>CAVLEF010000006.1:9612500-10145000 GCA_963661955.1 Leptosia nina | reverse complement strand
CGAATGGACGCAATTAGAGAAACGTATCGCTAACTCCTTTTAAATTCTGGTGCTGGAGCTGGTTCAGCACTGCAATCTGTACAATATGATACAAATGAAGTGTGAAAGCCCGTTTCCCCCTCGTAGGACATGGGGCGAACACATTTCTGTGTCCGTTTCATTGATCCGTTATTTTAACGGATCGGACGGAAAAGTTGATCAGACTTCTGTGCCCTACCCGACCGAAATTTTTTTTTTGTTTCCCTGCGATTCGAACCCAGGACCTCTCGCGTTCAACGCAATGCTAGGCGATACGTTTAACCATTTGGCTACAGAGGCGGTCAACAATGATACAAATGAGGACTAGCATTAAATGAAATTGCGAAACTAACACGACAGTACACAATTGTTACAATGGGCGGATATTTGGTAGCCGTGCGAGGCTGCAAACGATTTTACACGCAACACTATTATTTAACGCGATAACATGAATGGATGAATTGCTGAAAAAAATGTATTTCAAGGCAGCGACGATCTAGGCTATTGTATATTACAAAAACTTAAATCAAAGATAATTTAATCATGAAGGAATCTAACTTAACACTTATGAACGTCGATACAGTTCAAAGTAAAAAGATCTCTAAATGTACAAAAATCTTTAAATTTACTACCAAACAAACAAACAACTGGCAAAAACCTCGCTGCCACTCCTTTTATCGCCAAGTTTCATTTTACGATCTACTTTAAGATCGTCTTCTTCTTTTCTTAAATCTTCTCTTCTTAGATCTTCTTATTAAATCAGGGTCGTCCAAACCCTAAACATTGAATTATGTTACTATAAAATATGACATCTACCTAAATCGATTATAGCAACGATTAGCAGAAAAATATACAGTACAGAAAGATAGCGAGGAACAAACCCTCTTATAGCGACGTCGCTGTCTGTCTATCACTAGGATGTTTATCTTATGAAAGTAGCTAAACTTGGATTTTATACAAATTGTGAATAAGTGTTGTTAATATAACAAGTACTAAATAAAGTCAAATAAAAAAAAACTGACGAGCGGCTTATTAGAAAGAAACGCGTTCATGTTTTCTAAATTTGTGTATCTCTTGTTATTTTACCTCATCATTGGTACGGAACCAATCGGGCGCGAGCCGACTCACGCCTAAACGTGGGGTTTTCATCTAAACTTTATGCGGAATTGACGCGCTATTTAGCACGTATTTTGCAAATAAGCAATTTCGCAAATTGACAATATGCAAAAGGCATTCGCTAATGCTTTACATCTGCAACGGAAGTCACATGAGCTCATCGCGTGGCGGCGGGCGGGGCGTGGACAATGGCACAAGTCCACAGAGTATAAACCGAAAGGACCCGCCGAAGCGCGTTCGATCGATGTGCGAACGAGTCGACAAAACTTTATCGCCACTTAATCGCTTTCGTAGGTGTCGCCCGAGGGCGCTAAAACATTTTACACTCTACATTTTTCCGCAAAACCCTGCAAAGTACATTTTATTAAGAGCAAAAGTTATTGTCGCTATAAACTTGCTTTCACGCCACGGTCGGCACGTAGTCTCGCTTAAATTACTTGTTTTATACGCGGCCACGTAGCTGCTAGAAAAACTACTTAATTTGCAACGTAACTTGGGAAAATAAGAAATTCTCAGACTAATTTACATGAGAAATACTCAAAATGAGCTCCAAGAAGGATTAACGAATGAGTTATTTTTCGCTGCAATTTAATTTAACTACCAATCGAATTATTAGTAAGTAAGACTTTAAGAAGAAAAAGAATAAAGTTAAATTAACTTTGTATACTTAAAGTGCTTCAATATCACAGAATGAAATCTTATTGTTCGCGATCAGTCGTGCATCCGATAGACTACACTTCACGCATGCATCGATACAATAATTAGATAATACGTGTTATTATTGCAAGCCGCCCATTCTCTTATACAAAAATAAATGTTCTGTAACAATAAACCGAGGACAATGTTTTGGTTTAAAACCATTTATTATTGAACGTGAAGCACATATTTAGAAATTAAATCAATATTCGTAACACAATATACTTTTAAAGACTCAATTGTCAAGGCTTGCGTTTTATGAAATCAGAGATGTCTTAGGTTCGATTGTGGGGAAAACATCATTAATGATTAGATTTGATCAGTCACTTGGTAAGCCAAAACACTGTATTTGTGTCCCTTGCAGTAAAAGTGTAGAAAAGTATTGAAAAAAAAAGTTAAGTACTCCTCGTAGACGTGGCCAAACTACCAGTCCAGCAATAATGTTATGATCTAACTCGTATGACGTCTCCTTGCAACTGGGTCATGAACTAGTGGGTTAGGTCGGGACGGCCCTCGGAATTGGGACGATCCGGGACAGCCTGTCCCACTTTCGCGTCCTGGGTCGAACCATCGCTGTGCTACTTCTTGGTCCTCGTAATTCTTGATGAAAGTACACATTTATTATTAAAATAAAACACTTTAACTGTTTAAAATACGATATATATTAACTCAACGTATTGAAAATTATTATTATATATTATGTCTCCCCGGAATCACGGCTGCCGCAAAACATCCCAAACGTCGGGCCGTAGTTAAAATATTTTTTTAATAAGTGCCATTAATATATATCGTGTTTTAAACCATTAAAGTGTTTTATTTTAATGTAAACTACTCGCGTAAATTACAGACAATGTTTACACGTTTATTAGTCAATAATGTTTAAAAGGCCTCAAAAATTTCTATGCATTGGGTTACAACGTTCATTTTAAAGTTTATCAATTTATGTTTCAAACGGTTACTTTTATAATCTCATGTGTAAATACTGAGCCTCTTCCAAAAGTTATTTTACCGACGTTCTCACATCATCACAAAACAAGTTCGTTAAGAAATCACATCTATATACGAATTTACACCATTAAGTTATGAAACAAGAAGGATTTGCAAATTACAAAAATAATGTTTAATATTTATATCTTGACTAGATGCGTGCTTTCTATTGTTGTAACTATGCACGAAAATTAACAAACTGGGACGAATAAAGAATAACTTCTATCTGTACACACGTACACAGATAGCTGTTAGACTGTTAAAGTAGGAAGCCTGTTCGCGATTAGCGTGCATAAAAACAAATCATAATTTTTAACGGTTTAAATGCGGTTAGTTAACTTATTTTAACTACAGCCCGTCTCTTCGGATGCTTTGAGCATTCGGATCGTAGTTGCGTGCTAACGTAGAAAGTTCTTTTTTTAAAGTGTAATATTTTTACACGTGACAGCGATGGATGAGATAAAACTTGGCCAATCAATAACATTTCATTTGTATGGCATTTATCAGCATTAATATTCTCATCAAGTGTTGCAGCAAATTAGCATTCTGCGGCCGATGTGAATGATATCCACTTGATTAGGAACTGGTTTATATTCACGCTTATATCTAAATTGTAATAAACAATAAGCACATAATATTTTAAGCCCATCTTAAGTTTTCTTAAAAATAATTTCAACACCATATTGTACAAGAAAGGAAATAAAACGTGTAAGTCTTTCGTTACAATATAATATATTAAAACAGCTGTATTAACGAATATAATACATATTGCATTGTCTAGCGTTGTAAACGTACCAAAAATGAATAGTTTTGTGATAAAAAGTGTTGTTCTGAGGTAAATATCGATAAAATAAATGTTCGTTCTCTGCAGTTTCGCCGAGTGGTCTATAGTTTACGCGAGTAGTACACATTTAAATAAAACACTTTAACGGTTTAAAACGCGATATATTAGTTAAACTTATTTGAAAATGATTTTTAACTTCGGCCCGACGTTTCTCTTCGGCCAGCAGCCGTGGTCGCGTTTTTAACCGTTAAAGTGTTTTATTTAAACTTTAAACGTTTTAAAACAAAACCGTTTTTTTCTGTAATTATACATTCTTTTTTTTAAACAATTATTGTATATAAATACGATTCAACATCCAAATTGTGACAAATCTGTTTCCGATCTTCGACAATGAAATTTAAAAAGTAATGTTATTATTTAATGTTTTTTCAATATGGCTACTCCGTTCTGTCTTATGAGTCGTGTTGGTCTTCGTCGAATTGGCCTCGTTCTCATCGATACACAATTGTCTCGACGCCGCGAGCCCATTAGTCGATTAGCGAGAAAGTGAGCTATTATCGACATCGACTCCCTTCCCTAGCCCGGGGCGATTGCAACGCATAAGGTATGAGCGAGCCTCATCCGTATTCAAGGGCGCGTGGACGCCTGCACAGCGCTGCGCTTCAGTGTTCAGAGCGGTGACGTAATGCGTCCCCAAGTGTTTACTGGCTTCTGCTTGGCTTCGAATGTCTTATTGGCGGGCCTGTCGGTCTAATGGTAGCAATTATCAACTGGACTTTGTCTGGAAATCTTGATACGAAGCAGGTAATGGAAATGTCGAATTTCCGCTCCGGTCACGAACCACGGGTCGCCTTTCGGTTTTATTCTCTGGATTTCCCTATAACCAAAGACAAAATAGATCGACAGCACATTTTGTGTAGATGTTATATGTCTGTCCTCCTCTATCTTTAAAAAGTCTAGAAACCTTTGACCGCCTGCAGTTTATTATTATTATTTTATGACAGAGGAGCACAAACAACCATGGGGCTCCCTTGTTGGAAGTTGACCAATGTCGAAGTACAACTAAAAAGTATGTTGTAGAGAATTGTAAATAACATCGCCTTGAATGCCACCTTCTATTTTTTCAACAACAAGCTACATTCTGCCGTCTAGCTCGAGAATAACGACAGCTTAGTGCAGCAATAAGCAAGTCAAACGACTTAATAAAATATTTTAAGTAAAAGTAAGACGCAGTAAAGCAACTCGGTAAGCTTCTTTATAGCATCAAAGGCCAAGTTTAAGCGCTTCGCCCACTATTTATAAGACGATGTCTTCGAGCGAAGGACCTAAGACTTGGCGATAGACGTTTAACTAGCCGTAAAAGCTAGCGCTAACGACGGCTAAGCTCTGCTCATTATTTAGCAGATTGCGACCTTCGAGCATAATTGGTTGAAGCATCTTAGAATTAAACTTTTCGAATCGTTAACTTTTAGTAAGGCAAAGAATAATACATTAAACGAACGTCAAAATGTAGTCGAAAACTCGGTCTTGACGGACCTGTTGGGGTAATTTATTTGTTTATTGTTAATTAAAAAAAACACTTTATCGGTTTAAACCGCCATATGTTACTTAAACTTCTTTGAAAATTATTTAAACGACGGCCCGTTTCACCAAATATCAACTTCTTGAAGGGCACCCTCCATCTTTAATCTCCCGTGAACACGGCTGCTGCAATACATCCGAAACGTCGTAACTCTCTGGATTCCCGAACATCCAAAGCCAAAATAGGTCGACCGCGCATCTTGTGTAGATGTTGTGTGGCTGGGGTATTGACCTACCATCAAATGACTACTCTACTTCATGCTCGTCTTTCTTGCATGTCTTCTATCATAAAAAGAAAACACTAGCCCTAGTTAGGCTATCTGGGAAATTGTCTGAAAGTAATCTCAGACGCGAGTCTAATAGGATTTGTCGCTTTTTGAAATGAAAGGAAACCGTCAACAAGTGTTCTTAGAAGAAATAAAATGCAAAACAACAATGGCTTTTGCGAGGTCTCTTGTAATATTGTCCGCAAACTTGGTTCTTACAAGAATTTAACTATCTTTCAAAAGACTTATGTATCTATTCCGTGCTTCTTAAATATACATAATAACACTTTTACCAGATGAGTACCTTTCTCGTTGAATCTAATGGCAATTTCTTTTTGATTACAGGTAAGTTTACGATGCGATTCGTTTCGTCAAATCGGTGAGTTCACAATTACTAGCAATGAATACTGCGTTATATTGATTCACTTGAATTTAATTTCCACGACCTCGAAGGGTATCGTAATATGCCGAAGGCTTTACCCACCTCTGCTTCTGATCGGAATATTTGAAACGTAAAAAATGCGCCCCGTCGCAATCTCTATTGTACGGATTTTGCTATTTACTGTGAGAATTTCAATATCCTGCATTTCTTCTCGAATATAAAGTAGAGGTTGAAAGCCATGTTGTGTCTCTGTGCACAAGTTTCGCTTGAGAGGTCAACGGTTTGATTCCTAGTTGCGAAATATTTTTTCTGTACTGACGAAATCTTCAACGATAATTAGCATTGTCTGTCTGTAGTTTACGCGAGTAATACACCTTTAAATAAAACACTTAACGGTTTAAAACACGAAACCCGAAACGTCGGGCCGTAATCAAAATGTAAATAAATTAACTAATATATTTCTCTAGTGTTTTATTCCGTTCAAAGTGTTTTTTTAGATATTCAAACATTTTTAAATTAAAAAATTCGAGGATGTGTGTATTGGTAGAATAAAGTTAGTAGTTTCTAGTGCCAGGTGTGGGAACTGTCAAAGGGTTAACGAGGAATGGAGATTTTGTCGTTCGGGAGCAGAAGTGGCGACGGTTTCTGTGGCGCATTACGCCCGCAGCCATAAATAGTCATAAAAGTGAAATAATGCGTTCAAGTGGATCGAATTTCATTAGACCAGTTAAAGGACCGCGTAACTTGACGACCGATGAGTAATGGCTGCGATGAGATCATTTTCAAATGGTGCTAATTTAGCCGACTGGCAACCCTGCGAGTCAATACACTTTGCGTGTTTACTAAAAGTATCTTGCTTTTGCAATCGAAAACGAGTCGGCACGGTTAAGCATTGCTCCGAATCGCAACTAACGTATTTACTATTACTAGAACGGATTATATTCATTTTGTTAACTTTAGGCAAACGTTTCTTCAACACTTGCGTAGAAAATACGAATTTGCCTTACCAGAGACGCAAGTCATTAGTTTTAACTTGATTGATTTCGCGTTTTAAACCGAACATTTTTAGTTTAAAATGTTCTGTATTAAAACCTAAAGTCGCTAAGAAATTTGTTAAATATATGTTGTTATTAATAAACCGATAATTTCTGCCAGCCACAATGACCAACTCAACTCGACTCAAAGAATTTTAATAATAACAATAAAATTATAATTTTCAATTAATTTCGCGACATTCGGAATCTCGCAACACGTGGCGCCATCTGTTACACGACTTTGGCGTGTAGATGGCAACGACATGCCGACATTGACCGCTAGATGGTGCTACTAGTGCTCGTTATGAATGACGCCGCCGGTAAACGAACGTTCTTGACTGCTACATTCGAGTTCACTTGTCGACGCTCGCACTTCGCACCGGCGCCGCTGCACAGTGGAGACTCGAGACCGTGCCGTAGTTTCCAACTCGCGGCAACGTCGCGCCCGCGTCACCTTGGAAACATATTATTTACACAAAGATCAATGGCTTTAATCTTTTTCTATTGGAATGTTTAATTGAACGTTGACTTTAATTATAAAGCAGCTCGATAAAATTGTTATGCTTATATTTTTAAACAGTTTTTAATTTAAAGTTTTTCTTTATGTGACGTATGAAACTAAGTACTTTTTTTCACTCTACACCTAATATTACATGGTATTGTAAATAGTTTGTTTGAAAATGTACATAGGTACAAATCAGCTGAAGCGAACGACGCAAAATTTTCTAGCTGTTAGCTTAAAACACGAATAGAGTAACGTTTAGTATAATGTGTACACGCACTTGCCTACATCTCTTTTCTATTTAGAATATATATGTACATTTTGTTAATTTCGTTTATATATTTCAATATTATTTAAATTGATTTTAAAGAATATGTTTTTGTTTACGATGTTTGGGCGCTTTTAAATGATATTTTAACTTCTTGTCAAGAGATGGCGCTAAGGGATCCTAAGGCACTCAAGTTCCTTTTTTATAGTTCGTTTAAATCAAAGAATGATTATAATGATCTTTTGGGTATTGTCTAAAAATATATATGAGCCAATTAAATTTATGCCTTAATATTAATTTATATTACGTTTAATTACCTTTCCCTAAGTAATAAATAAATTTCTTTATCTTATCTCCAGGAAGTTATCAAGACTGTTTTTACTTTTTCCGTATCTGGTCTGTTGATGATCATTGTATATTGATGAAATCATTTATCAATAACAAATGTATAAGAGTTATAACAATTACATTCTATGTTAGGGTGATAATCCATTTCTTTTGTTATAAGAGCTTGAAAATCTTATAAAACTAGACGTTGGTAGTATATTATGGGATAATTAAGAATTCTGTGAACTGTAATCGTTAGTATTAAACATTTGCTTTACATGCTATTACAAATTTATGTTATTGCACATCATTGTAATACACATGTGCAAAGAGTCCTTGGCACGTCAAGTATTAGGTCATAATTTAGTTGTCAAGTTAGCACTTGCTCAGACTTGGCTGAACTATAATGACATCATGAGATTGATTAATATCTCACATCTACAATGCACATTTTATAAAATATATGTATTTACATAACATATAACAAAATCGAGTAATTAGCTCGATATATTTTATCTGTGGGCAATAAAAAGTGCGAAGTTCCCCCATTTATCTTATTTAATTGACGTGTCTATAAAGCGCGCTTTCAAAAACATATTTTATCAGTGGGATTATGATGTATAAAGTATAAACAGCTTGAAAGCAAGAATTTTAAATATTATTTTCTTTGTATGTCCATTATAATTATTAGAAATATTTAGAGTACTCCCATCAAGATATTTTTTACCAGATACAACTACAATGACCTAACCTAAGAACATCTTAGCTCGAGCAGGTGTTGTTTGATTGATCGGTTTTATGTTGTTTTGCAGCATTTTAATTGAATAAGGTGTTTGTAACATTAAATTTAGCACCTTGTCTCATTAACAAGTTCCAGAAAAAGGTTTAATTCTTTATTTTCATTAAATTTAATTTTAATTTAGATTTAAATTAAAACAAATATCTATAACAATGGAACTCATTAAATATACGGGAGACTCAAATAACATAATTAACCTATTTGTCTATATATTTTCTCACTTCTATATTTTTTTGTAACAGGTTTCATAAATGTTACTCTTAAACGCGACAGTCGCACAGAAGTACTACATTAATTTTATAATTCTCAGAAGTAATTTTTTATTGCCTCAAAATATTGTGCTGAGATGACATCTCAGCGTTAGTCAAAATTGTGTGACCTGTCACGTAGTAATAATGGTAATAAAGCATATTATTCTGTCCTCGATGCGAGGCTTTCATGATGCCTAACTATAAACATTACGTCATTATCAAGAAAGACCAAAAATGTTCCCATGGTAAATTTACGGTATTTTTCGATATAAATGTCATGCACAAACAGAGGGTTTTATGATATACTTATTAATTTTCAACTAATTGTTGCGATGTGAATTTAAAGGACTCGAGTAAACAATCTGGTATTTCGCAGAAGTGGAAGTACACAACTTTTTCATAAGATAAGCAATCTCAGACTAAATCGACACCTTTTTAAATCGCAAATCGTGACGAAGGTCAAGCCACTTCAAAGAGCAAACACAGATATCTTCAGCAAACAACTTATTTGCCTCCGACACCCTCTTACCCTTTGAGATTAGTACTCGACTAAATCCACAATCTACTTCTTCGATTTATATTTATTTTCCTTCGCAAACTTTTAAATAAACCTATTGATTACTAACCCGTATTTGAAAAAGATCTGCTCTCTAGAACGAAAAGTAAACTACTGTATTTAAAATATATTTTACTGCTAGACTCGAGAAATTTCACAAAAAAGGAGTTCAAGTTTGTTTTAACATTTAAAATTATAGCACAAAAACGGATGGGTCAACGTTCTCAAATTCAGAACATAAACAGACGGAAGGTGCGAAAGTACGAAATTGTAGCTCCGTAGCTAGAATGGTTAACCAAATTGAAGTGGTTTCAAACTTGAAATCTTCACACGCTGAGAACCGTCGCCTGATTAAGCAAATACTTCGACAAGACTCGGTCTCGGACAACACCTCACCTCGCTGTATTCCGATATAAGAAATACCGAATGTAAATTCAATTGAGTTTCACATGTGGAGTTAGAAAGCACTTTGTATCAGCAATTCGTATTTTGGTCTAAAGAATATTATATCCCTCAATATGTGATGTGAAGCACTCATAGAATATAATATACAAATGAAAAAAAAATACATCTAATATGTCTTCCTTTATATTTATAATAGTTTGTAAACTTTTTGACAAGTCTTTTGTTATTGCACCACAAATACAAGAGAAAGCGACACATGAAAAAGTTCGTTTAGCGGACTTATCTCGGCCAAGGACTGCTAACGTGTTTAATAATTTCCCTGCCACAATTGTTTTTGTTAAAAGAAAACTATTTGTCTATCTTTTGAAAAAGTGGCCCTGAGTGACAAAATAAGAATTAATCTTTCACCTATCACATTTACTTCTTTGGTTAAGATGCGTTTAGAATAATAGTTTGTTGTTAATTTTGTAACAAATTCGAGCACTTTAATAGCCTAATAGATAATAGAAATAACATTTACAAACCGTTCGATGTGCCAAGGAATATTTTTGAGCGATGATTCCCGTTTTCAACGATTCCCAAATGTTTTTTCTCTCGTTTTATATACGTTATTTCGGTGGATCGTAAGGAAACGAGTTTAAACATAAACTTTACAGTCGAGCGGGGAAAGTTATAAAACGAAGCAATGATTCGGGCGATCGACGAACCTGTGTTTAAAATCGGCCAAGGTCCCCGAGGTTGCCGACCTTCTAGAAGGAATCGATCTCAAATGCCTCTTTTGAGCGAATTCGCCCATACACAATTTGGCGCTCTGTTTTCGATCCCACCGCTTCTATCCCACACTCGCAATACGCCGAAATAAAAGGGCTGATAAGCGGAGAGCGAAACAAATAGCGTCGGGTTTATCGAACCGAGTCTAAATCCAGCCAAGGCCTCGGCGGCTGAAGGGCACCACGTCCGACCGCTGTCTGCGGCCGTTAACACCGCGATAACAAAGGGTACAGGCCCACCTCACTGACTCACTATCTACTTTCTTGCAAGGTGAAAATTAACGCCATTTGTAATATTTCGCGAAGAATATACCTATAGATCTATATATAGCTAGAATTATATGCACGTTTAACACTTGAGAACGTGTTTGTAAAGTTCTGAGACGAGAAAAATAAAAGTGCACGCTTGTTTCATCTTCATGTACATTATCCCGCGGCTTAATAAACTTTTAATTAAAACGATTCCCGACCGCGCTTCTCTGAATTCATTCCAAACATTAGCACTGCTCGACATTTTATTTATGTCGTAAGATTTGATTAACGTCGCCTCGGGGACCACCCGTCGGGTTACATGAAAACCTTCGGGTGCTCCAAAACAAATTAAATCCGTATAAACACTGTCAAATAAATCTGTTGCGCGATTTCTGTTCATTACTGCGGTTCGATTACAAATCGCCGTGGAAAGTGAGAGGGGTGGAGATGGGTATATAGGAGTGACCGAGTCTAGACTAGGTTTTGCTCGACTGAGCCGAGATGTTATGGTCGCGGTGAGCCCCCGCGGCGTTCCCACAGAGCTGAACGTAATCACTAAAAAGCAAACTCGTTTTTTGCCCTCCGTGAATTGATTAGAAGGAAAGCGATCGTGTTCACTCTTAGCGTGGAAAAGCGCTAAGCTAATTGCTCGGTGGCGAGATAAGGCGAAAACGATACGAAGGACGTTCACCTCGACGACCTGCCCCAACGTTCGCTGATAAAGTTCACGCATCCGTCGGCGAAGTGCAGTCGAAAGCAAAAAGGATCGCTTCACGCTCGGCGGGCGCGTTCCCTCGGGCCTCGATGACCTATATTCGCTCCCCCAGTACTTAGGGCTTGCAGTGAGTGCCTGTGCCTGGACCTGACCTGCCTCAACGTCGCCGCAGTTGCGGATTGGCAAACTAAAATAAACGGGACGCCAGGCGGCCGCCTCGTTTAGCACTCGCACGGGTCACTTCCGCGTTTAATTTCATCGCTTTCCTTATGTTAACGAATGATAACGCACTATAATGATAAGTACACGAAGTTTCTTAACGAGTTTTGGCTGTTCTTGTGGCACTTGAGGGTTGAACTTTGAACGAGCTAATCTAGTCGGGGCCAAGTTATAATTATGTAAGATTTATGAAATCTTATAAAATCTTTTCCAGTTAGGTACTTAATTTAACTAAGTTTGACGTTGTTATTATCATAAGACTTATGTATTCTGGAACCTCCTGTGAATAAGAACTGTTTTCCTTAAGTAAAAGGTTACTATTCTCTATGGATTCTCTGCGTTTCATGTAGAAATCTAAGTATAGCGAGTCCCAACCGCCTTGGCATTCACTATTGATTGGCCGTATGCGGTGCATCGTCACATTGTCCGTAGGATCGATTCCTGCGCGTCCCCGTCGCCCCCGCTTCTATTTTTACCGCTTCATTGCGTACTCCCCTCGTCGCTTGTTTCCTGCCTTTTATTAAACTATCTGTATGTTAATTAAGAACGGCCTCGCGTTGGCTAATATTTGCTCTTCTGTTAGCTTCCTCGAATAAAGCGTCTATACTCTATTTGCTATTTGATCTCACCGAAATTGTATCACCGTAATGTTTCTTGCATTGTACGTACATGCGTCTACTTAAATAGTCGCCCTCGTCCATGCCGTAGTGTACTAGTTAAAAGGTATTAAAAGCTCTTTTATTTCTCAAACTTAACTATATTTAACTAGAGTTCTTACATCGTTAAGTAAACCTCCTCCCTTGTATGCTTGTCTTATTTTAACACCGGTTCGAAATGTATTTCTGTCTCTTTCTACTGGGGCATCTGGTGTACATAAACCTGCCTCTGTTTACGGTGTGTCTACACGGTACGAATGTGTGCGTGAGTCTAGGGGCGTGTGAATGTGTGCGGCGTGGCGTTGTGTCTACAGCTGTTGTGGGTTTGTAGGGCCAAACCGCTATCGGTTTCTCTACATGTATTTACTATTTATGCTTCCTCATGACCTACGCCCTGCAGTCCAGTCATTAAAATTCAAAACAGACGCTCAGTGAGTTACAAATTCATTCCACCAAACCCCTAAAAAATCTATTGCTTCATTCTTTATGTGTCGGAATCACAATGGGCGTTGTGCACAGGAAATGCTGAAATAATATTATGAGAGGTAGTAGTTGCTCATGTCGTGTGATGATTATCGCCATCTTCTAAGAGGGAAATAATGATGTCATTATCCACGTCTCTTTTGTCACGGATCGTGTGTAGCGGAATAGCTTCTGTATTAACCCGTCTTGCACTTGCCTTCGACTCCTCAGTAAACAGCTGGCGAGAGGTCGTTGACACTGGCTAGTGCAAATTGTAAAGTAACACATCGGATGAGGCAAAAAATATCAGCTTTGTCGTATTGGCTGCGCAACCTTACGATTCGTGGAATGCAGCCGTCGGGTCCCTCTTGCAGTTTCGGAACTTTCCTTAATTTGTTTTTTGTCGCGTGTGTCTGCATTTGTTGAAACTTCTTCATTAACTATAGATTAATGTTATCGATTTTTCCGTCCATTAAATTCGCTATAATTATTTACCACTCACTAACATACGATTCCCTATCATCAATTCGAATAGCGTAGCAAACATTACGACTTACAAATTTACTGCCGTAACACACGGAAACCATTGTTTTAGGGGCATCAAAATATTCGTGATCACTCGGCGTTAAATTCCGTGTTCTCGATGCGCATACGCCGAAACAGTGTTATTCTAATGACGTCACCGCTAGCTATGGGGTCGTTGATCGAGCCCTTACCTGCATTTTTTATTGCAGCCCTCGTGACGTCAAAGGGCACAAAAAAGACGTGCGTTCCTTTCATTTACCTTAAAATCGTTGGCCTCACCGCAGCTACGAGTCCCCTCAATAATTAAATTGACAGTCATTGCGGGGTCTTAGCTGTACAGCTTTGTAGTTTGTTTCACATCTGTTTATAACGATCGCCATTCATCTTCATTTGTTTTTTACACAGTCAAAAACATTTTTAGCACTTCCAAAAAAAGTACAACATAAAAACGAATATTAAGAATGTAGGACATTAAAAATTCTTATTATTTTAACAATGATTAAGATCTTACATGTAAATAATACATTTGGAAAGTAAAACATTACTGTAACCCATTTTAATATTACGGTGCATTAGGCGAACGGCGAACCGACTGCTCGAGTACACGGGCTAAAGTGCGTATTGTGCAAGGACAATAAGTTTTTTTGGCAAACGCATCGTCCTACAGCCCTACAGCCCTACTGATCGGCCTGTTCCCGAGGAAGGTCGGCGATCGCACAATTGGGACGACCAAAATGTGTCAAGTTGAACCCGGGTCGTTCACCTTTCGTGTTTACGTCTTCAGCATTGCTCCGTTACGGAGGTAGCTAAATCAATTCTTAACTATCATTTCGCGTTGTTCAATGAATCTTTTGCAATCGATTTAATTCAGAACTATAAGGCTTACGACGCGTTGCGATAGTATTTATTGTTTTGTTTAGTTTTACATGAAAAACGAACGAGAAATAGAAAATGTAAAGAAAGTAAGCCGTGATCAACAGTGCACAAAGAATCCAATTATCATCATTTAATTACTCTTATTATATGCGATTATGTTTTATTATACCTACCTTAGATAATTTGTGATGAGCGTGTGAAACGAAAGGATCTACGAGAAACGACGGCAGGGTCAATTCGCAGAAGCGAAGGCGCTTTAAAAAACAGTTGAATGCGGCGCTTAGTCTTAAAATAGTCGAGTGCTTGTTATTCACGAGCAGTTGCCTTCGAGTAGAAAAGAAATGATTGTAATGGTGTCTACGTGAGGAATAAATAATTCATGGAGATCTTTTGAAAAATATCATGGTCGGTCGGCGCGGGCGCATTATACTTTTAGATCGCTGTAGTTAGTCGGTGAGATCGTGTCGTTGCCGACTATAAACGTCTTTATCGCTTCGGAAACCCTGAACTAATTTGTACTTGGATAATTCTGTGTCGCAAATTGTTCACTACTTATATTTAAATTAATGAAATTCAGATAAGTAGATCGAAATAAGATTTAATAGATATGTTCTTGTTGGGTAGTTTATTCTAGTGGTATTTAGTAAAAGAGGTTCGGAATTCGTTTTAGTAATATGAAAGAAAACCTTTATTTTGATTATATGATTGAGTAACTAGTAGTGGCAACTTCCATCAAAAATAAATTTGAAAAAAAAAATGCACTAGAAAAAGAACATTATTTCAATAGATTAATTTTTCCAATATTTGACATTGCTCTATAAACTCTGTCAATGGTACAGTAATACGATCTGTGTTATCTCCATTCAAAGCCATCTATTGTTAAATCCACGTTTCTATTGAACACAATGTGCTGATGTAGAGATAGCCAGGTTGCCAATGGCGACGCGTAGTAAACATAAATGGGGATACATCCCCACATCCATCACCCAAATTTCACGATGGAAATCCCCGGGTGAATCTTTTTTAGGGTTCCATGGCCACAGGGTAAAACTGGACCCTATTTCTAAACTCCGTTGCTCCTCAGTTGCTCCATCCCCATTAAGGTATCTTAAACATAAACAAAAACACATGTTCTGTGAGAGCGCCTCTCCTGATAAATGGTTAAATGTGTTGCCTAGAGTTGCGATCAACGCGATAGGTCCTGGTTTTGAATCTCAGGGATACAAGACGTTTTGGTCGGATACGGCAGATTACAATTAAATTAAAAAGCGTGATTTTTGCTGATACTTGATAATAATGGTACGGAACCCTTCGCGGAAGAATTCGACTCGTACGTGGCTGGTTTTTTATGGCATCCCGACTCGGCCAATTATTCAAGCATGCGTGTGTCTCATCAGTAAATAAGCTTTTATTCCTGTTTTAATTATGTTCTTTTATTTATTTTATTACTATTTGTTCTCGTTTTATAAACCTACAATTTTAAATAATTTACTTCTAACGATTGGTTGTTTTGTACTTCGTTATTCCTAGAAACGTTCTACGAACTCACCGTCTCTAATGCGATGAAAACTTGCGAAGTTCCAAGCTCAATCTCAAGTTCAACTCGCTCGATGACTGCAGTGCGGACACTCGGTACGTTTTAACGTACGTTATGTTCTAGAAGTTCTCTGTAATATCCTCGACCACTTAAGCTATATTAGCCGAGTGTCTCAATCTCTATTAAGCGCATGCCGTGTCTGGGGTTGTCTTTATTGCGAAAGTGTTTTGAGATAAGCACTGCGAACATATACATTTCTGTGCTCGAGTTCGTTCCGACGCTTTACATTAATGAAATGTTCTCGAAGAGATTCCTTCCCAAATACTTGCAGTCGTTGAAGATAAACACTAAGAGAAACAAAGCACGAATCCCTTTTAGTCCCAAAAGGAAACGTTTAAAAGGAAGATCTGAGCATTCCTCGCTAACGCTTCGGGCCGCACGCCTTACGGGACGAGAGGAATAAAGAATAGGTCTTACAAAAAACTAATCTAAAATGCGACGCGGTCCACACGAAGGATAACAAAACAAAGCTTATGCAACATCCTGCCGCGTAATCGTACGGCAGAAGGGTTTGGTATAAGACTTTTGAACCAGACTCGAATGCGGTCTGGTGTGGCCTTGATTTTTTCCGATTCGACGACTTGACCTCGAGCGGGCAGGTGATTAGGTTACATAAACTGAGTCCTTCCCCACTTCCTGCTGGCGCGCTTCGCAGTTGTCGGAGGTTTCTAAGAAAAAGCCCAATTCGCCCGCCCCTGCTCTTTTGCTCGTGTTGCTTTTCCAGTTTCGCTTCCTAAGGGTCTTCGTTCAATTTGCCGCTTTTTACGCAATTTTTGTTTCGTTTTCCTCCTTTCTTTCTCTTCATTGTTTTACTTTAAGTGCTAACTAATTAGGCACTCGTCAAAGAAAAAAACTTATGCTCGACGGCCAACATTTTCAGAGTTTGCCAAACCTATACATTTTAATTAAAAACAAAAAGTTATTATTTTTGCTGGCTATATTTGTTGGCTCTGCCGTTTATTAACGTCCGAGACCGAGAATTTTCATTTTAGCTCCAGACAGGATTTAGAGGTGTTTCAAAAAGTAAAAGAAATAGTAATTTAATGGGCGCGCTGCCTTACGAGTTACGACTGCGGTGGAGAGCGACACCAAACTGGTTTGACTGCACGCGATCCGGCTCGAACGAAGGAACAGGCGACGAACAAAAAGAAACCTAAATGCAGCTCAGCTCTAGGAAACGCTGGCCTTGGACGCAACGAGGACGGCACCTGGTGTTTTTGAGTCCTTCGCAACTTCGCTGGCCATATTAGTAACGAATTCGCTCGGCGCTCGATTCTCGTTTTGTTCTAATTTTCGACTCGCATCCTGCCTCGGCCCTCGGAGCGAAAACGATAGAACTGGCGCGGGAAGTTTGACGCTTAAATATGTCAATGGTGCGACAGCGAAGCGCTTTCAAAGCGGGTATGTCGGTCGTAGTCGGTTGCGTAACCGGTGCGGAGTCGTGAAGAAAGTGAATGCAGCATTTCGAGGTCGCGTAGAAAGTTGCCACCGAGCCCACTCGCCGTTGCCGACGATGTCACATCTTCGACTCGCTCGTCGTTGCGTAATCCCGCCATAAACATAACACAGTATTATTTTTGTCTTGTGTCTTAAAACTCATTCAAAACAACGCTAGAATTTATCTCGAATTCCGAGAACGCTACGAATTTAGAACGCAATTTAGGTGCTCCGAAACTATTAATATGTTGCATAATAAGATATTCAACTCGGAATCTTCGGACGTAACAAAGAATTCCAAAGAGTTTGCACAAAAAGTTACACGTGCCAGTCGGCTCGATCGCTCAGGGCTATTGAATTTTTGGCCAGGGCCACTCGATCGGGCTTATTCATAATAGGACATCAATTCGTCCTGACAGCTCGGAATTAGTTTTATTTGCCTCATAATAAATCAGCGAGGTGTTATAAATACTTTTCCTTTCTGTCCTCTCTTATATTTTGTTGTCGTAACGTTTACAGTTTCCCTTGAAACTAGTCATCGCAGAACATTTGCTGACATTGATGTTATGCAGATTGTGTGGTATTTCTTTGCAGAGATACAGAGTTCAAGCGTTTTGCATTCACATATCAATCGTCATTTGCATAAGAAGAGGCGCATACAATGTTTCCAGCTACACCGCTCGTGTTCTGTGACTTTACAATTTTTAATTTCGTGACCGCCTTAACAGATTCTCCTCTTCAGCCTCGTGGCATTGAAAATTGACTTAATACCCTGTATGGTAAGTGCGCATTCCTTTCAAATTGCTTCCACATTCGTTTAAACTCTCAAGTACTTAACTAGAGCCAGGAAGCCATCGTTATCTGTCAAGTCTCACATCAAGTGTCCCGCTTATCTCCCCACATGTTTGATCAGGTGCCTGTACGGAGACGACGAATACAAACCTCATGTACGTGAACCGACGTTCAAGGCCGCAGTGAACGCAGCTATTTTGACCATGAAAAATTTGATCCTGTTACGTCGATATCGAGTTATATAATACGGCTTCTGACTTTTCGGTGATCGAATAACATCCTGTCTATCATTAATTAGAAGGCAGCCAATATATTAGGTGCTCTTTATATTAACACTTAATTATAGTCAAATGTATGGTTTTTCTTCTTTTTTTTCATAAATATAATCTATAATTTATGTGCAATATTATTTCAAACTTCGGAAAAATTAAATCTATTTAGGATTTTTTTATTTATTTATAGCACTGTATTTCGCAGACTAAAGTTGAACGCCTGTTATATTATTTAGCTCCTAAAATATTTTTTTAAGCCAAGTAGGTCAACACCTGAATTCCCGGCGTGATTCCCAACTACTTAACGACGACAGTGGCCTCTTTCTCCATCTATTTACAAAATCAACGTTAAAAGTCTCGTCATAGTGAAATTCGCAGAACACCAATGTAGGTCGACTCACGTCATGATCCAATCGACATACCTTAGCTTTTACTGCAAACGGATACTGAATCTCTCGGCAACAAAATGAAACCCACAAGTGGATTAAAGGTGGATGCAGCCGCTCCACCTTGGACGAAATAAGCATGACGTAATCCAGCAAGGATTTGATCTTGACTTGACATTCGCCGCTTTCCACACAAAACTTACACCATTTGCATAAACGGGTTTTTGACGTTACTTTGTAGCAAATTTAAGGGCTTTACGTGTTTTTAGAAAATCCAACATGTTCATTTAAAACTAGTAATGTGTGTGGAATTTATGTGCACATAAAATTATCAATACTGCGATACTATTAAAGCCGCACTAACTGCTACCACTCGTTTTTCTTACATTAGTCACCAACGCATTTAATCGACTTGCGAAATCGATACCGCATAACATTATGTTGGTTCAGAATTAAGTTTGCTACACCCTGATTCTTTACAGCGCTGTTCACAATTCTAGTTGATGGTCTGTTGTGCAAAAAGTACCGTCTGGAATCTTGTATTTCGTATTATTTTTATCTCGATCATTATTACTTGGAGAATGAAGTGAATTTGATACCAGTCTTAGATACATTTCGGTAGATTTAGAGGCTCGTTCTGATACGCTTAAACTCGGAAATTAATTGTCAGTCACGCTCCCGCCCTTTCAATTAGTTCTGATAGAAAATCTCACAATATATCCTTTAACGGGATTATGGAGTTGGCTATTTTGCATCAAACCATTGAACTCTATATTGTATAACCATTTTGAATGAATTTCTTCAATTAGTTTTAAGTTTTATTATAATACCGTGAAGTCCGAGGGGTTAGTTCATGAAATTTCCGTTTCAAACAACATAGAACTTCGTCCTTAAATGGAAATAATAGAGCTCTCTATGAAAGGTATTGTTTAGAAGTCATTGAATTGCACGATACAAATAAAAAGTCTATTATCACGGATCCTTGGTTTTAGCTCGCACTAATTATATTCCCCACTTTACAAAAACTATATCGTGTTCTTTTCCCATGACTTGAATTATGTGAGACTATGTATTGTTCCATTTACGACGTTACCGAATAAAATAGTAGAATTTCCTAAGTTCACGGTTTACGAAAAATTATCTTCACGGCTTCAGAAGAACCGATGGATATGCATAGACCCTAATAACCACCGCACTGCGCAAACGCCTTTCGTTAGATGTAATAATGAGCAATATATTTTGTGAAATCCTCGTCCACCGACAGAATTCCGAGAGGGTTTCTGGCCCGTCCAATAAATATTTAGCCATCGAAATCGCCAGGTTTAAATGACGCCATGCAACGTGAGACGTTTTCAAATGCAAATTTAAGGACCAAACGCTTAGGTGTCGCCAGATTATTATCATATAAGACATAAAGTCTGATATAAGTGTGCGCACGTATATTGATTTAAATCTTAATATATTGGCACGTACAGCGCGCCGTAAATTTTATAAACGCCCTTACACAAATATTGAATTGTAAACGCGACTTGTTCGTTGGACATTTATTTTTGACTAGCTGTGCCTGCGACTGCGCCTGTCGTCCGCATAGTCCGATAGAATAGTTACTTTGGGCATCAAAACCTTTCTTTCCCATCCTTATAAACTACAGCTGTAACTCACGACGTCGCACATCGTTCGCGTCCTGTCATTCTTGCAAGTTAAACTTAAAAGAAAGGCTTATATCGTCGCAAATATTTTTTAAGATCATATAAAATAGAAATAATTCTGTCTTTCGAATTTTTTGGTATCGTTTTGGACCAACGAAAGAAACTCTCAAAGATGAATAATTTTCCCCGTTTGTTTCACACTTCACACTGTATCGATTAAAGCCTTCCTCAAAAAACTAACACAAAAATTATTATTTAATTCGAACTAGTAGTTCCTGAGATAGGCGCATTCAAAGAAAAAAACAAAAACCCTTCCGTTTTAGATATTAGTATAGATGTGTTTAGCAAAATCTCTTGATATCTCTAGATCTATTGCCAAAATATTTAGCCATTTTAGCCTCGCCGGTCGGGTAAAAAGGTGTAATAATTGAATAGTGTTTTAAAACGTACAATGTTATTAGCAGTTGGTTGGCGACGGCCGATTTCCCGTTGCCACTGGCCTTGAAACGGGCGGACCTTGAGCAGAGAATATTCTCAAGTTGCCGAACAGAACAACGAACGCGCTAGGGGCACAGAACCGAAGCCACGTTCACTACTCTCGTTGCGTCATGCCACGCATTTTGACTGGTTTTTGCTTTTTCTATTATATTCACATTACGACAGTGACGAGAATTTTAAGTATTTAATTCACTTGAAGGTATTTTGGCAGCGTTAAGAATTGAATGTTCAAAGACTTGAAATTTAGCAAGACGATATCAGAGATGGACTCGCCTTGCGACTACTTTTTGAAAGATTCATTATTAAATAAGCTCTTATGTTTAGTAACAGGTAAACATCACGGCTAAAGTCCATCGCTCGTTTTTAAAATAACATTGTTTTTAAACATTTTATTTGTTTTTCTAAGTTAAGATCTTTTTAGGGCAATGAACGGAACATAAAACAACATTATAATATTTGTGTATTATTATAAGTTTTAACATGCTCTATTTTTTGTGATAGCGATAAAATATGCTTAACAGCGCCATCCGAGGCGAATACCTGATGTCCATGAGACACCAGATTTCGGCAAGTCATCAATCATCGAATCAAATCTCGTGGAGGAAATCCTTAATTAATTTTCCGCTTTAAACGCCCATTAAACAAATTCGAGTGTCTCACACCACCCACACGCGTAATGTTGTGATTGTGTGTGTGGTTATCAGTATTTGCTTCGTCAATGTCAGCGAGTTGCTTAGAGGGCAACGGACGAGATATCTGTAAACAACACCGTGCCTACATAAGTACATACGTAATAACTATTGTTATCTACATTCATTTTTGATTACACTTTCAGTTTGCCAGATATGCTGGCTCCTAGCATATCCTAGCATTTCTATTGGCTCGCAGTTACATCTTAAACCTAATTTGGTTCCTTGTAACGCAAGCTTAAGATTAAATTTTAAGTATTTCGTCCTACTTGTCTGATAAGAAAGTTTGATTATCATCTCTCGTCAATTTTAATATCTGACCCCATTCGCTAAATAGTAGGTCATTGCGAAAATAAAAAAGACCTTGCAGATGTAGATATCCAGTGGAATACTTTGTAAGATAACACGTATTATTTAAAATATTTAGATTTGATGTATACTAATGATGTTACATGTACGGTATAAGTAGAGCTACAACTTACAAGTAGTTTATCAAAATTTGGGGCACCACGTGCCGCGTTAGACCGAAACGATCCGCTCGATGCGCAGTGTCATGGCTCAGATTAAGGCGTATACTTGCGCAATAGCATTCAACTCGCAGTCAAGCTACGAGATGAACAATCACGGTCACTGTTGATAAACCTAGCGAACTACATATTTGTACCGAGTAAGTTATTGAGGCCTATTATTAATAAGATTCTTAAAAAAGTCATAGATTACACTACGAGAAAGATTTCTCACTTCAAACGTAGACCATGAATGCTGCTCGATTAATATATAAATATTTCCTGATACTTAATTAGAGCGAACGTTCTAATTGGCCTTCTACAATCGCGGGAATTGAACAGTTCTGTTCCGCCGTGCGCGTGATTCACTGACACGCTAATGAACTCTATAAAAACCGATATTTTTCATTTATCTATTTGCTTAAGATTTTTTCTTACATTTTATAATGCCGTAAGAAAAGAAAATAATGAAGTCCATTCGATAACTAAACCGGCAGGTACTCGTTGTCTACGAGACTGCAATTAAGAGTATCGCGGGCTAAAGTTGTGCATTATATTTAATGTCTTCCATTATCTGCATTTGTTCAAGACAAAGTGCATCAACCTGGTGTAGGACAGGTCCTCTGAGATCATTTAAAATATTCCGACCGACCGCAACTCGTTTTGTTTTCTTGGGAAGCCTTTTTTATGTTTTAAAATGAAAAGCCATTACTGCATGTACCGACTAGGCTTCTAGTTGTCTTGTCGTCGTGGCGACGGGAGGTTGACTGTCTTTTATTTCCGAATTGATTAACAATTTAAGTATGACTATAAAAAACTTAAAATGACTCAACCTTCGACAAGAATGTCGAAGACGAAAGATGAAGGACGAATATTTGTCTAAAGTTTGAAAAAATAACTTAGAGATTATTAGTGTTCCCTCGTACACTAGAAGTACGAATTGAAGCTTTCATATGAGACTTCAAATGTATGTAATTTTCCTTTACAGAATGGTAATTAAGTTTCATTAGAAGCCAACAAACAAGTAAAAGAAACACAAAATAATAGCGTGCGCCGAACCTGCCAACTCCTTATCTGTGTCTAATAAATCAAAAAGTATTCTTGTATGAAAATAATTAGTTTGAAAGCATAGGAATAACTTTCGATATAAAATATTGCATGAAAAGCTTAAGATTATAATAAAGAGGCAAGCGTTTAAGGGTACTTTATATACTGTTTCTGACCGTTACTCTGTTTGTGAATTAAATTATTACCACGTAAAAAATTGACGACACACCTGACGCTATAACAAGACCATTTTATGTCTCTACAGAAAGAATAGAGTTTTCCTCATTGTTGTGCTATAAGTGTTAATTGGTGGATATTGATAAAAAATAATATTACTCTTATAGAGTTGAAACAACAAATTGAAAGATATGTAATGACTGGTTACCTTTTTTATATATTTTGGTAAAATTTGGCAACCCACCAGGGATTACGAGTCTTAATTAGAGAAGGATGTATTTAAAAAAACATACATTGTTATTCACTTATTACAATATAAAATATCTCAGGAAGTAGATATTACATATAATGTAAGCAAGTGGTGATCATTAAACAATTAACCGGTTTAAAACACTAAATATATTCAGTCAGCGTTTGCCTCTCTTGTGACAAAAGGAAATAACAAACCTTGTGTCTTAAATAGTTCGAAAATTATTTACTCAATATCAAATAGACATTATACATAAATGATATTAGTACACCTATTTTCGCTTGTATTTGTAAAAGCTGACAATTATTTTATACACGAAGTGTTACCTGTCCAAATTATAATGTCAAAATAATCTAATTTTTCTATCGTTTTGTAGCATAATAATATCGCAATTTTTATGATTCGACCGTTATAAGTTTCTTTTGCGCGACGCAGAGTACACTTATAGACATCCAAATGGTCATATTATGAATTCCATACAGGTGTAGAAGGACTAGAAGGGGCGGGCAGGTGTCGCATTGTTGCGCATGACCTTTGCATAAAAACAGTTGCTCTACAATCTATTTACTGATCGGAGTATTTTTGTTATTGTAACTAATAATTGCAAAAAATATTTAATGGCACCAGCAATTGTTGCAATGTTTACTACGCTGCGAGCTGTATCTACAAAAATAATTATGGTGACCGTTTTTGTGAACCATGATACAGGAATTAAGAAAAACACAGTACTCAAAGCTTTTATTAGGACAGTTTAATTTTAAAATTAAATGTAATTAATCCTTAAACGTAATTTCTCTTCTTAATAGCAGGTTACAGCGGTATTATAATTAATGCATTATTTATTAAGTTTTTATTATCAATTTATGTACGTAATAAATAATATTCAATCAGTATGTGCTTATTGAATATTCTTTCAATATTACTAATTGATTAACGTTCTTGTACTTATCAAATTTGTCATCCTTGGGATCACATACAAGCCTCAAAACACCGCCTACATCAAATTTGTTTGTAGTTTGTGATCCATTGTATGCGATTTTTTGTTGGTCGTAATTTTTGGCTGTGACGTATAAGCTAGACCGATTGTCGAGAAAAAACATCGAGACTAAATCGAATCACGTATCGATCAGTTTTTGCGAAAGGTTATTTAGTCTGTTATTCTTTGGGCGAGACGTTGTTATTTATGTGATGTGAGCGAGGTTTTAGATATAGTTTGTGTTTTGAATAGGATGTCTCTTTTTACTTCAGCAAAAATTTCATGTTTCGGTATAACTTTGGTTTCCTCGCGATCTTCCAAACGCTACGTCTCGATATAAATGGCGACCGGTTCGTTGCGAATACTGAAGCTCGTTTATCAGATCCGAACGATATACCCGAGATAGTGGCAAGTGGAGCAAGGGCGCGTTGCGATAATGCAAGGCTGCCCTACTATGCACTGACAGTTACCTATGAATTGCTATCGGCCACCGATCGTACTCAATATAACTAATTCTATAATCCGACTTGAAACAAAACAAGTTCACAGCGCATCGTGTTGACATATTATATGACTGTGCTATTTCATCTTCCATCCAATAAAACCCATGCTCATTTGTCCTCCTCTATCGCCAAAAGAACATATCAATTACTACGGAGTACAATTCGATATATCAATCTTTTTGTATCTCAGTTAGCTCTTATTTTAATATCATTTAACAATATAAGATTAATCTCTATAAATGAATTCAAGTTCCGCCTAGAGTCGCAACTCGACAACATTTTATGATTAATGAATTACATATATTAGCAAAATAACCGTGTCTAATCGATGTTTTTATTGCCTAGTTATTAATTATAAAAGCAACAGATAATGCTGCGGGTTCGAATGTAATATTTAACAGTCACAGACTAGCGTTTGTGTTTTAATCTATATCAACCACAGATTCTAAACGAGATCGTCATCGTTCTAAATATGTGCAGATCTCGCTTAAGGTCAACTTGTTTTGAAGAATAGTGTAATCCAAACAGCCTAAAACAGGAAGGCCACACGATAACAGCGAATGCATTGTTTTCATTTTATAAGGCCACAGCTGATAAGCGTATCACGACCTCGCGAACACGGAAGAAACGGGTCAATATTACCGATTTATAAAACTCACATTCGTTACATGTTTCGCCGGCTGTAAATATGTCGTCGCAGCCTCAAGGCTAGCGAGGATAATACCCGTTTACAGTTCATTTGCTTACAGGCGAAGAATATGAGTAAAGATGTCTAGACAGGATTAAGCTTTTCACGTTTTTCGAAAATATCAGCTTTGCCATCTTGAATGGCGAGTCCCAGCTAAGTGATACGCCGACAGAATGAGCAAATTATGTCAGATTTCTTTACTACATAATAGGAGACTCTAAATTATGCTATTTATAAAACGACGTAATTCTGTAGACTCTTCTTTGTGGCTTAATAAGGAATATATTTGCTTAAAGCAAAAGAATAAAACGTCATAATTTGGTTTGCGTTTGGGTAAGCTGTTATCTGACGTGTTATAATAAAATAACAAATTTACTCTCCTTATAGTAAAGAAAAGAAATTGCAACAATTTAACGTTTTACTTTAAATGCTAAAAAAGACTATCCTACTACAGAGTCATAAACAGCTCTACGAATAGTGGGGTATACGAGTTGATAGAATAATATTCTCTCTCGTAGCCTTGTCCCCGTTCGGCGACCCAGTTGCATGTCCTGGAGGATGCTCCTTTACTAACACACTTCTGATTCAATTACGTCAGTTACGCGCTAAAAGCGTGAACTAGATAAATCCCCGCTACGTCGAGTAAGCTAAGCAATAAGTTTTCAAATGATACAAAAAACAGTCTGCATTTAATTATTATGTAATAATATGTTCATTTGCTTGGATTGCATGTCTCAAAAAACAATGACATGGAAGTTTTTTTTTCTACTTTTTGCCGAAAGTCCGGATTCAACAATACGAACGCTTCCCAGTCTTTTATCATATATCGATTTTATCAATAAAGCTGATTTAAAAATTCTGTCTTACCAATATGAGAAATACTCTTGTAATGATATTTTAGTAAGAATCTCTCAATCCTCAACAGAACTATCGATTAGCTGACCCAAATCACGCGGCCCAATCCCTCACATGCAAGGGCGACGCTCAAATTCCGTACCCTCATCTAAATATAGGAGTAATTGCGTTGATAAAGTGACGCACGCGCGATGCAATGGATGCACACTGTGCCCTGCTGAGTCAGGCGTGGTCAGGTCAAGGCTAGTGCTGGAGTGCGCCCTGATCCGATGACCTGCTTCTGAGATCCCAATTGTAGCTGGCGACTGCTTTATTGGCGCTGAAGGTTAACTGTTAACTTTTACACTCAAGTGTACATTATACTGTTTACTTTAGATTGACACAGAGAAGGTCGAGAAAAAAGGATCTTGGATTATAAATTAAACTGTGCCAATTTATAATTTCAATTATAAGTGAGCCAAGTCTTACTTACCTCGCGAAAAGAAACAAGATCGAACTGGTTAAGTAATTAATATAGTAGAATCAATCAGTATGTTTTGTATATTATTTAGTCATTGCACTTGAACTATTATAGATCCATATGCAAAATAAAATGTCATTTTGATTTGGAAGTAAGCTTTTTTGCTAAAGAAAAACTATGTTGTGCGATTTCACTTGATCGAAAAAGATTTATCTTGAATTTGTTCGATCAAGTATTTTATTTCATTTACGAAGTTCGGGCTTCGAAACTTTCTGCTCCTCACGTTTCGAATCTCTCTCATATTGGCGAGTTGGGATAACTGTGTCTCATTAATCATTATGCGTTACGTAATCTTCGACTTGTGACAAACACTGCCTTATCGCTTTTCAAGGGCAGTCGGTGTGCAGAACTTGGTGGCGTCTATGTAGAGCTGTGTACAGTCATACATTCCACAGACAAACAACCACACATTCCACAGAAACTAAAAAGTGTCACCGAGTCCCTTAGACCCTAATATGATAAGTTTGACTATAGGTAACTCAATTGGTACTCAATTCATTTATTAATTAAGACTAAATCGTAAATATTTTTCTTTTTCTGTAATCGCAAGACTGTTTGTTCTATTCGTGGGTATTAGTAACTAAACAATATTTTAGTTGAAACTTGTTGAATATTTGCACTGCGTTTATTCACGATTAAGGTGATTTACGATCGCGGAAACAATAAAACTAGAGTACCATCTGACGCGACTAACAAAACATAGAGCCAGTAGGATCGTTGATGGATGTCTAGCCTTAATCACTTCCGACTGTTCAAGAATGCGCTCCGTTTCGATTTTATTATTTAGAAAGCGGGAACTGTTTCGAAAAACTATTACAAAACGTTTTAAAAACTACCTCTCAGAAATAACTAATAAAATTATAATTTTCTATATTGTGAGCTTTTATACTGCTAAGTTTTATCAAAATGTGTTCAATAATTTAAGCGTAAAAGGCAACCGTTCCGTAATTGGATGTCGATCCACGCCAACTTTCGCATTTCTATAAGCAGACTGTAAACAGTTAATTATATTCTTCTAGCAAAGGTCAATCGTCGAGGGAAAAAGCTGTATGTAATTACAGTCGTCGTCAAATGTCAAAGATATTCAGGCGGTTAAATTACTTATAACGCACGTTACCGCCTTTACAGTCGGAACACGCTACAATATTTATCGCCAGGTAGTCTCGCGTAATGACAAGCGGAGCGGGAATCTCAAAAATGCAGCCTCACAATACCTACTTTCTTTACGCTGCCAACTTATCTTTAATCGAAAACAAAACCGAGAATTTATTTCACGGCCATCACTTATATCTCGATGCCGGGCGAAGGAAATGATTTACAAGGCTCGATTAAAGGGCAGAACCGTACCGACAGCATTGTAATGAGATTGGAACGGAGTATTGGCGAATTATATTCCAGTGCTTCTAACGATGAATTGAGTATAAATTAAATTGCAAAAAAACAATACGCAATCAATTCACTACTTAAACACCACTAATATAATTTGCAAGCTCAGAACTCGTTCCTCTCTCGACTTTTGATTCATTAGCGCAGTCGTCGAGTCGGCAACGTCGAAACGAGTGTTTGAAAATAGTACGTAGATTAGGAATGTAACGCCGAACTGAAACGGCTGTTAGTAGGAAATGCAGTCGGAATAGTTTTACGAGAGGCGGCAGTAAAACTCCGCATTATGCCCGCGCTGGCAGCTCGAACGCGTGCTCGTATTGGCAACGCGAGCTCGCGAGTCGCAGCGATACGACTTTTATTCCGGGCGAACAATAGGCGAGGTTTTGTTGCTCTCGCGATCGGCTACGAGTTACGACGCTATAAATTTAATACACCAAGACGCGCCCGTGACCCGCCGAGCGTTCGTCTCGCTTCGCCGCTCTAAGTAACACGATCTATGTATTTACATTGAACTATTTTTACTCCGTGTCCCGACTTGCAGCGAACGCGTCACTCCTGCGCTCGTACGTGCCTCCTTCGTATCCTCGTTCCTATAGAGGTATTTTGACCGCCTTAGCTTCGCCGCGTTTTGTGGAGAGGTTTGAAAGCCGAGCTGGAACCTTGGCGCCCGTCCAGCGATGCATCTAGGACGCGCGTCCTCCGCTCGTCAGTCGAGAAACCGTTGTTGGCAGTCCCCTTGATAGGTTATGCGGAATTCGCACTTAGATTCGGAGGAAGGTTATTCCGTCGATCCTGATATTCAAAATCGTTTTCAAGGCGAAGCCATATTAACACATGCGTCGTGCGCTCGTCGTTTTCAATTACTGTGCAAATAAAATCTCGGGCCGTTCAATGTTAAGTACATATTTTATGTGCATTAGGCGGGCGATGATAAATTTTGAGTGGACGGCCATTATTCGAATCGTAAGCTCTTCAATTTAAAAGGTGTCTGAATTATAATGGAGCTTATGCGATTCGAGATGCCCGTTTGACAGTTGGAATGAATAATGTTTCAGGAAACCTTGCGGACCTTCCGATATCGCGTATAGGTGCCGATTGGCCCTGGCCGTGACTAGCAATTAGACAAAATTATTTTCAATTTGTCCCGCCGCTAATGCCTTCTCGAATATCCATGGTTAGGTAGTTGTGAGCATGTACTCTAGCTGGACTTTGCGAATTTAGCTCACATAAAGACGATCGGTGTTAAACATCTTTATATTACTGCTCGATATGAGTTCATTCTCATGACAATAGAACCGAAGTAGGTAACATCTGGACGCCTAATTGTTCTAAAATAAACTATGATCGCGTCGAGGCACACATGCTACCGAAAACAAGAATTCATCTTTATATTTTTAATTGCAAACTTGGCAAGGGTGTAGGAGACGACGCAGGCTGTCAATCTTTTCCTAAAAAACAGAGTTCACATTTTGGCAAACTCTAGCCGAAGTCAACGGCATTTCCGACACGACTCATGTCAGAGAAATAAATAGATACTACATTTAAATGTTGGAAAAAATGTCGTTTATTTGTATTGTTCCGCTGTTGAGTGTGAAAAATCTATTCGCCTACGTTTTAGTTTTGGCGTTCTGCAAATTAAAATTTAACACTTAACTTGATTTCTGCGCGATTACCATCAAGAAATATACAATACTGGCGTGGTTTTGTAGACTTCAAGAAAAAACATCGCCCATACACTAATCAGATGTTTAGTTATAAACCATAATATAACCTACGGAACCTTTCGCAATTATGAAAAGTAGGTTTTAAATAAAAACAAAGAGTTCAAAAACCTCGCTCCACACTAAAGTTATTCATATAACATTGGCTAAAACTATTTATTTCTATGAGCATGACAAACATAAATGATTTACATGAAATGTTGAACGGAGAGATATCAATCTCTGTTTGTAAACCTGATATTTACGGATATGATTTTTGCTCTATGTCAATATAAATATATGTATATTTCAATATTACTAAGTAGATACTCTATACCTACTATAAATCATTTAGCATATTTGATAATTTTTTTATTGAAGGGGATCATCATCACGGTCAATACACCAACTCACACTTCTCAGAGTATGCTGCGGAAGTCCTAAATTCGAATCCCGACTAACTTAACATCGTAACATATGACTTAGGCTTACTTATCTTATCTGTAAATCCATTAGTGGAACAGACATATCAATGTGTCTGCCCTCTCTGAAGGGATTTCAATATTTAGGATTACCACAATTCGTCCGGATAAGCAGGTCTCGAATGCAGTTGTGTCATCTTTTTGCTGCAGCGAGGACAATGCGTTACGCAATTGATGCATTTTATGCATCTGCATTCGACTCACGCGCATCCAGCAACGGTCGACGCAGCAGTGTATTGCTTTGACCTATTTTAGATCAGCTATTTGCATACAACTCTACTAGATTGATGAAGCGGCTTTAGAGAAATACTGAGGTGTTTAAATTATCTATACATCCAATTGATAAACGTGTGTATTGTTGTAAATACTTACATAAAATATAATATAACTTATTCTTGCAACAAGCGTCGCCTATTTATCTATCTACTTACAGTTACTGTTAATTTAGTACTTATAATTTAGTGTTCACAAGATTTAAATAAAACACTTTTTACGATGAAAAACGTAAATGATGTTAGTTAACATATTTCCAATTTATCTTAATACAGCCAAGCTTGTCTACTTCAGTGACTTCCATAGTGTAATGTCTTATGGTATCCTTTTGTGGGGCAATGCAGCCGATATTCAAATCATATTTGTTTTGCAGAAACGGGCTATTCGATCGATTTGTGGTCTTTCCCCACGTGTGTCTGTTCGAAATAAGTTCAAAGCATTGAATATCCTAACGCTGGCAAGTCAATATATCTATGATTTTTTTTTGTATGTGGGGAAAAACGTAGATACTTTTAAAACAAACGGCAGCTTTCATCAGTACAATACACGTAATAAGGACAAAATAAGTGTACCAAACAAAAGGCTCCATAAAAGTAGTCGTTCTTTTCAAGGCAACTGCATACGATACTTTAATAAAACCCAGCGAAGTGCAAGCACTCTCAATAAATAAGTTTAACTCGTATGTAAAACAAATACTGCTTGGAAAGGGTTATTATGACGTTAATCAATATTGATAAAAATTCTTGGGGTGTGGAGAACCCGCTCTTACAATGAAAAATATGTAGTGTACTAAAAGTAAATCAAGAATGTAAAATGAAACTTGGCGATAAAAGGAGTGACTGCGAGTTTATTGCCAGTTCTTCTTGTACGTTCTACGTTCTTGATTTGAGAACTGGTAGTAAATGTAAAGTTAGATTCTTTAATTATTTTGTGACGTTCATAAGTGTACATAGTTACCTATCAGAATAAATGATTTTGCCTTTGCTTTCACGGCCCGACGTTTGGGTCCTTTTCAGCAGCCGTCCCGGGGCCCTGAAAAGATCTGTAGCGTCGTGCTGTAGTTGAGATAAATCAGAAATAAGTTAACTATTATATTTCACTTTTTTCAACCGTTGCAAGGGTTTTATTTAAGTGTGTACCACTCCCGTAAACTACAGAGAATACTTGCTCACAAGAATTCTATTTCTCAAGCTGCATAAAATACTAGAATTACCAGTATTCAATTCCGCACAGAATAAATCGTCGATGCAATAAGCGTAGCATTCTACAATCCAATATGTGATAGAACATCAGCCAATTCTCAAGACCCTAAACACCTACCACTTTGCTGCAGCCTAGATTACACTATCATTCGGACTCAGTAGTTACATCACGTAAATGATACGACTACCTTAGCGAACTTGCTATGTGCGTCCGTTATTCCAAAACAGTACTTCCGTCGCAAGGAATAAGACTCAAAATCTATTCGGTTGTCAATAGGAAAGCGTTACCCGATGCGCTTGCAAGCGAAAGTACAGCTAAAGCTGTTCGCTCAGAGCCTACGTTTATCTAGCATAGACCTAGGCTGTTAGGTATTACATAATCGTCCGTGTGACTGAATAAAACGGTAACATGGTTTCACGCAACTGACATCAGTTATTGTCAAGTGCACAGAAGTCAACGAACAGGATCGTCGCATTGAGTATGCGTTGGATGTGTCGTACCTACCCTTGACTTCCTACCGCAGTATGGGAGGATGTTATCATCGGGAATTCCGATATCTCGCCCGTCAATATGGCTACCGAGGCAACCAGGCCGCAGCGACGCAAATGCCACTGCGTGAATGTGGAAGGGCAGCGCAGCCGGCGTGATAACTCGGCCATTATCTCTTAATACCATCGACTTCATTATTCGCCATATTTTTTTGCGACGGCAGCGAGGCGCGGCAAGTCGACACGGGTTTGATAACCCGGAGACCTTGGTCTTAATTGCGCTTCAGCAGACCATTCCGCCACGTCCACTTTTTATACGCCTGCATCGCTAGAACGACACGACCGCGGCAACCCGTCCGACTTCGAGTGATACAAAATACGAGGGAGATCGGAACCGGTCGGCGAACGCTAAAAATAGTCGCGTTACCTGCCTCCACAGCTCCGTACCGAGAAAGCTAGTCGTAGCGATTCTTTACAGATTCGCTTCATAAATAAATCACACTTATTTTGATTTGAGTTTTACAGTAGGTATCCACAGATTTGTAGCCTAGGTACAAGATATACATTTATAAATAAAAACTGTGTTGACTCTATAATCAGCGAGCATTACGCGTACTTCATACTGCATGCAATTATATCGTAATGATAAATTAAGTTCTCGTGTACGAGTTGCACTTTAATAATTACTAAGTCTCATTTTTTCAAAGAGCGAAGTTGTGAAGTTAAGAAAATAGTTTTGCTTCTGAGAAAAACAACATTATGACAACAATATTTATTATTTCCACATCTGATCTCTTACTGCTTACTAACTTACTAACTAAAACACTGTTTTAACCCGAATATTAGTCAATAACTTGAAGAAGTGGCGGCTTCTGTACTTTTTAAACTAATAACTTTCTATTTTTGTTTCAGGTAAGCAATGATTTCGCAATGTCGTATTCAGAAATGTACGTAACTACATTAGTAAGTCTCCATTTTATCACTGAGGTAATTCAAAGGCAATTTGAAGATTCAGCCCATCATGTCCCATTTTCCAACAAGTGGTGACGTATAAAGTCGCCAAGGGGCTAGGAGGAACCAATCGAGCACTTTAAATGCACGCACGACTGACTAACCTCACGACTGTTCAAACATTATCTGTGGAGGCGACAAAAAAGCGTTTATTTTCAATCATCATCGGCCTTGCTCAAGAAATGAGGCGGTTCTATTCACTGCTTTTAATCAAGATTTCGGTGTTACTTGTTTCCTACTTAGGGCGTCATTGTGTAGTTCAAATAGATATATTCCGCGGAGGTAAGGGAAAGGCTTAAGACTTTGTGCTTATAAGAGAAGGCCAGCGATCTTCATACTTAAAGTATGTATTACTACATCTTTATTCAAAATGTAAGGCCTACATGAAATCTTTCACTGTTTAAAGTTTAAATTATATTGATAAGCAAACTAGACCAAATCTTTTGCAGCAGCCGTGCTCACCGGGGACGGCTAAACGGTAGTTTATTTGAATGGACTAGTCGCGTTAACTATAAACATTACCAGATAAAATAAAATAAAAACACAATAACACACAGTTTTTTTGCATACATTTTCAATTATTCTTTCTTTTTTTTATTTAAAAAGTCTTAACTAAGCTTCAATTTTTTATAGACAGGGATAAAATAGCATAATACAAAGAAACCTTCCCAAAAAATTGAGCTTATAAATAGGCAGACACGACATGCAAATAAAGTGTAAACGAACAAAGTTACTAATTATAAAATGTAATATAGTAAAATAACTAATCTCTTATAAAAAGTAACACAAAATAACTTACACAATATGTGCGAAGAAGAACAGAAGCCATAATTTCCATAAGCAAGAGCTATCTCAAGAATTTAACGCTGTGTTACACGGTAAGAAGTAAGTACATTTGCTTCAGAGCAAAGATCCAACTCCCAAAACATACAGGTCAACGAACGTGCGAACACGTGACGATGACGAACATCCAGCAACTCGCAACCGAACATCATGCTCGCGTCATCCAATCTTATCTAACGATTTCGTGTCGCAAGATTAAAAATACACGGTCACTTATTGTGTCAGATGTGGACCCCTGTCAATTGTTTTTGGGGCAGGAAAACGATTTGGTAGAAAATAATTAACATTTTAACACTCTCAACCCATAGCGTACTTCCCTTTAATGATCCACATAGCTAATGAAAATTGCTTAAGTTTTTACGTAAGTATTATTATTCTAATATTAATACCAATATTTTGCAAAGATGTTCCCTTTTCTTAAAGGCTCAAAACAAACTGTCGATCGATTAAAAAGTTAAAATGAAAAAGTGTATCACTGACATAGATTTTTATAGATTGCATGTAGATAACCTGAATTAACATTAGGCTTCTATTTCACCTAAGCGACTGCATTTTAATTCCTAAAACGTGGACGTGAAACGTTAGCTTAAGAATGTTAATTAGATATAATAATTATAACCGCTTCTAACCTACAGTTTTTTTTATGGTTCCTAGTTAATTAAAATCAAATAGCAAGCTAGCAACACAAAATCTATAAAGTTTAGAGTTTCGACCATTCATTATGAAAGTCTGAAGTTCATTCGAATAGCTAATAATTAAAAATTACTGTTTTTACTGTCCGAATTATTCTAACCTGATCAATAATTAAATATTCTTAAATACGATTTATTACTTAACTCGGATGTTTTTAGACGTTTTTAGAATTGTTGATTTATTTAATTAATCGGCAAATTGAACTCACTGCAATCTTAAGCCTAGAATCCACATTCATCATGCAGACTGGCGCTCGTTGGGTTATGGCGTCCGCGGGTGACGGCGGGGCGGGCGGGGGTCGTGACGTCACACGCGACCGTGGCAGTGAGTAGTGAGAGCGGCCGCGTCGTCGTTCGCTCGCTCTATGTACTTCGTTGACGACGGTCGCGCGCGCGCAACGTGTTTTTATTTGTATTTAACGTTCGCGGCGACTTCTCTGCCCGTACATAACCAGACGGACCTGTGTGACTTTCCTGTCTCTCGTGCGAACAAAAAATTGTTGCGCCGTAGACTTTCTGTTTTGTCGGAGGCGAAACTCGCGAGTCCGTGTGAAATTCGTTTAGGCATCGACGCGCCGGTCACAGTGGATTTTATTGCGTTCGGATGGTTCAGTGCGACAAAAAGTGAAGTGCTGGAAACGGAGGATGAACGGAGGTCGCGGTCTCGGGAGCGACTGATGCGCTCGAACAGTCATGAGACGCCGCTGGTCTAACAACGGAGGATTCCCGTTGCGTATGCTCGAAGAGAGCTCGTCGGAAGTCACCTCGTCGTCGGCTTTGGGTTTATCCGCCGCCATGGTGATGTCCCCGGAATCGCTGGCCTCGCCCGAGTACGGGCTAGAGCTGTGGGGCTACGACGATGGAATCACATATAACACTACTCAATCGCTGCTCGGCACGCATTGCACTATGCAGCAGCAACAGCAGCCGACGCAGCCGCTGCCGTCCATGCCGCTGCCGATGTTGCCGACCACACCTAAATCGGAGAACGAATCTATCTCATCGGGTTAGTAGAGAACTAAAGAACTTTCTAGAATTCGATGATAACGTTTACGTCAAATTTTGGCGGTTAAGATGTAGCCGTGAGTCTGTCGACCTTTGGCCCGGATACCTTGACCGGGCGCCGGCCGATGTCTCCAGTCCGATGCAATACGCACGCGTTTGATAGTTCTGTTTGTTTACCCGAATTATAACTAACAATGCGACGTTACAATATGACCGTTTATACGCGTAACAAACTAAACCTAGCGGTTCGGAAGAGGATTTTTAAAGCAACAAATAAGTTATGGCGTACGCATAAATTCTACATTTATATATTCGTCCGTACAATGTATAAAAATTAATTAACGTTTCATTCGACTAATTTAGATAATCATTTTTGTTAAAGAGAGAAATAACTTAAATACACAGATAGATAAGAATAAAAAATCCAATTTAGCACATTTACTTGAATATTTTCCTTCTGTAATAAAACAAAGCTTATCTAATATTTGTGTATATCTGAGGTTAACTATTTAAACAAAAACTATGATAAAAAATACAATTTATTTTATCATAGTGTTAGCACTGCATCTGGCATTGCCTATTACGAATTGTTTCCTATGAGGATTGTTCGTTGGCTTGTGTGACTAATCACAGTAATGACATAGTCTGTGGGCGATCGATCTAAAAATACGTTGGCCATACTTACCTGAGAGGTAAGTATGCAATTAATCTTGAGTTCTGTATGTCTATCTATACTATGAATTGAAGAGATAAGCCAGGTTCCACTAAACTAATGAAAATATTTTCTTTCGCTAATCGTAGAAATGGATTCTTTATCAAATATTACCATAATAAAAAATAGGTAATATGTGAAATTAATTTAAAATGTAACTGTTAAAGAGTTACAGTATCTTCTTCTTAATTTAATGGCTTTCAAATTGTAAATGGATTCTGCCAATGGCATATGCCCAATAAGGAATGGCAAGGTGTGATAGTGTGAATTATTATTGTTATTTTTATTTTGTTTTTTGACCAATGGCATTGAGAAAAATCACGGTATTTAAAAGAATGTATATGATGGTAGCTTGCTAGTTATCTTGTATATTTATTAAATAAACTTAGCTAATTAGATGTTATGTAAACTCACGATGACAATATTTTAAACCTTAGTGGTTTTTTATTGCAATCAATATATAAATAAATGTATTTGTTATGTTGATATGATAAATAAATGAAAAAAAAATTAATAAGAAAAGATATTGTTCGTCTGAAACATTGAACAGAAAATTAAAATACTTATTAGGTACTGTTATTTATTAGAAGCTCTGGTGAATTATACTCGAAGGTATTCTTACAGTACATGTGCTTAAAAGAAACAATGTTGCCTATTGATCGGCCGCTGAACGCAGGCTGGTGTTCCTACACCACTGTAACACTGAGTAATTCTTATCGCGACACGTTCAAGGTTGCCGTGGAAAATGTAATACCTCCATGGCTTTCCGGAAACGGATAATACGGCAGCACCCAAATACTGGTACACTTATCCGATAAAGCCGGTTTTCATTACAAAGTAATACACGCCATTGTTTTAATATTCATTAATCCAAATAACATCCCTTAAACGCGACACAAAAACAAACAACGTATACCTACCTTGGTAACTACTCTGCGATACTTTAATTGAAGTGAGCACAATGATTTACTTCCATACATTTTTCAATGCTTTCTTTTTATTTAATATACGTAGGTATTGTCTACCCAGAAAGTTTCATTCAAAATTCTTCTTTTTTTAATATGATTTTGTTCCTCTATCGAACATTCTAGAAGCTCTACGTCTGTTTTGAGTCAGTAAACGAAGGCGACAGATTATTTTTCAAATGTCAATACAATAATAATATAACTGAAATGATATGAAAAGACTCGTAAGGAATGCTTTGATTTCAAGGTGAAACATTATTACTTAATAGCGGCAGACGGGAGGCGTCTTAAATCGGGAATTCCATAGAAACTCCGTTTGGTGCCAGAATAGTACAATGCTTAATCTATCATCAATCCTCGAGGGAGGGAGGTCGGGCGGCGGGATGAGGGCCACTCCCTCCTATTAGCATCGACTGTTGACTGGTCATGAAAGAGGAATTTTCTATATTTAGTTTCAAAAGAATCACTTGCCTCCAATAGATTCCCATTTATCTTGAAAAAATTGCGTTTGGTAACATTAATACCCTTAACACGTGTCGCATTACAGATAAAAGACATCAAATTTAAGAAAAATGCCACTCATCGAACTAAACGACAAAATATATAAGACTTTAGTAAATAATATTGTTATTTTTTGTGATTCAGCTCAAAAACAATGCTGAATTATTGCTAGTAACCCAATTAGAGCGATAATCGGCCTAAGTAGTCAATTAAAAGAGCCTGACTTATTAGACACGATAATTGTTGCTCTCGACGATACATTGGAGAATAAAATGGATGCAGTGAGATTTGTCGATGCCGGCGTCGGCCGTTCGACCGGTTTGCCGGCTTCGTACGTCCAAGATATACTTATTATGTATGAGAATATAATGGCAATGCTACAAAAATAAAATCTCGAGCCATTCGACCAGTCTGGCTCTACATCAGGAGGCGCAGTTTTATTTTGCTTCAATAACGAGTCTTGTCTTTAAATAAGGTAATTGCTCGAGACTCACTCCATATTTTCAATATAAGTTAAATTGATTAATTGGTATTACCAAACTTTTTGCCACGGAGAAACTTTTCATCTTCACTATTATGGTATTTTGGTGCACATAGAAAACAGTTGTTAGGCTCTTTATACTGACATTACATTGTATATTCAACTTGCATTTCTAACTGACATATGTATATTGTATGTTACCCAATTTGGTCATCATAGATTCATATTTGTAATAACAGTTCTTATACATCATGAAACGCCATGAATATGAATTTCGTAAGACGTATTAATTTGACATTACGTGGAATGGACCTTCGCATTTTTCGTAAACGAGCTAGGAAATTTTAGTACAGCGTCATTATGATTCAGATCTCGTTCAATAAACATACAAACGACGTACAAAATGTTTCCATTGAGTGAAACACAATTTAAAACAGCGCCTAATCACTAATGGCTCCGATCTATTGTACGTTCGCGAATAAAAGTTGCTTTTAATACATTACGAAAACCCGCTTAATATTATAATCACTATGAATAGTGAAAAATACCGTGAAAAAATACGATGATTGTCTAGAACAGACAATAAGACAACGCGAATTAATTACAATAAATAAATGTGTAAATCAAAGGAAGGAATAATTATGTTATCACGTGTCGTTGAACTTTAATTTCGGTAATTTTTCCTTACTAATTCACCACCGGTTGACGAATTACGGGTTATACCTGAATTTCAGATTGTTAACAGATCGTTTCGTTAGATAGCCGGTTTTAATACTATTAAATTAATTATCCATACAGTTCCCACCCCCACGCGTAGTTTTTACTCGACGCAAATTCATGAAGCGCTGGAACAATTCAAGTATAATGGCTTAATGCTAACTGATGTTGGATTATCTCATAGTTAATTTAAGTTACCCGCATTAGTCGACAACTGAATACTTACCTACATTAATAAAAGTTTAAGTCACGAGAATTAAAAGTATCACAGATAACAAGCATGCGGGCGAAATTATTATAGCTCCGTTCGTAACAATCGTATTCGTTTCTATTTAAAATTGTATTTAACTCCTACGAATGGAGTGGAACCTAGCGTCTTAGCGTCGGTCGCGGAAAGCCGTACAGAATATTAATTTGAAGCAGTTGGAAATCTCGTAGGGCACTTTTCCAGCCCCACGGGCCCCACCTGAGGTGAACGTATGATCACGTCCGCGTGGGGGCGCCAAGGTCACCGCGGTTTTTTGACACGTCCATTTATAACTAGTGGCAACGCCGAGCATCATGCAACACTAATTACTCCGCGTCTACATTTGTATATTATCGGCCGGAACTTATTTGTTTCTGGCCACCGAATGGGCCGCTTCGGGTTTTGTCGCAGCGGCAGGGTGCAGGGTTACGACCGCGCCCAAGGCCTTTCCCTCGATTAGCCGGTTGTTGGAAAATGGATTTACACGGCGTACCGATTTCCAATCGAACGGCGACGCGAAATTCGATTTCCGGAAAAATTAAATTCGCCGGGGAAACTTAAAGGGCGGCGGTGAGTCATCCTCGATCGGCCGCTGTCATCGCGCTAATGGAAATACGTTCCTAATATTGTATGTGCCGATGTTATTCCAATAGTGTGATATGCGATACCTATTCTCGTCGGACGCGAGCGATGATTGATGATTCCTTAATCATAAGGTTCGGTGACCGCGTGGCGAGAGATAGCTTATGACTTCATCTGTTTTAAATCAAACATATTATGTAACAACAACAACATTTCCATCGACACATGATATTCGATACAGAGCTTGTTTAATTCGCCGATTAAGTTGTTGTAAGATTAGCATCTACTTTAAACAGCTTTAGCGTTAGAATAATACTGCTCAATCCGATACCCACGAGCAGCTGTCGTTTGAAGCGTAGAGGGAACGAGGTTTATTAAACGGCGGCGTGATTCTGCAACCCTTTGACTGCATAATCTAATAGCTCTGACCCTTTCTAAGTCCGCATAACACACGTTCGTACGAATCGATCGATGGATAGTGTTACGAGCTAAAGACTGAACCGTGGTGGCCGTGGAAATCGCTCGAAAATGAATTCTGAAATAGTTAAGTCATTGTTATTCTCATTGTCTTTTAGACAAATATCCGATGCCAAAACCTGCCCGCTCAAGTTCATCGACATTCAAAATTAGTCAAGCAGTTGTCTTTACATATCCGCCGATGAATTATTGCAGATTTGTAATTCGCTTTAGATTAAACGATCAAAGGCATATGTTATGGTGACACAATGATATTCCCATGGTGGAAAATCATATAAACTCGATATGACAGCAGAAGGTCGGTATAAAAAATAGTTAAAAATGATCTAGGAAGGCTCTGGCGGATGTGCGGTCGAGCGCCCGTTTCGCTCGGTTGCGCGCGCGCTGCCTTCGCGTCGCTTGTTAGTTCTATTATCTCCCTCGAGCCAGTCTTCGTAACTGCGAGATGTCTCTATCTCGATACAAATCACCGTGGATTCAATATCTTCTACTAACAATCCTACACTGAAGCTTAAAGCTGAAAGACTTCACCCTCGGATCAACTCGGAATAGAGTCAATGGCGATTAAAAGATGCCGCAAAATGCGACCATATTTTCCCAAAATGATGAAACTGAATGTTATCACGGCGAGACGCAAAAATCTCAATGTTTTCGCCGCACCTTATTTGTTCAAACTTATTTGCTCACCGACTTGTTGCGCGTCTTGAATTCGAATTAGGGATTTTTTACGAACTCGTGTGATTCAGTTCGTAATGAGATTTTGATTATACGTCGAAAACACTTTAATTGCGTACTGTACCAAATAAAAACTAACAGTTTTCATTTCGTGCACGAGTTAATGATTTCATTTATCTCTTCGAGAGCATCTGCCATCGGAGGCTCACAAAGAGAGTATTGTTAGATTCGAGAATCGTACGCCGGGTCCGGAACCGAGAGAACATTGGTCTGAATCCAGCGTTCATAACGGATTCGCTAATACGACGATTAAATACTTTGTTAGCTGCGTATTGTCACCGCGTTCGCGATCTTTCCGCCTCGGGATATCGTGCTCAATGATGCCTTGACCGGTCCTTCAATTGGAAGACACGAGTATTGCCGGGCGAAGCAAACCTGTTACCGATGCTGGGTTCGACTTTAAAGAACGTGGCGTCAAAGGAAAATTCTCTCGTTTTGATTAATTGAATACTTTTAATTCACTAATAAAACTGGTTTGTATAGGAGATAAGTAATTTTTCATTTAAAAGGACCAGTATGCTAAAAGCTTAGTGGTCGTTAATGGGTGAGCCTAAGTCTTCTAAAGTCGCTTGTTTTAAAAGTTAAAATCTTTTTTCTAGTTTTTATTTAACCAATATATGTTGAAGAACGCTAATTGCAAGTTTTAGCTAACTATTCGTTCATTGCTAGTCGTTCGTTCTCACAGTACGGTAGGGCCGTGAATTATGTCACTAGGAAAGAACAATCGAGGAGGAAATACACCGACTTGGCTCCGTAGCAGGCAGCTCACGTACTTCCCGGTGTACATCAAATATACAAAGATATAACCTATATGTGGTTCATACGAATCGCTTATTACGTGCTCCTTCAAATTAGGACGTCGCTTGTAATAAGTAATTCGTATATTGCCAAACATGTAGACTTAAAATGTCGTAATCGTAAATGCCTGCTCATTTATAGACGCGAAATTAGTGACCGCATAGCGACTAATTACAGCGGTTTTTCTAATTAATAAACTACTTTGAGGTCGTGAAATTTGTGCTCTCGGTCCGAATAAAATATATTAGCTAAATAGAGTTGTCAGGTCTCTTACCCGCCCGCCCCCACACGAATGTCCTGAGACTTTATTGTGCCTCCTTGAGGTCTTAAGCGAAGGAATATATTGTGTTCAGTCCTGGAATGTGTTTCCTGTGGGTGGCATTGCCTTTAAAAAGGAAAGTAAACTTCATTATATTGCAATATTACACTGATACTGAATTTATTTTATTTTTTACTTTCGAGAACCAATCGTTTTTTTAACTTAAAATATACGGCAAAAGATTATGTCACCCCACTATCTCCTACAACTACAATCAGTATTATTAAGAAAAAGATATTAAAATTAACAAAGCGTTGTGATTTTTATTTATTACAGCGCTTTAAAATAAGGAGACAATATTAATTTCCTAGCAAGAGGCGTGAAAAACATTCATTATAGATGAAAGAAATCTTCGGCAAAAATAATATTCAGTCAAAACAAAACGCGCTGTTAATAATTGAGAATTCGTTTAAAATATTTACACGTCAATTAGGTTTCTGAAGCGTCTTCTATGAATGATGATATCGTGTTTCTTAATATTACAACGAATCTACGCAAGTCGGTTGATAAAAGTTGTCTGTGAAATAGAATATAATAAATTTGCTATCATAATGAGAAATTAATAATTTAACGTCAGAGCGGTTGCCAATAGCGAAATTCGTAATCAATTTAAGATAATACAACAGTGAATCGAATAGACACAATATCAGCATTTGTGTAGCGTTTATGCAAAGCGCACTTTATAATTTGGTTCATTTGGCCTCGGTCGTGCATCGCTGCACGGCGGGCTGGCATTCACCTTATCGTGTGTTGAACTGCCGTATCGTGTAGATGCTTCTAAATCGAGATGCTCTGCGGCCCATTTCGAAAACACCTCCGCGGCTCGTACCTTGCGTTTCACCGAATAATATCTCTTTCAAATCTTTAAATATATACTGACGAATACATTCCACGTAGTGCTGTGTGCGTCGCACAACCGAGCCAGTAGTCAAGGTCGACAGTGTCATTGTACGGAGTCGCTACGCACACATAGATAGCTTGCGCTTTGTGTGCAGTCGAGCTATTAATCTTATCATATAGGTCACCTTATTTTGTGTAACTTGTACAAGTGCTCATAACGACAGTACTTCACCGACCGTAGTTATATTACAAAATAACGTTCATGTCGACTACTTAAACGTTTTAAATTTTCCAGTTAAATGTCGATTTAGTGGAATGTTGTATGCGAATGCAATTCGTAGCATAATATATAGCTATACGTTAAAATATTACGTGGCTTTAATGGTCATTAATAATTAGTTTCCCTAGAAGATGCGTTTGTAGAAAGTCGATATTTAAGCTACATCAAGTTTGACTGGGACCGATCTAATCTTGAGGCCTGTTTACACTTATGCTTTTCAATATGTAAGCAGCTGCGTACGACATTTTGTTAGAATCTAAGTCCTATGGTGAAGTAATAAGGTCCCAAATCGAAAGGCAACTTTGAAATCGGTTACGGCATACGACTGTTCATAAAACTGTGCTCCATTTTAAGGTTTCCCTAACTTCCCCGTCGTTTGATGTTCTCTCGAAATAGACGCGGTATAGATGAAGCGTCAATGGTCGATCTGCGCAGTCGTTTATAGTACTACCGCCTTAGGTTATTTACATCGGGGTCACAGACACGCCGAAGGAGACTCGGTTTAATTCAGCCAACCTGCGCCCGAGTGGATACGCTCTGCGAGTGAACGTCGCTCGAAATGCGACAATGACCCCCTTCGAGTTTGAGGCCGTTTATGCAACTTATCTAGGTGAGCAATGCTAAGATTGAGCAAGGCCGCGCTATTCCAATTCTAGAGATAGGCTGGACGAAGAGCTGTATGGCCGGTAGCCATTCAGTCCAACACCAATACTCACTATTTAAGCGATACATATAAGGTTTTCAAATGAAATCTGACATTAAAACTAAAGTTAAGATACTGATACACGTAATTCAGGACTTAAGGACCCACCTTAACTTGACAATTAAATCATTGAAGCAATGAGAATAAAAATAGCTATAGAAAACAAACAAAACATTCTAATTTAAACTAGCTTATTGAAATTAAACTATGTATTTTTCTAAAAAGTTTTTCAATATTTTCAAAACAAATAAGTCAAGCATTTTTGCAGGTTTTACTTTCCGTCAAGTGTGTCGAACGCTTATTTATGCTTTCCGTTCATAAAAAAACGTATTCTCTAATTCGTTATCAGCATTAATTTTTATCTCGTGTCGTGGTTCGTGATAGTGACTCCATATCAGCGTCACATTCCTCGGGGTCAATGAACGTGACACCACGTGTTAGGTTACGCGACCCGAAGATGTTCCTAGAAGGTGTCCTAGATGTAATTTGGCTGGATCAGAAACGGCTGATGCGAACGATGCATTATTTGCTCATCTTAGTCGGACTGCGACTCGAATTGCGAACGACTCTACCATAAGATATTATTGTTTTGTAAGATAAAATCTTTTATCGAAGCACCGCTTAGCCTAAGATAAAAGTTTGAATTCTGAGAAATACCAGAGATTGCCTTAAATTCAATTGTAATTTATTATGGTAAGTTTTATTTCAGTACCATGATTCGACGAAAGTTCTTACGAATATTGAAAGGGGAATCAACTTCGGACCTTCAGTGAAAGTGTAATAGAATGTATGTAACAGCGCAATATTGAACGACTTGATGTAATCTTGAATCCTATTGCTGTCAGCTGCGAACGTGATTTAGTAACGCTGACGTAACGCGTCAAGATACATATCCAAAATGACGACAAGTCTTTCTGTTATAATGAATACACCGCGTTATTTAATTACAGTTTTAAAAGCTCAATGCTCGAGCTGAATGCTTGTAGAAAAATAACAACTCGCATAGTTGTTGCAAAAGCAGCTCGGATTCAAAATTTCAATTGAAACTGCAGAATGCGTGGCTAAAGAGAGAAATAAAAAGGGGATTCTTTATCCTACTGTTTCAACTGCTTTGTTTGTTTTATAGAGGTGTAAAAAGTAAAACATGAAAGAGATGGATGTTGCTGCATATCTATTTATATCTGGTCCGGCCGTAAACAGCCCGCTCCGAGGAACCGGTCAGCGCGCCGGAGGAATGCTCTCGCGTCTACGCGTGAGAAACCGATCTTCGCTCATTGCGATGTACATCGCGGCATGTGTTAGAGAAATTGAATTCACTCGCCGGAATTTACGTGTGCACGGAGCGATGTATCCAATTCTAGTCGACGTCCGACTCGGACGACCGCGAAGGCGAACGTGCTAACAATGTTTAACGAATGCTGCCAATAAAATCCATTTTCAGCGCAGGAATTCAAATCGATTTTAGAAATGCATCGACCACTCCGGCCCGGTAACTACTACGGCTATCGTTTCATCGCGTTAACGGTTAGTCTTCCGTAAAACCACTTATTTAGCGCAATAGGGTCGCACATATTGGTACGATCCTAATATCGTGCCGACACGACACGTAACTGTTACTTGAGACGCCCCAGCGCTGAACAAAAAGTGTATGAAAGCAAAGGGGGATCTGTTCGTTCCCGCATTGTCATCGCCGGTTCATCCATCAATCTGACATCATCACTAATGCTGACGCCGTACCAGTTACCACTTGGATGGAAAACTTGGAACTTGAGTGCTGTACATTGTTTTTATCTTGCGTTTCTACAATTATCGCTACGCTATGGTGTTCTCTATTTACTAATGTAGGTAGTTTTGTAAAACAAAGTTGAGCGTCGTTTGTTCTAGACATACTTAGTACTCATATTAGGATAATTATTTTTAGGTAGATAACGACGTTCTACACTTTGTCGCGTTTTGTCTTTTTGGAATTATTATAGTTTTGCGTACCTATTTTGGTCTGTGAGGTGTACAAATCCATCGACGCGCATTGATGAATGTATCCACTGACGAACCATTAAATAAGTCGTCGGGCGACCTTCCGAGACGCGTGGGCCGGGCCCATGACACAGTTCACGAGTGCCATCGGTCGCTTATTTCTGTCTCCACGTAAACGCCTCAACTTCACCATTCGAGATCCAGCTATTGCACAATCTCGGCATAAGGCGGTCGTGATCGTGCGATCCTCGATCTATGACTTGCTAATTTCGATCTACTTGTCGATCGCTCGTTCACGGTTCACGGCTCGGTTTTTGTACAGTGGTGTCGTTGAGGTTTTTGCTCGGAACGATCCGGTCACGCGGCAGAGGCCCGGCCGGTGCGGCCTCTTCGCTTCGTTCGAATTCTTCCGTTTTAACTCTTCGATGAATTGAACCAGCTTCTTTTTCCCAAAACGTTCGCATTACAGATACACGCGACTCCCGCGTGCGTGGAAAATTTTTAGTCGTCGTTTTAATTTATTGACATGCACTCGAAACGTACGATCTCGATTCTTATAAATCGAAATGTGTTTTCGACAAATAACGGCCAATGTCACGCCGATAAGCGAAGGAATCAAACATAATATTCGTAATCTAATCGCGGACCCGGTCGGTGCCGACTTCGTGGAAAATAAAGAGATTCTTTGTCAGCCGATGATTTTAGTCGCCTTATCGCGCCCGATAGACGGTCACCGACCCCACATCATCCCGGATGGTCTTTCGATTGTTTTGGCTTCGAAGTCCTCGCTCCGCTGTTATTTCAGCCGCAATACCGAGACGGCACGTTCCCGACCTACTTACTGAAATGTTTTCCTCGTTGAGGTTAATTGCGTCCTTTAATATCGCGTTAATGACCTAAAAACTGTATCGCTTCGAGCGCACAGCATAAGGAAAAATGTGTGCCATCACAACACGAGTACGGCACGATCATAAGTGTGGTACTGTTGAAAGTCGAAGAGGGCGCCGTCGACCCAGTGTCTTTATTAATTATGAGTATCATCTGATAGAGAACAAAGAGTCGTTGACCCAATTGGTGAGCCGGTCTTAATTAGCCCTTTATGACGACTGCTCTGCGACGATAAGACGTTTACGTCACACGACGCGCCTTGACCCACTTCGCCACAAGCCGTACGCTGACTGCCTCATAGATCGAGGTTAACAAACAACCGTTGCGGTTATGAATAATTATAAATCGGTGGAAATATGATAAAAAGGGTTCGTAGGGCGAGCGAGACCGAGATCTCGCCTCAACTGCATAATAGTAGCGACAGTTGCTTCTCACTGATACAAAGCCTTCAAACTGTAATTCGCAGTCGGCGCTGAAAAGGCTTGACATAAAAAAATCTTACGACATTTTCAGAGATTTGAAATATCATTTTCTGCTTCGTGCCGTTCGCGTCATTGTTGCAGTTACATTTAGTGCTCTTTTTACGAACGTCTTGTAAATCGCTGCTCTTAATCCGGAGACTGTAAAACACATTACACACCGTGTTCCCGAACGGCCTGCAGCAGCTGCCTCGGAGATGCGTCGGTTAGGAAGCGATGCGGCATCGATTCTAATTATATCTCTCCCTTTTCTATTTACTTAACGTGTCCGTGTTTACTTGAAAAGGCCCACTGGCGTGGGTGCCGCCTGTCCTAAATGAGGGAGCAGACAGAGACAAAAAACGTGAGTAACCATTTAACGCGGTGGGAATAGAAGACTCGGTCTAACGCAAGCACCGTCTGTCAATATGTGGGCGACGGGGAGCCTCGTATCCATTACGTTCACATATCTGTTTAGGCGTTTATTACTATCAATATACCGCCGTTATGGCTTTATTTTACGTACGTGTGACCGGCCGACGACGCCGCTTCAAGATAAACGCTGTACCTACCTACCTAAGCTCAACCGTATAGACTTTACTCTCTACGTCTATGCGAGCGCTTGAACACTATTCGTGACTCTACCACGTAGCAGTTACCAAACCGCTTCAGATATAGGTACATAAGTAGCAGATTGTCCGAAATAGGTAAATGATATTCTTCCGTTCTACCTGTTGCTTCCATCTCACGGGCTCGTTGGTGTGGTGGTAGATATTTACGACTAATCAACGGGTGGGTCGATCCCACCGGGATATGAAACATGTTAGAATCTGGATATAAAATGGGTAGTAGGAGCCACGATCTACAGTTGAACAAGCCATAAAGTAAAATCGCGTTTCAAAAGATTAAAAATAGGTCGACTTGTTATGATGTTACATGGCATATTTCATATTCATACGAGTAACTTGTATTGTAGAAACGAATAGTTAAACTCTATATTTGTAAATGTTTATCGGGCCGGATGCCTTTCAGGCCGGATAAGTCGGCGGATGTAAACACTTCCACGTGTTGGGCGTCAGATCTAGGAAGGGCCGCCCTTGCATTCCCGTTTCCTCGTTCTAAATTTACACCGATTGTCGTTTTTAAATAAACTTTGGTACATATGGTTCTGCTGTAATCGGTCCTGGGTAATCGAAGTCAAACTTTGTCGCAAAATCTAAGGCTACCTTTAGGCATGATCAACGATAAAAAAATGCTTAATATTAAAAAATGTAAATGTAAATGTTTTAAGAAAACTTGTAAATACATCTAATATAAGAGCGGTTCGTTCTCTTTCTCGGCGTAAGATCGATCGCACTTGCAATAAAATCCATCGAGAGAATGAAAACATAATGAGCCAAGTTTCCACATTAGCGTGTGACGTGAAAATGGCGATTTTCTCCGTGCGATTTCTATTTCAATCCAATTTTCCCGGCGCGTGGAGAAACCGATCGCTCTAGTTGCGCTCGCGCCGACGCCGGCCCACATCTCTAGCTAGAAAGTATCGTAGAAAGTAACATTATAAGTCGATCTCCGCCCGAGCTATGCATCCATCACGTGTTTACTTTTTATGATGTAGTGTTTTTTATCTCCGCGATTAATCGATTGATTTACAGCTGATCGATGTGAGGATTTCGGAACTTCACTCGTATTGGAAAACCTGCGAAAATCTACTTTTCCACCTAATGAAGAAGCACATACAAGAATTGAACGCAACGTACTTTCGCGTCACCCGAAATTCAATGACGCGCACACGAGGCTTGTGCAATACCTAAGTTTGGGCAACTTTCACTCGCTAGTTGCGATTACGTGGCGCGCCTGCAAAATACGTCGCCCGATTCTCAGGTCACAGTGAAAGTTGAGTAGGTATTGTTCAATCGACGGCACTTTGGCGGCATTTTCGATGTGCTAATTTCACAATTGCACGACGTGTAGCAGATCTCTCGAGTGACACCTAAGCTCACAGAGCCAGTACGTTATTTCCTCACATCAAGTTTAATTTTAAAGTCTTTCAGCTCATTATACTCCTGCGCATTGTTTTAAAGTAGCGGTTTCGAACTTAAGCGATTTTTAACACGAGCGCATTAACCTAATGGGCACAGTGCTCGCAGTATTCTCACGAGGTCATAAAAAATACAATAAAAATAATCACGCGGCCCTAATAGTCAACTAACAGGAACATGCATTTTGAGCACCGAAGTTCGTTGCTAGATAACAATTTTAATTCCGGCCTATTAAAATGGGTGAAGTATGCAAATTAGGCCAATTTGCATTTTAATCACAATTAATTGTGTATGTTATAACTATTACTGTTCCATCTAAAACAGAAGAGAACAAAGTAGAAATGTAATAACTCCCTTGTGTGTTTCACTGTCTACATAATTTAATTACTTAGTCAATAAAGTATCTCAAAGCGCCGGTTCTGTAAGCTCAAAGTAGATGTCGACTAGTAAATAAAAGCGCGGGGTTACCATGTTAGGTATTGTGAACATCAAAGGCATGAGATCTAAAAGATGAAAAAGTCGAATCGCGTGAGAGGAAAAACGAGTTATTATTAGTTGAGAATCGCGAGCTTCGAGCTCCGATGCTATCATAAATAATGTGGCAAGGCGAGCGCTGCTAGGAGCGGGCTGCCGCGCGGGGCGGGGGCGACGCAAGAGTCAAGGCCGCACGCTGCCCCCGGTCGACGCTCGCGCCCCACTTGTCTCTGGGCTCTCCCTCTCCTCGCCGAATACGGCCGAGCGTCTCCGAAGCCGCACGAACTAGACCTTAGATGCGCCGGCGCACACCGATGACTGAACAGCTGGGACGTAATAACATAACACACTGACTCGGTCATCCGTGCATTCAACTTTTGATTGGCTTTCTTTTTCACGAGCAACATTGATCGCTGTTGAATTGTCTTGATTGCTGACAAGGCCAACTATCTTTACAGCGATGCAGTTCTGACTTGGCCACTTAAAGCGATGCATTATAAAGTAATGAAATTAAAAGTAAAATTGAATTGCCCTGCGCTGTAAATCATTTACGTCAACTGTCTTTCTGTAAAGCCTAAGAGACCTTTTTAATGTAATGACAATCTTACTCGAAATACTCATAATAATAAAGTACACATCTGCGGAACTCCATATTTCTCAATTATACTACTTATTGTACTATTCTGCACCTCGATATCTTCGACCTCAATATTAAAGTTCCGAGAAAAACATTTCAACGTTTCATAAACTCAAAACGATTTGTGTAAATGTAGCTACTTTTATTCCACCTTACGTAATTATAAACTCGATCGACTTTTTTACCTCGTCATAAAATTTAACTTGACCTCGTTTTGTTAACTAACAGACGAGTAAATATTGTGTAAATACCGGCGGTTCGCCTTCAGAATCAACGTTAACCGTTTATCAGTCGTCGTGAGTTTTCTTGCACTTTACAAAACTACAAAAATTATGACTCGGTTATAGAATCGTTGCCAAATACATAGTTGTTTTTATTTCGATGCAATGTCTGTGTCGCGCCGATGTGAGTGCGGTTTGCGAAAAATAACCGCGCTTAGAATAGTTGTTTATTTTTGTGAAAGGCGAGTAAAGCGCGCCGCGACATGAGCGCGGCCTCATACGCGATGCCACGTGGGACCGAACTAGTTTTTTGGCACCAGTATTTCGGTCGGTTGCGCAACCCAGGTACGCGCAAAGGCCAGCGACCTGCGCCGGCGCAGTAAAAATCATTAGAAAGGATTAAACTGTGGGATAAATGATCTCGAATTGTCCTGATACATTTAAACCTACAAATATTTCCAACGTTTGCTCATAACGACTCTATAACATTAAAATATTTTTATTGATACAAGGTACATTTTTAACTACGTATCGTTCACGACGCTGTTTTGTTATAGCTACGGGGCAACCAAAAGTAACCGTGTCTTGCATTTAAAGTATACCTTTTTTTCAATCACGTGGTACACCCCAACGTGCATTCGATTCCAGCGTGATGAAAATTGAACACATAGCAACGTGTGCACGTCATTAGTATGCGGACAATCGCTCTAACCACCTTTTGTTTAGACAGGAAGTGTTGTACTCCACCGAAAATTTCGTATACTGCTGTCGCCTACAGAAATTACTGACAAACATTATAGGAACGTGTTCCTTTACGATGTAGATAAACACTACAGTTATACAAAACAATTAATAGTCGGTCAAAATACCGAGCAATTCACCATTTCAGTCTCGTGCGTCTGGCCACCCGATCCGAAACATTTACTGCGCAGTTGCATTAAAACTGACGCGAAGAAATAAGATATGCCTGGCTGTCCAATTAACGTTTAAAACGCGTACGTATTCATGCTAAATGTTCGCTCGTTTCAGGGCGCGAAGAGCTCTCGCCGGCGTCGAGCATCAACGGCTGCAGTACGGACGGTGAGGCTCGGAGGCAGAAGAAAGGCCCCGCGCCGCGACAACAAGAGGAGCTGTGCCTCGTCTGCGGCGACAGAGCCTCTGGGTACCACTACAATGCACTCACGTGCGAAGGATGCAAAGGTGAGACGACCCTGACTTTGTTCGCCTAACCTTGCGAAGTCGCGACCAAAATGATTCTCATTGTTGGGTTGGTGCATTGTGCTATTTGGTCGGTGATGTACGCGCTTAGTCCAGACGAGACGACACGTCACAATGGCTGTCTGTAGTCGGTCTACTGTTCACTGAATCATTGGAGCGACGGTCGTAACTTTCAGAACTCATCGTGTGATAAATTACTTTTAACTACCTTCAAATATATTTTTTGGTTTATATGAATTTCGAGCTCTTTTCATCAAGAGAAACAAAAGAAATTTGAAATTTTAGCGTAATGGTATCGTTCTGTTTTTCTTTACTATATAAATGAAAGATCACAGAGCGCGTTATGATGCAGTGCACAACATAAAACTTATCTATTAACTTTGTTATTTGCGTCGTTATCAACTGTCGTTGACCATCGCCTTTCAGACAACCTTCCCAGATAATAGACGCTCTTACGGACACTTTCCAAATTCCAGGGTTCTTCAGGCGGAGCGTCACCAAGAACGCCGTGTACATATGCAAATTCGGTCACGCCTGCGAAATGGACATGTATATGAGGAGGAAATGTCAGGAGTGTCGATTGAAGAAGTGCCTCGCGGTCGGCATGAGGCCGGAGTGCGTCGTGCCGGAGCCCCAGTGCGCGTTGAAGAGGAAGGAGAAGAAAGCGCAGAGGGAGAAGGACAAACTACCAGTGAGCACGACGACAGTGGACGACCACATGCCGCCCATAATGCAGTGCGACCCCCCACCGCCCGACGCTGCGAGGATTGTGAGTATGCTCAAATAGACGAGCCCTTTGATGAGTCACAGTGTCACCTTCGGCCAATAGTCACGTCCATTATCGCATAGTAAAAGTAGCTTACATAGTTTAATGTCGTCGTGTATGTGCATACTTGTTGCCTAATGGAAATAACACGTCACATCACTCATGTCATTTACAAAAATACTTCCCTTATCAGAAGCCTCACTCTTCAAAACTTGAGGTGCACTTTATATAACAGTAACTTACCGAGGAGTGGGTTCGATTCCCACTTAAGCAAACCATAGGAACTTAATGCTAGGTAAGTAAAGGGTTGCGTTATCTTTGTGAAGATTATGAGTCAGTTACTTTCGATTGCCCTTTACTTACGCAGCCCTAGGTTTAGCTTCGTAAGCAACCCTATTAACATATGTCGTTTCCTATGTGAAGCTGGAATGTTTGCAGCACGAAGTGGTCCCGCGGTTCCTATCTGAGAAACTCCTGGAACAGAACAGGTTGAAGAACATCCCCCCGCTGACGGCGAACCAGCAGTTCCTCATCGCCAGGCTGGTGTGGTACCAGGATGGGTACGAACAGCCCTCGGAGGAAGACCTCAAACGAGTCACACAGGTAATTTATGTTCCTCCTAAATTCACATAATTTTAAAATTTGGCATTCGTTAATACGTAAATATAAAATATTGTACTTGCTTCGTTCGAATTAGGCCTAAAAATAAAGAAGAGACGAAAGTTTTCCGCTCAGCTTCACCGCAGTCTCAAACTATTTCAGACTTGGCAGCAGGGCGAGGACGACGATGGAGACACGGACGTCGCGTTCCGCCAGATAACAGAGATGACGATCTTGACAGTGCAGCTCATCGTGGAGTTTGCGAAAGGTCTACCTGGCTTTGGGAAAATCTCACAGCCTGATCAGATTACGTTGCTGAAGGTACGTCTATCTACCTAGAGTATGTTCAAAGCCGGTTAGTTTAAAGGCACCGGGGTAACAAACGAGATAGTTGCCTTTTAAATGGGCGAAGTCGAATTCCTAATTTAAACCAAAGCCTAAATATTATTTCATGTCCTAAAACAGTTGTTAAATATAAATTTACTGAAAATGAATAAGGTAAATCTTTCCTCTAAGGAACGAGTTTTTAATTAGGATATTTACATTTTATGAAGGTAGAGTCAGCCAATAAATATATCCCGCTGATAATAAATTGTTTGATGCTTTTTCAATTTATGATTTGTATTTTTAGTACTATTTATTTTGATGTATTTGGCATGACAAAAGTAAAAATATTATAGTGTTTAAAAACCTATTGTTCACATGGACATGATGGCACTCCCGAGTCGAATTTGTTTTACATTTATAATCGATTTTTCATTGATAAAGTACTTATAGTGTTATTCTGGACCGTACCAGCTTACTTCTTGAGGAATACCTGATTCCAGGCATGTTCAAGCGAAGTGATGATGTTGCGAGTGGCGAGACGGTACGACGCGTCGTCGGACAGCATTCTGTTTGCGAACAACGAGGCGTACACGCGCGACAACTATCGCAAGGCGGGCATGAGCTACGTCATCGAAGATCTGCTGCACTTCTGTCGCTGCATGTACGCCATGTCGCTGGACAACGTGCACTACGCGCTCTTGACAGCTATTATTATATTCTCAGGTGAGCCGTACGTGCTGTATGTGGATGTCGTGTAGAGCGCGTGTGTTTTTGTAATCGTAGATAAGTAAAAAATATGTCAATATTAAATAACTATGGCTTCGAATTTCAGACCGGCCCGGTTTAGAACAACCCAACCTAGTGGAAGAAATCCAGCGGTACTACATAACGACCCTTCGGATGTACATCCTGAACCAGCTGAGCGCCGCGCCGCGCTGCTCGGTACTGTTCGGCAAGATCCTCTCCATCCTCTCGGAGGTGCGCACCCTGGGCATGCAGAACTCCAACATGTGCATATCCCTCAAGCTGAAGAACCGGAAGCTGCCCCCGTTCCTTGAGGAGATCTGGGACGTCGCGGACGTGTCCACGTCCCAGCCGCCGCCTCTGATCGAGCCGTCGGCCGAGCTCTAGCCCTTGCGCGCGCGCATCGCCGCCGCCCGCGCCCGCGGCCTTCTCTGATCGGCGGCGGGGTTCGTGTACGGAGGTCCGGGCGGCGCGAAGGCGGGTCGGGAGCCACAGGAGAGAACGCTCATAGACTGGCTAGTTTAAGTGAAGTGCACGGACACTGTCGGACGATATTTTTACGCGTATTCGGTGACCGACGTGCGAGATTAGTGAATATATGTGCTGTTGGACGTTTCGAGTATATATTTAGTGTCGTTCGGCGCGCGGCGTCGGCCCAAACGACGCGCCTCGTTTAGGCCGCGTCGCGACCCGTTCTAGTTCGGTCACTCGGACGCGACCGTACGCACTACGAGAGTTATAGATGAAAGTAATATATAAAGAGATGTTTCTATTGGAAGTAAAAAGTTGATAGTTGTGTTTATTTACCAAAATTAACGCTCGATTGACCTTTTCGATTATATATTTTGGAGTCGTTCGCCGAGACGTTCCGCGAAGCCGTCGCCGCGTGGGCTACCGGACTTTTAGATTTATCGAAGACTAACAAATATCAAATCGATATTTTACAGTAAGTCACCAATAAGCCGCTGCCAGCCCACGCGGCGCGCGTTGTTGATCATTAACGACTGTTTGTTTATATATAGTTTATGTCACGCGTTATCGTGCCCTGTCGATTTTGAGTTCCGACGTCATGTTCCGTTGTCCTGTGCCGTGTCCCGTTTAACGAGTAATTATAATTTATTGCTGTGATTACGTTAGTGTTGAGATGTCTCGTGCAGGCGGATGTAAGTTCAGACTCTGTCGTGTGGCTTTCTGCTCAGGTCTTTCTTTCTACTCGATCTGACATTTGGGAAATAAAAGTGATTCAAGTCGGATGTTACAATGTAATTGGTACTTTTACTATACAAGATTAACGTAATACTAAATGTGACTCTTCAAAAACGTATGCAAATATTTTTATTTGTTTTGTTACTTAAATATAACTTAAGGACAAATACGTAATTCTATTGTCAATGTATTTTTGTAAGAATAATTCAGGGAAATAATATAAGAGACGTCGTTCAAGTTATCAAATGTGAGTAAAGTTGTACTGCACTTTTATTTCCTCATATTGGACGATTGAGTAGTAAGAAAATAACAAAAGCGAATCGCCTGCATAAATACTTAGATAAGATGTTCTTGAGTGATGCGTTACAGATCACACTGCACCGAGTCATTGCGTTTAGATTTTCATTTCGGTAGGACGAGAAGCTTTAAAGACCATTTCAAGAGTAACACAGTTTGCCGATGCTCATTCGTCTGTTATGGATCCGCGTGCATTTTCTACGGCAGCTGTTCTAGGCGTTGTTAACTTGTTTATCTAACTCCTACTAAACCTCATACACGAAACGGCAGCTGATCTTCAATTGCTGGAATAGTCCGTAACAGACGGACGAGGGACGTGGCCTGCAATAACGAAACTGCCATTTTAATCACATACGGAATGCCTTATTTCGCGTTACCTGTACTCGTGTACCTACATTGTTGAATGGATATCATAGTATATAGACCTAAATTAGTGGATCTCAAGTACCCGTAAGCGTTTAATCGTCGGATGAGCCCGCTCTCGGATCATTGGCCGTTATGTTTCAGTCCTTTCAGACGACGCACAGCCTCCGTCACCGCTGTGACGTCACAGTTCACGCTTCATCGTCGTGTCTTCGCGAACTCGCGTAACGTTAGCGTAAATGTAAGGTGTGCCTGAGGTTTTGGAAATGCATTTCTTAATATACGTATAGATTCGGCACGACACGATCGAGCCGGCACCGCGGGCCGCGCTAGTCCGCCTCCGACGCCTTTTCGACTCGTGTTTTAATTTTGGTAGCGTCGGGCGGAGCTACAGTAGATGTAAAGCACAAACGTCAAGGAGCGTCTTAGCGCCTCCGAGAGGCGAATCGAGAACACACACTGCCATTTAAACGTAATTCACGTGCGAGCCGCGAGCGTCGGAGTGAATTCACTTAGCGCTGCGTAACGCGTAATGCGTGATGCCTTATGACTCGGGCGCATCCGAGTCGCCGACAATGAAAACTGCCATTCGATAAGTAGTGTTATACACCGTTCGCAGTCGACGGGCTCCGTCGGTGCGCGGCCGGTCGGATTTGATACGTGTTATTCGATTTCGAAATTGTAATAGATTTACTAAGTGCGACGCCGTAACATAATTCGAGCCGAGGCACGCGGCGCGTCCGGTCTCCGTGTCGGGACTTGTACATAGACCTAGATTCTAACGTCATATGTTTGACATATGTTTAATTTTATTCATCTAATAAAGTACAGATGGCTGTTGTTATTTTTATATTATTTGGGTAGAATATATTTTTTGTAAATGACCTCTGTATTTATCTTTAATCGTAGTTTAACGCGAGCCGCGAACATTGTGATCGAGACTAACTTCCCATTCGCTTTTATATTATTACGTTCGACGTTTCGACGGCTATCTTAATTTTGTTACTTCGGAGTGCAATATGTACAAATATTTACATATAAAATATTAATTGTACAGTCAAGTTTTAGTTGTAATGACGTCGACGCGACGGACGTACACCGGAAAGCATAATAAACCGAATCACAGGTGAGTCGGAGCCACTCTCGTTATTGTGTTTCCTTATACTTAAGCGATTAATTTTACATAGTCGGACTAGGTGATCTTTGTATTTAAATTTGCTAACTTTTTGTAGCAGATTAGATTTGTTTACTTGGATAAGATGAATAATGTACATTTTGAATTGATTTTAAAGTGATTTAGTTGTTATTTAGTATCGAATTTTCTTATTGATCGTGACTGGCAGCCTCGTGGCCAGACGCCGATACCAGTGTGACTTGTGCAATGTCCGTTAGAGAGATAGAGTGCCGCTCTGCGGGGTGTCCACTCGCCCCCCACTCGAGCCACGTCGAATGTTGTGGAAGGCAGATATTACGAGATCAGAGCCCACTTTGTATATTGTTTCGTATCTTCCGATTCCGCGGTACTTTTGTTACTCCCGTCGCTGCTCTGCCTTAGTGAATCCTGTTTTATAATTTAACCACGACGGTGAAGAGAGTTAGATATAGGGAACAGACGTGACGAATATTAAAATTTTAGAGAGACAACTTTTATAAAAGATAATATCTACAAAACAAACGATGAACAGGTGTGTACAAAACGAGGAAATTTGTATGAAACATTGTTATGCGAATAAACTTACACCTCAATATAAAATATTCATGTCTTTTATTTCTCCCATGAGCCTAAGCGAAATTACAAAATACAATTAAGCAATGCCGTGTTAATGTTTGAACCCCGACGTCCTCAAATTATGATAAAAGCTTTTATAGACGCCAGCAAAAATAATTAGAGGAAAAAAACAATAAACATATGTATTTAAATCCCTCCGTAGATGAATTGTGAAATCTCTTGTTTGTAATTAGATACTTTGTTTCAAAGTGTTTCTTCAAGGTCGATGCACCTACGTCCTTGTAACTCGTAACGTAATACACTGCGAGAACGAAGGCCAACCATTTCCAAGATTTATTCTTGCGCAGGGTTTTAATAAATGTTGCGAATAAATTACCGAGCGCAGGTTCGCGAAGAAAAAGGTATTAAGAACTTAAACCCAACAGCTGATTCAGTGCCGATTTGTACGACTATTTGTGGGGATAACCGGGTCCGACGGACTTGATTTTTTGATCTTCTTGAGTTTGACTGTTGGACACATAATAGACATCCGCCAAGGGAAGAAGTGTGCGAGGGAGGCGGATAGAATTAAAAAGTTAAAATTTGTCTTTGTCTAATGTCCTAGAAGGGTAATTGGAGAGTTAAGCATATATCTTGTCTATATTAAGATTAAATGTAATAATTGATGAAAAGAATGAAGTTGTATACCCAATAGTATGCTAATCATAGCGCACCTTTTTCTCAACTATAGTGGACGACTGTACGCTGTGTGCATGTAAAGCGAAAATGTTAACCGGTTCTGTGCCCCGACAAAGATCCAGAGACTAGTTCAGCGAGTATTAAAGATTAATTACTTCTCCTAGGGAAGAACCTTGACGCCAACTTGTACTTTCAATATTTTATGATACGAAGCGTCGAAATATTAGAATTAATATGAGAGATTTTCCTGTTGACGCAGGAAGCCACTAGCCACGTATAAGATATCGCGTCTTCGAAGCGGTCAGCGCTTAAAGTTCGCCATTTATATATGTACAATATCAGATATGTAAAACTATATATCCTGTTACGTATGTCTCACTCTCGTGAGATGACCTGACTGTGTTAGACGTAGTGTCGTGACCGAGTGAATATGTTTACCACAAAGTGTTCGGTTTTGTTAATTTTACTTGCAAATCACATATTGTCTTGTAAGTATGCCGATACGATGATGTTATAGGTATTTGAACTTACTAAGACCAGATATTCTCGGAAGCATATTTTTTATAGAGACAAAGAACTGAGAGCTAACGTTGGCTAGCAAAATAAGTAATTATGTGTGTTCTTAATAAATTTATCGCATGATTATTATAAACATTGGAATTGATAGTCTAACATTTGAACTTTAGCACTGGTAATAAAACCACTGAAAACATTGATATATTTAAAAAAAGAAATATTTATAAGTTACTTTTAAGTTTTTAACTTAATTTTTAGGTTGTCGATTCATTTGTTATATTTAAATGTTTACCACATACGTGCACTAAAGCAACTTGGGTAAGAACGATATGACCATCATAAGACAGACATACAAAAAGGGGCGGTTATTGTGTACTTTTTGTATTATTAACGCGATCATATAGATTATGTCATTACAAGATTTTTTCTTTGATTGATGTTATACGTTACATTCCAACGATGACACTTTAAGAATAACTCGTAGCTTCTTGAGAAATGCAACAAAAACGCAAATACTTGCAAATTAGTAACTTATTTTTAAATAAACAAAAACGTTCGTGACCCTACATGGTTTATAGAAGTTTGTCTTCTCCTTAAGCGGGACAGCAGGAAGACAAGTTCTTCCGCGTCGACTATCCGAAATACATACCGGAGACGGATAGTTTTTACAAAGTGCACACTGTGCACCAGACCTGGGAGAAGGCGAAGGAGACCTGCGAGGCCGAAGGTGCAGTTCTCTACTACCCTGATGATGAGGAAGAGGCACTGGCCGTGTGGAACTATATCAACGCAACGCAAACTTTTTACTGGATCTACATCGGGGTATCCTCACCTTATGCGCCCCACGTTTTTATAACAGTCGAAGGTACAAAAAATTTAAGAATTAAACAAACAATTCTGCATATCATTGTTTTTCGGGCTGTGATGGAAACGTCGAGAACCTCTTCTCGCTCACGTCGGGCGAACAGCCCGAAAAACAATGGTATGATGAACGATGGCGTGAAAGCCTTAAATAATTTATTAAACAAACAATTGTTTTCGTTTCTTGCTCCAATAAGTCCATATGTTTCAATCAGTTACGAATTGAACATGTGTATATTACAAACGTCACTAACACATATATATGGAACCAGAAGATTTCCGAGTTATTTTAACTACGTAATAGCATAACTTAATGTTAGGATGAAAAATGAAAAACAAACTTATTATCATTTACGTATTTAAGCAGACGAATATGACATTGAATGAATTCATAAATTCAAAAAATACAAAAAATATCATCTACAACTCGTTTAAAAGGTCAAACAGAATAGCATAAAAAATATTTAAACTAAAACACTCTTAACGAGAGGTTTAAAACGCGATATATTAGTTAACCATACGGATCACTTTACTTATTATGAAAAAAGGGGGGAAAAAATTTACCAAACCCAAATCCAAAAGGAAAAGAAAGGAAACACTTAAATGATTTTTATAACTTAAAAACGGTGCCCGACGTTTCGGATGCTCGTTGCAATGATGAAAAACAAAAAAAACCCCAAAAAAAAAAAAAAACCCCAAAAAAAAAAAAAAATTTTTTAAACCCCCAAAAAAAAAAAACAACTGTTTCAGGGGAGCACCAATAGGAGCAAAGATCAGTGGGATATGTGGGACAACCGGGGGAAATTATTCATCTTTGAGAGTGTCTGTTGCGTGCAATGTGAAAACGGTTGAAGATACAGCAAATGTATATGTATGACAGGATAATTCCTCTTTAACTCACCTAAAATAATGTCTGCGTTAGTATATGTATATCTTTTAAGACTGACGAAGACTGAAGACTTACGAGTTTTATTATAGTTTTATACCAACAAAACATATGGCTTATTACGATCTAACTTCTAAGTAACCTTTAACCTCTGGTCCAGTAACCATCTCCTGAACTACGTACGCTATTATCGCGTGTCTCTCTATGTAGAAGTTAAGATTCAGAGCGTCCACAACATGTAGTACACTGATTTTAGAAAACATATTAACTCTTTAAAACGGACAAGACTCGCGAAAACTATTACGAATAATAACTCAAGTAGTCTAATACGTAACCGTTAGATTAATCTTAACATCGCCGTAACGTAATTGACAAATATATGTCAAAATGAAAACTTTGCACAAACGCCACGCACGAGTGAACATAAAACGTCTGACGGCGCGCGCTGGCGCAATTCGGCCGTCGTATCACGAAAAAACACGACTACCCCAAATATTATTATTTTATTCCGAAAAGAGCTCGTTAACTCTTAATAAGTATTTCTTTTCAAAACTAATTGTGGATTAAAGTAGGAATGGCAATGCATATGAATGATACACCAGTCCAAAAATAGAGACTAAATTTGGATGCCTTTTATTTGATTTTGATTTATTTTTTATATGAGTTTCTTGTCTACTCAACTAAACTCATTTTATCGCCAAGTTAAATTTTACAGCCTTAATGTATTTTAAATTTACAACACCTCTTTCTTGTTAGAGCGGGATTTCCAGCAAAGATATTTTTATAGTTTAAACATTGATAATGTCATAATAAATATATCAAAATTTCTGGAAACCCTTGACCCTTTGACTCAAAAAAATTAAAATAGCAACTCTTCCAACAGGACACCCAATATCGAGTGTGTACGACAACTGGGGCGTCGGCGAGCCCAACGACCAGAGCGGCGTCGAAAGGTGCGTAGTGATTCGGCGCGACGGGACGCTCAATGACGACAAGTGCGACGTCAAAAACCCGTTTCTCTGCAAGAAGCGAGCTTCCACTATCAACTGGAACATTTTGTGCGACATGCCGGACCAAAGTGAGAAGAGTGCTTTATGCTACGTCGTTTTAGAAAGAGACAAATATGCATTTTCGATTGAGGCGTCGTCTCTTTCGCATGTTACCTTTTACTAACTATTGAATTAAAAATGTATACAATTTATGAACTAGGCTTATTAATGACGTATTACGAGTATCATATTTACAAATAGTAACATTTGTAAAGGCCAAAATGCTATAAACTACAAAATGATGTATCACAAAGACATAATACAGCAATATAGGATTCTGTGATCTAGATACATACCCCCGGTCCAGTAAGTGTTTCATCCCATCACCATGTATGCAATCCAAAACGCAGCAGGACGCTTACACATATATGATAAAAACTCGTATTTCTGAAATGTAGGACTTCGTCTGAAACTCTGGATGTTCAATTAATCGCAGGAATTTCGAAATTCCATCCGAGTCACGAACCACCATCCTCAGGTGAAAGAGCATTGGAGTTAGTGTTATTTTAAGTGTGGATTTCCGACTATCCAAAGTTAAAATAGGCAGCGTATCCTGTTGAGATGTTATGACTTGAGTTTTTCATCTTCTAAACTATCATCTAAGCCCCACGCGTGTGTGTCTCTCTCTCTCATATTACAAAAGAATGAGTAAAATCTATCATTGCAGAATACGAGTATTACGACGGCTTGGGTAGATGTTACAAGTTCCACACGACACCCAAGACTTGGTTGGAGGCGGTGCAGGTGTGCAACGCGGAGCAGTCGTACTTGGCCATCATCGACAGCCAGTTAGAAGCCGATCATTTCGTGAACTTGACGAGGATCGCCAAAAAAGATGATGTGGAGGGTAGTTACCTCCGGGGAGCGGTGCACTTGGGATTTACCAGGACGAACTCGCAGTGGAGGTCGATAAAAGGTAAAGTTTAAATACTGTCTGTAGTTTACGCGAGTAGGACATATTTTAATAAAACACTTTAACGGTTTAAAAAGCGATATTAATAGTTGAACTTATTTGAAAATTATTTTTAATTTCGCCCCGAAGTTTCGGATGCTTTGCAGCAGCCGTGGTTACGGTCTCTTTAGTCTGTCTTAACTAATATATATCGCGTTTTAAACCGTTAAAAGTGTTTTATTTCAAAGGTAAAAATGTAGCTTACAAATAGAGAGCTTTTAAGCTTTATAAGCCCAGTATTTTTGTATCAATTCACTTAAAACTTTCATGGCATTTGTATACATTCGACTACTTCCAAAGTACTTTGGTTCTATGTCGGTTCACATTACTAGCTTATCATTTCTTCGACCTATCAAGAGGTATCTCTGAAAACGTGAAACTTTAAAAATGTCCTCTGAAATTTAAAGCTTTTTTATTTGTTACCTGTTAAAAAACTAAGATATTGGATATGATGATCTTGTTTATGGCACATGTGGAAATTTTAAAACATCAAACTCTATCACTTAATTTGAAAACGGATATATTTGACATGATGACTAAATATACATTAAAATTATATTTAGATAAATATATAGAAAAAATATAATTAGCTTGGAAGCTAATTTACCCTGGGGATGCATTTTTAACAATCTGGATATATTTTTTACTCCGTCGGTTCCAGGCCGACCGGTGAAGGCACTCGGCTATTGCAAATGGGGTCACAACCAACCAGACGGCGGGGACAACGAGACGTGCGGTTCCATGTTCTACAACGGCAAGCTAAACGACATCAATTGCGAACAGAAATGCTTCTTCATCTGCGAACGAGAGATACCCATACTCGGATCTGCGATAGAAATGCGGTACGGAGAGACCAACAAGGGATAGAATTAACACTCACAAGCACCTAGTAATATAGAAGTTCTCTACAACATTTGTACTATGCGTAGTGTAAAGTAAAACATTTTGTAATACTCAGAAAGACTGTTCTGAAATAAAAGGTACGTAAGTGTAACTGTTTTCTTAATCCTAAACCTTAAAGACTTAGATAAAACTATTATTATGTATATTTATTACTGCAAATATATATAACTTCTTAGCTTCGTAAAGCAAAAGTGGATATTTTAAAACCTTAGATTAAAATGAAACCTAAACAAATTAAACAGTCCATCATTATTATTCTTTAATTAAGTTGTAAACGCACAACCATTTTATTTGAGTACGAGTTAAACAAATTAAACAAACTAAAACGTCACATAAAAATATTAAAGCTCAATAACCTTTGACCTTAACTTAAGGCGTTAGAGTTTATTTTCCGAAAACAGCCTTGCCCACCAGAGGAAGGTGCCTGACGAAGGGGCCTCCGTAGGACAGAAGCTGCCGGATCGGTTCGAAGAACAGCGCCAGCCAATAGAGGATCAGCAAGTAGAAGAAGGCCGAAGTCATAAGGTCCACTACGTATAAACTGAAAAAACACAACGTTTTGTTTAGAGAATATGGAAAAATATTTTTTTTAATTAATTCTATAACTTATATATAACACTAGCTGTGCCAGCGACTTCGTCCGCGTAGTGTAGTTATTTTTTGCATTGAAATTCGTTTTTGCAAACCCCTTCATCTTTATAAACTTAAGCTGTTACCCACGACGTCGGTCGCGTCCCTTCCCGTCGTTCGTGCAAGTTAATCTTAAAAGATATAGAGATAGCGTCGAGGACTTTTTTTTAGATTATTTAAAAAAGAATCATTCTTTCATACATATTTTTTTGGTATCTTGAACCGTTATTGCCGCGTACGCCTAGGTAACCCATATTGTGAATAATTTCCCCCGTTTTGTTCACATTTCCCGCTGTATCTTCGCTTCTATTAGTCATAGCACAGCCTAAACGTTTCTCGATAAATGCTCTTACCAACACAAAATAATTTTTCAATTCGAACCCGTACTTCATGAGATTAGCGCGTTCAAATAAACAAAACTCTTCAGTTTTATATATTAGTCTAGTTATAGCGAGCTATGATTGAAGTTTATTGGAACTAGTAATGTATTAAATATTTAAAAGCATTAGAAACAAAGGTTGGTTTTTATATATAAAACTCAAAACAGGATCAATCCTAGAATGAACTTAACTTCTTGTTTAAACATGACGTATTGTGATTTTTGAATAAAAGTTTGTGATAAGTTTACTCATATAATTCTGAATTATTTGAGTAAACTTGTTTTCAACTACGACTCGCAGTTTTATATGACTTGCAGCAATATAGTCACGGGGACCCAAAAAATGTTCATGTTAAACCGTTAAACATGTTTTATATGACAGTTTTTCTACATCTACTAAAACTGATAAATTTCGTTTTTTAGTCGTTGGAAATGCTTTATTTAATGGCTGCTATTTTATAAAATAGTAGATATATCTACAAAAATATTTTAAGTTGAAGACTAATATACCTTGCTTTTTTAATCGAAACTTCTTTGGCTCAGGCCAGTTTTAAACCTTGCTATATACACAAGCACACTAACAGAGGTGTCATGAGTAGATACATTTCATTCAAATTTGTTCGTTAATGCTATCAACATAAGGTCTTTATTTGCTTAAAATGTACTTAAAGCCAATGATGATTTTCCTTAACCCCAAGATCAAGGAACTTTGTCATGATTGATAATATGCAGTTATTATATGACAATCATATGTTTTCATTATATATACAAAGTAAATACGCTACAGATATCAAGTCTGAACTTTGAAGAAAAGAAACTAAATAAGAACATTTGTTATATAAAATAAGTTGTTACATAATACTTACGTTAAACATTCACACAAAAAGCAATCATTTTATCTCTTTACGAACGAAGTTTCAGTAAAGTAAGATATAAATTAAGTATTTAAAAAACGATAAAAGAAGAATAAACAGTTCAGTTTTTGGACTTAAGAAAATTGAATATTTTTTTATAGTTTCTACGTACCCACGCAGAGGGTATACTATCCATCGACAGGCTATCTCAGGGACCGGCGATAGCTAGATGTACTTCTCGTGTAGCTATAATTAAATACGAATTTAACAGTCGCACCCATATAACAGACGAGGTGCTCCAGTCCAGTAGATCACACACACGACACATCAACGGTCCGGTACCCCTAGTCCAACTCGCACTTGGCCGATTTTTTGTACACACGAACTTATGAAAGATTTTAATAAGAAGTTACTCACATGTTGTTCTGCAGCCTCGCTTTCGGCAGGTTTTCGAGCTTCTCCCTAAGGCAGTACAGCTTGCCTCCGATCATGCAGCTCTCGATGTAGGGCTCTATCTCGATCTTGGTGACGTCCATCGGATAGATGGCGCTGTCTGCGGAGTTCAACGCCTTCGGCAGACTCTTGAAGTTGTGCGAGTCGAACCACCATTCGCGCGTGGTGAAGTATTGGAGGACCTCCAGCCCCACGGATATTCGGTTCTGGATTCGCACCATACTGTGAAATTCATAATGGTTCTATATATATGGAGTTTGTTAGAAAAATCTATGTGATCAAATAAGGAAAATTCTAGAATTGAAAATTGCTTTTTAAACTATTATTATAATATGTAGAAGGCTCATCAAAGGTTCGAGGCCAGGGACTTATTCAGGTTTTTTATCGATAGGAATAACTAAACCATGAAATATATTATTCTCCTTTATAAATAATTAAATAGTGGTATTATGATAATTAATATACAATAACTGCATGTATCAAGTCTTATTACTTGCACTTTTAATCAAAATGCGCAGAAGAGACGGAATATAAAGTAGGCTTTTAATCTAAAGGACAAAACCTTCTTTTTATGATAGAAGAGGACAGATAAGATTAATTGGTAGATGAAATATTCCAGCCATATATCACCTGAACAAGATGTGCTGTTGATCTATTTTGTCATTTGAAATTTCTATAGTCCTACCACTCATTATATGTCTAGATTTCCCAGATGAAGTTTAACAAGACTTGGGATTGGAACCTCCACTGGTCAAATATTAGCCACAATATATTATAGCCATAACCATTGAGTCCATCAAATTAAGAAGCCTGTGAAAACTAACTTACAATCGTTTCTGTCCAAATACCAGCATGAGGAAGTCGATGAGGTACGCCGGTATAATGTGGTAGAAGAAGACGCACAGCTCGTGGATCAGCTTGTTATGCCTGATGTTCCCGTCGGGGTACCACAGCGGGCCCTCGAAGGGATACTTTCGAACCGTCGCCTTACCCACGTCGAGCACTTCCTTCCAGGTGTCGTTTCTGTCGTCGCCCGTCGTGAGGTTGAACACCGGGATCTCGGGAGACCTGAAATGTTAAGGAAAGGTTTTTAAGTTTGGTCTTATATTTAATATTTATTTGATTAAACTGTTTTAATAGTACTGAAATGCACCTGTAATGATCTTTCATGATTTTTTTGGATTTATTTGTACGTTGGTCTGGGTTTACCAACACGTTTTGACGTTTTACCGTGCCGTTTTATATGGCGGCTTTGTCCACCGCAATGCTCACTTTGTTTTTCCAAAAGGGTAATATTTACAGTCTAATGCCATTAGAAGAAACAAGTATCGTAACTAATATTTATTTTTATTGTAACTTTATTAGTTATAAACACCACAGGACTCATTCTCTGAATACAAAAAAACTGATTAACTTATTGACTAATTTAGTACAAAGGAGATACAAATAATGACTTTTCATACTTCAAACATTTTTTCTACAATAATACTGACTTCAACCACAAAGTTTGTATTTTGATTAGGTTAAATCAAACATCGTAATATAACTTTGAAGTCTGTGCCAAGTAAAACAATAAATGTAAATTATTTCAAAAGTTTTGAAGCCATTACTTAGGTACATAATACCTTAACTTAGATAGTCTTCTAATCCTGTTATAAATTGCGGTCTTTCATAACTTACTAAATTCGTTATGATTTTTTTTTATTCACTTACCGTTCGACTTGTGTGTTGAGATAGTAGGGTATTACAACAAGAGCATTGATGGCTATGTCGACCGGCACCACTTCAGCATGGTAGTGTCCGTAGCAGTGCATGGACCGGATCACGCCCTTTCCGGCGCCAATCATCAGGCCGATGGGGCCGTTTAGATTGTCCACCCATCCGGGGATTGGCTCTCTGTGCGATGGTGTCACTGGAATTTTTAAATGAAGAAATCAATTCACAAGATGATGAGACGAATACAAAACCACGGTTTCGTATCTGTGCCGTTACAAAGGAATTATTTATGTTGTCCGTCCGTCACCATTATATAACAGTGCATATGAAGCATAATAGTAATAATTTTCACAAATTTATGTTGTACAATTAAGTAAGTAATTATACAAAATAATTCCGTATCGATGGCTTAATGGTAATGGATTCGAAACCCGGGAAAGCAATAAAGTAATTCTATCGGCAGGGCAAAGAAATCTGATCAAAGTGTGTTTTAAAATCAAATCAATGAAGAACGGACAGAGAAAATTGTTAGCCCCATACCTACACTAGGGCCACTGGGAATCATTCACATATAAAATCCTACCAAGTGCGTACCTGTAACTTTGTATGTTTGGGCATAGTGACATTAAAAATATATATTGTGTAAATTACAAAACATACAAATGTGAACATTAAAACCGTCTAACTATTGTAGTTCTATAGACAACAAGAGAGACAACAAAGTCTTCGTAATAATCTCTATTTTTGTCTTTAGGAACTATATGCATTTTAAAAACAATACATTTTGGCAAACGCTATGTGTTCTATCCTAGATATGAATGAATAATCCACAGCACAACAAAACAAGTAAAAATAAAGACCAAAAATTGCTCAATTAACCAAAGAATAATACAGACATAAGAATTGACTTCACTCATAATTTGCATAAGGTCTAGGTAATAGGAACTCAGGTTATGTGTTTTTTCGTTTGAACTCTTCAAGCAGTTATTATGACGTACTTCAAACTATGAGAATACATTAAATCCTAACAACAAAAGACTTAATTATATTTTGTCTGTCAGTTTTTCTATTGTATGATGCTTCCGAAACGATTATGACATAACAAATGAAAAGTTATTAGTCTGAAAAAATCCTACGACTTGAACCCACAACTAACGGCGATCCGATTCGATTTACAAAGTATTTTAACTACAACCTGACGTTTCGGATAGTCTGAGGCCGTGGTCACGGGGAGTCCCCCCGATTAAACTGTTAAAGAGCGTTGTTTTAATGTGTACTGCGAGCCCTAAATATCATAAAACCTATACGTACAAGTTTTTATGACCATGTTTTTATAGAGATCATTAGGTGGAGGGAAGGTGGAAATTTTGTATAGTAAAAAAAGTTATAATTTAATAATTTTATGAATGTGTACTGCATTGCACTTGTCTTGTGTTAATAAACTTTAGGACAAACTTTATTCCTCACCTATACTCGGCCGTACCACAACTGCGGGTAGATCAGGATACGACTCTCTTACAAGTGCCTCAGCAAGACGTTTCGAGTAGGTGTAAGAGTTGGGATGCTTCTTCATCAAGGATGGCGCTATCAAGTTCAGTTGATCATCGGAGAGCCAAGTTGCTGCCTGAAGTACTTCGTGAGGGTTTTCTGGCGGGTCATGCACCTGGGTGACGAAAGAGTAAATGGACTTAAAATGATAAAAATGGTTATTAATCTATGAAATTAGATCTAAGTTAGTAATGAGAAATTATAGTAGTCTCCCCATGACCACGGCTGCTGCAAAGCATCCGAAATGTCGGGCCGAAGTTAAAAATCATTTTCAAATAAGTTTAACTAATATATCGCGTTTTAAACCGTTAAAGTGTTTTATTTAAATGTGTACTACTCACGTAAACTATAGACAGTATTTAAGATAGTATTAATTTAGGAGTATAAAAATACTAAAGCCTTTTTGAAGGAAAGGAAGCGTGAAAAAAAGTTTCTCACTTAAAAAATGGAAAAGATGGAGGAAGCGGCTTTATCAAAGATATATTTGATTTAAACATTATCCACTAACAAATGTTTGATACTAAAATACCTATATTTGAGGCAATTAATTAACTTTACCCTTTCCGCCATCCTCTCGTAGTCAGGATAACAGAATGCAGTGGAGAGATGAACGAAGGAAACCAGGTTCTTAATTTTCCTCGCTACGTCGATCACACGTTGCGTACCCCTCGTGTTCATCTCGAGACCTTCTTTCAGTGGCGCTTCCAGGCGAAGAGTTGCGGCAAAATGGAATACTATTGATACCTGAAACCCAGCACCAAAGATTTTTCACTAGAAGTTTTACTTACCAATTTTACCAGCATTGCACGCGAGCGAAGCAAGCGATATTTATTATATATGAGAGATTACCGTTTTTAATATTGGTGATATTATGATAGTTTTTTTGAAATCTAATTTTACTCTTATTTAATTTAATTATAGGGTTTCATGTTTATGCAATTATAAATATTGGAATTAATGATCATCTAAGGAACTGGTGATCAGTGTACAACCGCCATTCCGACTGGTTTAGTTTTTACACGCGCCTTTACTCTCGTTTACACAAAAATGGTTATCAGTGATGTAATGAAAGTAAACAAACAGTACCGCACATTTAAGTCAAGTACTAATAGTGAAAGTTGTTTTGACGTCATTCGGATTCCTTGGTAAATGAGCCCGTATATAACTGTTTTTAATAGAATAAATCCGAACTATAATAGATAGATCTTTCTAGGAGCAATTAAAATAAAATATGGTGTGAGTAGGTAAGTCGTTCTTTGTTATTATATTGTTAAGGCAGCCATGATGTCAAATTTAAATGAAAGAGATATTTTTATACAATGCCGGATTATTAGCTAATATAAATATTTTTTACGGCTAATATCAGGGCGTGCCGTAAACAAGTATGCTAATAAAGCAACGCTTTTTCCGCTCACCTTAAACTGTCATACATTTTGATCTTCAAGTAAGAAACATATAGCTTATCATAGCGTGTCTTTATTCGCTTGGTCCCATAATATACTCTTACCTCATTGTATATTTGTTCCAGCTTCGAGCTCTCAATGCCGAGATTGTCGCACAATATATCGCCAGTTACAGGCACCAATTTCTTCATGACCTGAGGCTTTTCTTCCCGAATTCTTGAGAATAGCTTGAAAGGTTAAGAAGTTACTATTATACGTGTAATATTAACAAATAAAATTTCTGCGTTATGATGACAAGTTATGAATTAAAAATGTGTATAAGATGTATATAATGGACCGTGAGAAAGTTAACGATTGTATTTGAAATCATAAGCAAACAAGATCGAATGTTAATTTTTCGTAACTTTAAAATTAAGTATGGATAAAATTCTTATAAAAAAACACATTCAAAACGTTGTGATTGGTTATGTAAAGATCGATGACAATGACATAATAAGTTAGCGTCCACAAAAATTACTAATAAGTTTGTGCGAAGAGAAAGCGTTCAAATCTCAACTCAGAAATGACTTGTGCTTTTCAAGAGCACGAGAATAGTCGATCAAATATTAACTTTGAACCAACGCGAGATTAGAATGTACACTTGACTCAGTAAGTTAATCGACTATTCGTTTATTTGTGGGAAAATATGCTGAAAGTAAATGTTTTCAAGTCTGTAACATGACAATTTTAATCTTATGATATAAATAAATTATACAATATTAAAGTCATTTATCAATCATTTTATTTAACTTAATTTAATATGTATTACTTTGTGCGAATTAATATTTTTTCTATGTAGTTTACTGTTCGAAGGCAGCAATTTATATTTAACAAAAATTATTTTATTAAATATAAATTAAATTAAAATTATTTTATGTCCAAAGCAAAATGTTGCATGTCATACTGTCTTTCTCGTTTTGAAGGCCAAGACCCAGTTTGCCAGTGGCATAATTAAGATTAAGTGAAGCTTTGTCCTACGACCTACACAAGCATAATAAAAATTACATAGACATTATAAAACAGAAGGACGTTTATTTGCACGCGCTAAACTCAATAACCACAAGTTCCAATTGAAAAATTGATTCTTGGATAGACCATTTGCCGAGGAAAGCTAAAGGCTATATGTAACATCACACTACGACAAAGAGGATCGAAGTAACAGGGCAAAATGTGGTAAAAACGGGGAAAAGTATCCAGTATATATGTCTTTTATCTGTTAAGATTAAAAAGCAAGAACGTTTTTTATACGGTAATCAAATTCAGTTCAAAATTGTATAGACATTATGAAATAAATCTTGTAAACAACAAAACAATGTTTTCCGGATCAGCTAGTGTATTATAAATTTATAATCGCGACTTTAAAACAATAAAAGTTTAACTATTTAAACTAAAGTAAGTAATCGTTACTCACATAATAAAAAGTACAAGAACCAATTATCGGTAGAGTTAAATCGACTACGTAAAACTAGATCGAAAGCATCGAGTGAGTTATGTTCGTGAATTGGCATCGAGTTATATAATAACACGTAATACATAGCTATTGCATATAACTCGGCTCTACGTACCGTGAAGTCAAACGAAGATTTACAAAAATAACAGCAGGGGGTATGGAAGTCTTTAACGACCTAGCTTTTCTTAAATAACTTTGAAAATTACACTAAACTAAAAAATAATAACTAAAACATATCGCGTTTCCAATTAAAACCGTTAATGCGTTTTATTTAAATGTGTACTATTTGCGTAAACTACAGACAGTATTTAACCTAGCTCTAAATATAAATAATAAACAAATTCTTTAAAGAAAGATTCCACCATAACGTCGAAAACAATATCATCTGTCAGATAAAAATTCCGACTATCCAAAGCCAAAATAGGTCGCAGCGCAGCGCATCGTGTTTAGATGTTATATGTTATTTTACCTTCCATCAAGTCAACACCATGCTTGTCGGTCCTCCCCTATCATAAAAAATACTTATCTTTTCATATTTAAGTAATGTATACAGCACTCTGTATACAAATTGACACAGATAATTATTACTAATTTTTGGCCTCTCCAACAAAAATCAACCTGGTATGGATGAAATTGCTTTAAAAATTGAGTCATCTGTATCCTTATAATACTTGACAATTGACAACTCACAGGCAATTTCCACATTTCCTCGATCCGCGATTCTGGCGTTTTCCCGCGCTTTGATCTCACTATGGCGAAAATGCAGTCGATGTCTGGGACGCTGTAGAGCAGCTTCTCGATTAGGACTTTACCCATGAGGCCGGATGCCCCTGTGACCAGGACCTTCCGCCCCTTGTACCACTCGTTCACTTCTGATGTCATTTTGGGTCACCTGGTTAATAGAGAAATTATATATTATTCTTAAAGAACTACGTCTAGAACTTATTTAAACGGGGTTAGGATATTCTCCTTTTTAAAATTGGAATGAATAAGTTAGTTTGTCCCGTCTATGAATGTAATTTTTGCAACTAGTAAATTATGCGTGTTTCCAACACTTGTTGGTATTTCGTTTAACGGATGTGTAAAGTGCAAAAATAACCCGAGTCCAACGCAACCCGATTGCGGTATCGGATAGGTGCATTCGTATTCGCATTTCGCACCCAGTGTTGGTAATTCAGTCGATTGGTTTCAGAGAATGCTATGTGCTAGCGATTTCATAATCCGACCGCGGCTTAGTGACGCAAGGATCCGCGAATCCGTAGAAAAGGAGGTCTGCGGTTTATTAGTGAGCTCTTGTGATTATTTCGAAGATGCGATTATAATGAGGTACCGACGCAACTGAATTTTTGTGGACACAAACCAATGACAAAACAAAATCGACTAAATTGGATACATTAGCACGGTTTACTTAACATAACGTTAAATACTGTCTATAGTTTACGCGAGTAGTACACATTTAAATAAAACACTTTAACGGTTTAAAACGCGATATATTAGTTAACAGTTGGTTAAAAGTTAACTAATATATCGCGTTTTAAACCGTTAAAGTGTTTTATTTAAATAACATAACGTTGCTAACATCTTGATTTTCCCAAAGTGAGAAATCCGGTTGCCCTGTGGGACACGGAGCGTCTGCCGAGCTTCTGTGCCTTGCCCGACTGAAACAATTTAACATTTCTCCAGAATTTGAACCCGCGATCTCTAGTGCGTCTCGCAAAGCTAGACAACACGTCATTGAGCGGGCAGTTCCTATTTTTAATTCAATATCATTTAAGGAGATTAATTTTGTTTTTAGTAAAAAATATATATGTTTAAGGATTTGTCATACATATAACACCATAGCTCATATAGCTTTCTACTTAGAACAGGTAATTCTACGACATGCTTGCGTAAATACTTGTGTTTCGTCAGTGAAGGACATAATTTATGACGATTTGGTTATGATTTCGTCCCCTTATCTAGCCAGGATCACAACCCCTTATGAACCCCTTTTAACAGATTTTAAACAAGAACAATAATTATTTAGAATTCGTTTAATAGTTAAAATAACTTTATTCAGACGACATTTCAACCGTGTTTCTATTTCAGGTATGTACTTTAATTTATGTAATTAAATAAATAATAAATAAAAATATTTGAAGACTTGCCTAACTTAGCTAAGGGAATTATATATAAATAAAGGAAGCTAGCTTAAGCGAATCTATAAGAATAAATTTAAACAAACAAAAAATACGTTTAAACCTTTACTACCTACTTATTTAACTTAAAAACGCCAATTACCTTTCGCTGCTCCAATACATAAACATAACAAAATAATGGATAAAAGTGAAAACTTACCTATCGAGTAAACCTAGCAGAACGCGACAGTATTACGGTGCGATGCGCGGGCGCAACTGGCATTACAACCTGTTGTACAAGAGTTGCTTTGGTAGGGTTTGCATGATGTTAGATAGAGCTGCTTTGTTTAGTCACGTAAAAGGCTTATATCAGACTGCTTGCCTATTCTGTTATGAAGGCATATTATTAAAAGAAAATACACAGAATTTATTCAGAAGTAATGCTTACAGACTGAAACGAAGACGCGCATCGGAAATAAAGAACAAGGCAAACTTAAATTATATTTGAGTCGTCTTTTTTATTAAAAAATGCAAACCTATTACCTGTGAAAGCATTTATGTATATCGAAAGTGTTTGAGGCTTTTTTAGGATAATATTTAAAAAAAAAACAGTTTCTTCACGTCGAACATTTGATTAGAAGTTGGATTTTTGTTATTATATTATAGTGTTTGTCTTCATTCGCCTTCCACATTTGTGTAATTATAATATATCTTGAAGCTTCTCTTTCCAAAGGATAAAATTCAAACTCTACATAATATAATATGTGCTTAAGTAACTGTTAAATAATAATAAGTATTATTATATATTATTATTAATTTTTCATGAAAAAATAAAAATATACACACAATAACAACATATAATATACACACAGCGAACTCTAGCGACAGAGTCGAAATAATTCCTATGAATTCAGCTCTATCTAGCGGTTAAAATGGCATCTAAAGTGATGTCATGTGTAGAGAGAATACTCTTGACAAAGATAATGTTTTCACTTTTGTGTAGATGGCACGCGTATTAAATAACAAAGGTGACATAACGAATTTTCTGTAAGTTGATCAGTGAAGCCGGATTTATTAGGCAATATGCTGTACGAAGTGATTAGAGGAGTTAGGAGAAATATTCTTTAATAATTACAATTAACCATTTTACAAAAGAACAATTAGAGTCAGTGAACTGAACTTCCTGTTTCGCGGCCTCGAACATGAGACAGCGCGCCAACTAAATTATCAAAACCTGAATAATTGTAATTGCCTTGAAAATGTATGGAAGACTTTTATAGTTCTTCAACCATTTAAATGTCGCGTGTATCCTACGTCAAACAGAAATATACAATGCATAACACCCAATGATACAGTGGCAAGCGTAACCATTACGCGACCCGGCGCAGTCGCCGACGCGACGACCGATCGACCGCGACGGTTTTTCGTTGCCGAAATTTATTACGAAATGTCCGCGAATCGACATGGGTAACGCGCAATGTTATAGAAATAATGAAAAACCAGTGAAGAATAAGAAATCTAAAGCTATCGAGAGAACAGCAGAAATGGGCGCCAAGACGGATAAGAAGTTGTCACATGTGGACGCAGAATATAACTGGCAAAGAAAAGAAGAGAACGTCACAGATAAGAAAAACGAAGATCTCTGTTGTGCGAATGGTGTAGAAATAGAGGCGCCATCGGACAAAAGTGTGTCACAAGATTTGGCAAATGGAACAAGCGAGGTAGGAAACACATTTGAGAATCTTTACAAGGTCACTATGTAGCTGGGGAACAATGTCCGTTATCAACACGTTTGTTATGAATCGTTAAGTTGTGATAACGATGATTAATTATGGAGATTCATGTGGCGTATGACCTCTGTCAAAACTACACTTCTGTGGAACTCCGTAAACAAACTGGCCAACTAGCGTTTGTGTGTAAATTAGTTTCGAGCGGGCTCAAGTTCTATTTGTTAGACTGTTTTCGCATTTATTCTGTTCTATGACTTATTTACTTTGTAGTAACCGTTTATTGTAAGTTCTATTTTAGAAATCGTAAATAGATAATGCATTACAGAGCGTTTCGTTTCTCGGTACACTATCAATAAAAGCATTAAGATCCATTACATTTTTTCTGTGATGATCTAATATGTCTTATTAAGACTCAAGGATATTTCCCGAACCTGTTATCAGATTTGAGTGCTTTGAAACCTAATGGCTTAGTCGGTACCCATCAAAACACATTAGCTAATCTATACTAATATTATAAAGGAGAAGAGTTTGTTTCTTTAAACGCGCTAAATTATGGACTGCTGTTAATTAATTTTTTTTGGTCGGAAGACCATTAATGTTCGGAAAGGCTAAATAATATTACGCTGTGAACTAAGCTGGCTGTTGATGCAAAGAATAACCATTCCACACGGGCGAAGTCGCGGACACAGCTAGTTATTCTTTTTATAGTATAATGCCGTTTTCTTCATGTGTGTTGTGTTCATTACTGTCTACGGTTTAGTGCTTTTTTTCTCTCATAATGACCCCAACATAACACACGTGAGCTTTGGCTACTATAGTACTTTAATAAATAATTAAGCTACGCTTTGTGTAATTACACTAGCTGAATCCAAATTTTTAATAAGATACGTGAATATTTATTTTTATTCTAGCAATGCTATAAATGTTGGGCCTATAACAGTATTACTTAATACTAACACATCTCGTTTTCATATTTCCTTAAGGAAAATTAATATGTTCTTTAATTACACGAATTATTTCCATTCACAAGTTCCTATGAAATTATTGTCTTACTCATTTTCAAACATTGCTTAAAAAGCCTTTAACAAATATGATATCTAAACACTATAGTTAATAACGAAAACGTTTATTATTGTTTACTGTTGCGTTGTCTATTAATAATTTAACTTACACTCAGGGACAAGTTACGACTGCGAGATAAGAAGACCACAAATTACAATGAGATATCTTCTCAATAACTTAGTTGCACATTCTACTGTGTAATAAATAAACTTTGTTTTGTTTGTTTGTTAAAATAGTTATTTTGTAAATATACCAACAATGATGTCTATCTATCTTTGTTTAACAAGATTTTAACTAGATAGATTGGGAAAACCATGCCATGCATTTTGTTTTATTCATACGAGTTTTTACTATTGCAAAGTGAGAAGAGGATAGCAATAAGATTGTATCAATGCATTGATAATAAGGCGGAAAACGCGTCAGTGAGGAACCTGATGCGATAAGTGTTACATGTACTCGACTTCGCAAAGTAAATTCGAGAATAGTGATTGAGTTAAAAATCTATTTCGAATTGAAAAATTCTACGTCACGTACCCTCAAAGGCACTAGATGGTTCGAAGATTACGAAAATGTTGGTTTTTGGATTGGATCCTGGTCTTGGCCGTGTTACCTCATTTTTTATCTAATTGACATTTTTAATTTATTTTAGAGCCTTAAAATATGTGAAAATAGACTGGTGTCAAATTTGTGAATTAAAACTAACAAGAGTTTTCCCATGTATATAATGTGAAACTAGTGTTTAATTATTGTGTGTGTTTAAAAAAGCTATTTTCCGTAATAATGATACCGAAAACTGATATGTCTTCATACGTATATACATCGTACACTGGAAGACCGCGAAGTTTCCCTCCGAAGAAGGTGAGACGCAAGTAAATATACCTATACTGTTTTTCGGATCTAGGGTCTAGGCGATCTTTTATTTTATACAATTATAATAAGCCTTATAATGTCAAATTTCCTTACTTTGGTGTATACACGAAATTCGCCTCGATCATTTCCGAACCCTATGTATACAACTAGGTCTGTATCTATATAAAGTTGAGCTTGTAAGCTTGCTTAACGATTTTGAGATAATTATTCGCATTATCTCTTTTATTTGTACATGTATCAATTATGGAAAGATCGACGATGACGTGTCTCAATTGGTGGAGCACACTGTAGATGCTGGTTCAAGTCCTGGCCGAGTAGTTTAATTTTTTTAAATTTAAAATCGATTTAATTAATACGAATATACACTATTTACGATTTGGTAACCACTACGTTTATTTGGAAATGTTTGGGACAACGTTCAAGTTAGACACTATATGTAATTAACAAGCCCTATTATCGGTTTTAACAGATTTTTTTTTAAATTATGACCTGTCATTATGTAACAAGTGAAATATCTACTCGACTATTACGCTATAAATCTTTACGTACAACATGGTGCACTGACCTCCTCGGTATGGGCATGCACTTGGGAGCCAGTCAAGAATATATTCCACTTATTTCATGTTTCCAAAGCAAAACCTTCAAAGAATTCTAACTAGTTTTTCCTTAATAAAAAGCGCGGATGATATAGGATGTTGAGTCACCAGTCGACTCCAAGTGGCTCGCGGTATTATCCATTATGATAAGAGCCCACGTGCTCGTGCGGTGAATCATGAGGCTTTAAACTACGAAAATGAGATCAACACAGCCATAAAACACCTGCCACATGAAACGAAGCAAAATTTCCATACTAAAAGATAATTTTACCAAAAGAAGGAAATAGAAAAGCTTATTACGAAAAAATTTAACGGGTATGTCGTATAAAATTAACGGGTCTTGGATTCTATCCCAGCTGGAAACTCCAAAATTTTTCTAATGAATTTAAAATTTTTCTTTAAGATATTAGACTTCGGAAGAATAGGGAAATTACGTCTGGTCACGAAACAACCTTTCGTAGATGAAAGCTTTTTCCTTTCAGTATTTCAGTCTGTAGATCTCGAAATATCCAAGGACAAAATAGGTGGCACCGCATATCGTTTAGTTGTTATATGGTTGGGGTATTAACCTGCGACACTCAAAATCGCGACGTAGTGTGTGTTGTGCAGTGTGTGTTGTTTAGTCACTGAGGCACAACGCCAGCCTTATATGAAAATAAAAAAATGATACTAGAACATAAGGAGAAGTAATTTCATACTTTATTAACTTTTCAAAAAAAGCCTAATATATAAAAATTCAAACTAATATATAAAACTAAAGTAGTTTGAACGCGCTAATCTCGGGAATTACTAGTTAGTTAGTTGAACAATTATTAATGTCTTCATATCTTTTAAGACCCACGACGTCGTCCGCGTCCCGTCGTGGATAGCAGATATAATTTATACGGATGAGAAGGAGGTTTGCGAACACAAATTTCGATGCCCAAAATAACTGTTCTACGCGGACGGTATCGCTGACATCTCAGTCTCACAATATCATAGATCAATGTGTTTTAATGTCTGTTTTATATGTAAAATATACAGAACACTTTGTCCTTTTCGTAAGCAAAATCGTGTCTTGGCTATCAATAGGCAATCAAATAGAATAGCTATTTGTGAATGGTTTTGTTTAGTTACTTTGACGCGGCAGTAGCGACCGTATCACCGTTTAGATGTGTAGTGTAAACAATAGATATCGTAATCTTAGCTTTCGAATTTCGATACAACATGGATGCTGTAAGATATATTCATACAAGGAGATAAAGATAACTGATAGTGGTGTTGTCAACTCAGCTTACATGTAAAATTGTGTATTAAAATTGAACGTGTTACTTGCTAAAAGTATTTATTTTTTTAATTCACTCATTTTTAATTGAATTAAACTGCCGCCCGACGTTTTGGAGGCTTTGCAATAGCCATGGACACAGTAACGTTTTGTAGTAAAAGGTAAGGATCTATTGTATTCAAATGGATCTAGGACCTAGATCTAGATAACTTAGTTAAACATAAATAGTGATTAACATTGTCTATGATAGTGTATTTTCGTACTTCTGTGGGTATATTGATAAATTTTGTTGAAAATACAGGAATGCGTACGATATTTTGTCATTTGTTGGCATTCAATAGTAAATAAACTTCATTTATGTAATATGGAGGTAATATAATCATTTAACTTTTATAAATAATATAAAGTTTATTGTAATAGTAATAATTAACTTACTATTTTTAATGAATAAACTCATGAGACTGCTTTATTTTATGGCAATACGTGTTATTCCAAGAATCAATTTATATTTATTCTGAAACATGTAAGACTTTGTCTGGAAATTTAAATACCGAATAGGAGGAAGGAATATTGAAATTCCGTCCTGGTTGATGACCAACGTCTACTCCTGAGGTGCCGAATGTCCAAATTTGCAAAATAAGTGAGGATATTTTATCTCTCATCAAGTAAACCGCTTGCTTGTCTATCTTCCTTTCTCAGAAAAAAGTTATACGAACTTTAGAAAAGTGAAAATCACATTATATACTAAAATAATATTATCCAGTACATGAGTCACGCGCGACCTTTTAATGAATTGACCTATTGTGATACCAGATAAAATAAGCAATGCAATTTGCATAAACGTGGAGTACATATTACTCATCGCGGTGTTGAGTCAAATTAGGTATTTAGCTGAGGAAAAGTTCTAAGGACTGAACCGAGGAAATCAATTGTATTTTTTCAAAGGTTTTATACAAGGTGACGTTAAAAGAAAGTTATTTTTCTTAGTTACAATAGCTATTTCAAGACATTGTGTATAGTTACACAATATCTTGAAATAGATAAAACTACGACCCGACGTGTCAAGTGCTTTACAACAACCCTTTATTTAGAATTAAACGGAACAAAACTTTATACAAAAACAATAATAATAATTTGTTAGTTTGGTATAAGAAAATTTTCGAAAAACATACCTTCTAAAATGTAGAAAATATTTTATTATTTGTATTTGTAGGTCCCTCCTGGCAACACCAACACAAATAACACTATGAAGGACGAAACCAAGGAATGTACTGCGGATTCACCAAAGAACAATAACTACAATTTTCGAAGTAATAATACTATGAACTCATCTAGTCATCTTAAAGACCCGGTGAGCTATTGAGACTTTAAAAATAGTTTTTCTTCGACATAATTAGCTGTAATTTGTGAATATATTTTTGTCTTAATTTTAGTTGAAAATTACACTATACTACTATTACAACATTATAACAACAAGTAATATTTTAGGAGCCTATAATGTTTGTTTATCATATTTTTAGAGCCGGAGTAACGGCTATATTATCTCAAAAATTATCGAAGGAATATCTTTTCCTTCCAGCCATTATCAAACATCGCGAACACCACGACGAGCCAACGGCTGCAAAGTTCTTCAGAGCGTGCCAGTTCTCTGAAGTCACATCTGACGGAGTTAAAAAGTTCCATCTCAGAAATGAAGCACTTGAGTTGTACAAATAACTTGCAATTCGGACAAAGGTATAGTCTATATCTGTTTTTTTTTTTTATATTATCTAGTTATTAGAATATAGCTGTAACGTATATTCTAATAATACAACCAGATTAAGAAACTGTAAAAAATCATAAATAATGCCGTTGAATCCTATTGAGTACCGTCTGTTAGAGTTCCGACGAAACAGGTGGCGCTAACTATGTTGGCGTTTTAATTCGTTAAAACTGTTTCATTTACATAATATGTAAATTATAACATATTATCGCAATTTAAAAACTTTCCAGGTTTAAAAAATCTACGGAGGACATTTTAGATTCTGCCAAAACGAAAGATTACAGAGACCTAGACAAGTACGACTATAGGATAAACAATTTAAGCGATAACAAAATATTCCGAGAACCCTATAAGCTGCAGAATAAGCCATACCTAAACGGAAGCAGTGTATCTGGTGACATAAAGTACAGCGCGGCGCATACGAGTTCTGCAAGCTCAACAAATGTGGTGACAGACGCATTCAGTGCATCTCGGTCAGCGGCGAACAGCAGCAGCTCGAGGCAGTTACAACATGGGGACACGGTTTATGCAGAAAACAGTGCTGTCGGAGCGACCAAAAGACTCTTACAAGCGGAAAGCCTCACCGCTGAACAGAACGCAGCTTATCAACGAGTAGGTATTATTTTGCCAGGTTTTTTGTGTATCAGACCGATATAAGACATAGAAAAAAAACGCGATGTCGATCTATAGCAATCGATTGGACTGTCTTATGTAATAAGAATTAAATAATTAAAAAGGTAGTTTGCGATACACGATAAGTACGTAAGAATAATTATAATATAATAAGCCAGGGATCGCGGTTGTTTTACATTTATAGTATAAAACGAGCATACAACCATCCCTCCATTTACACTCAGATTTCATGGCATTGTATACGTGATGAATGTATGGTATTCCTTGAAAACTTGACCCGAACGGTAAAGGACACGACCTCGCGTGCCTAAGGCCGATCAATAGCGTCCCAAAGTGACGTCTCAGCAATGCGCCGCGAACCCTCAGTCCACCTCGGCTCCCAGACACTATCACACTATAATTCCATTATGACATCACTCGACCACGTGACGTTAGGAATGCAATAGTAGCGCAATGGCTGCAAAAATAATTAATTGGACGACTCGAATTCTCCGCAGAGGAGGATCGCCCGGCTCGGTGAGAATATCAATATTATTCCTGCAATTACTTGAATGTGCGTTGATTTCGGATCTAACGGTTGCCGAGTAGAAGCCAGATCGATTTTATAAACTTCTAGTATTTTGTCTTTCGCGTTGAAGAACCCACTCAATTTTCACGCCTACGAGAAATCTAAGTGCTGATCGGCCTTCTATAATAGAAGCTTGTATACACAATCTTTAAAATATCTTCATATCCCCGCGCGATTGGCCTATATCCAATAGAACATACCTAGTTATTAGTCAGTACATAATACGAGCCATGACGCGCGGTATCTTTTGATGCAAATAATCGAATTCCTTAAAGAAACAGTTTCGAGTGAAAATGTATTCAAAGCGGCGCGCGAGGCCCAATTTGCGTATTATTATACCTGTAAAGATTTTCGTAACTTGTTCGTTTAAGTTAAAGTGCAAAGAAATCATTCGGCTCCCATTCAATTCCAGGAAAGACGAACGCTGCAGACGGCCGACATGAACGCTCAAGAAGCGAATAATATCTCGTCTTGTAGTTCCCGCCTGCATACCGACGCCTTCAGTGCGGAAAGGACGGGTACAGCCACATCGCAAGCCCGACAGACGGTTAGCTCCAGTGGAATGTTTAGCCATAAGGAACACTCGAGTGTAGCTCACTCAAACATGACGTTATCTAGCAAGAATATTTCTTCCAAATCATCTTTGTTCTCCTCTCAGGTAGGTAAATAAATGTTTGGCCTTTATTTAATATGCGATTACGATATATAATAGTTCTATGTTATCGTTGTTTACATTCCAGATAGACGATATTCTAAACGGGCCGAGTAAACTAAATAACGACGATTTAGCGAACTTAAACCTCGATGATTTAGGTGAATTAAATCATCATTCAAGCATAAAGGATATCGAGGCGGCCATTCACAAGTACTCCAACAGAATGAATAGTTTTATAGCGGCTATTAAAAATGAACAAATGGACAATAACAAAGCATCGTTGTACTTTAATAAAATAAATGAGATGCTGAGAAAAGCGTGGGCTGTGCCTACATACGGCCACGAACTAGGAAATTGTCTCTGTAATACGTTAAGAACTTCTGGTGGCCTCGATGTTCTAATGGATAATTGTATGGAGTCTAAAAATCCAGAGATACAATTTTCATCGGCGAAAATTCTGGAACAATGTCTCACAACAGAAAACAGAGAATATGTTGTAAAGAATGGCTTAGAAAAGGTTGTAAATGTTGCGTGCGTGTGCACAAAGAATGCTAACTTAGTGGATTACTGTCGGGTTGGAACTGGGATATTGGAACATTTATTTAAACACAGCGAAGGAACTTGTGGCGATGTTATAAAATTAGGAGGATTGGATGCAGTTCTATTCGAATGTCGAAAGAATGATGTCGAAACATTGCGCCACTGTGCGACAGCCCTCGCAAATCTATCGCTATACGGTGGTGCTGAAAATCAAGAAGCCATGATCAAACGTAAAGTGCCCATGTGGCTGTTTCCTTTAGCGTTCCACCACGACGACAACATAAAGTACTACGCTTGTTTAGCTATAGCTGTACTTGTTGCTAATAAAGAAATCGAAGCAGCCGTATTAAAATCGGGCACATTGGATCTAGTGGAGCCCTTTGTGACGTCGCATAATCCATCGGACTTTGCTAGATCGAATCTTTCTCATGCTCATGGTCAAAGTAAACATTGGCTGCAAAAGTTGGTGCCTGTTTTGAGTTCAAAGAGAGAGGAGGCGAGAAACCTGGCCGCTTTCCATTTCTGCATGGAGGCGGGAATCAAGAAGCAGCAATGTAACACAGAAATTTTCAAAGAAATAGGCGCAATCGAACCTCTCAAAAAAGTTGCAAGCTGCCCCAATGCGGTGGCGTCAAAGTACGCTGCGCAAGCGCTCAGATTGATCGGGGAAGAAGTACCGCACAAGCTGTCTCAGCAGGTGCCTCTTTGGTCAATCGAAGATGTACGAGAGTGGGTAAAACAGATTGGATTCGCTGACTACGCAAATGATTTCTACGAGAGCAGAGTTGACGGCGATCTATTGCTACAAATAACAGAAGAGAACCTTAGGGACGACATCGGCTTAGATAACGGAATTAAACGAAAACGGTAAGCTACGGTTTAATTTTAGAAATTGTTCTTATAAATTAATTAGTTTCAATTGTAATAAATAAAAAAAACTTAATATAGGTTGTCCACTCTTCTCGGTAATCATACAAGATATTCGTTTTAGATTCGCAAGAGAGTTACAACAGTTAAAGAAAATGGCAGATTATAGCCTAAGAGACACTTGCAGCCTTCATGAGTTCTTGCAAAACATTGGCCCAGAATATACTATATACACTTATTCAATGTTGAATGCTGGTGTTGACAAAGAATCTATTTTTGGATTGAGCGATGAACAACTAGAAAATGAATGTTACATAAAGAACAGTATTCATAGGTTAAGAATACTTAATGCGATTAGAGGTAATACTCGCTACTATATAAATTCCTAAGGCCTATGGTGTTGGACGAATCGCTTTTTAGGATTGAATAATTTTCTTTGAGCTTTGAATGGAATTTTAAATGAGAACGGCTTAGTGAATGGGGCTTCGTTTGAGAATATATGCTTTCCTATTTAATCTAAAGAACGAAAACTATTATTACAGATTACGAAAGCCGTTTGCCTAGTATTGAAGAAGATAATATGGTGAAGAATTTGGACGTTTTTATAAGCTATCGAAGATCGAATGGCTCACAGTTAGCGAGTTTACTCAAAGTTCATTTAAATCTACGAGGATTTACGATTTTCATAGACGTAGAAAGACTTGAGGCCGGAAAGTTTGAGAATTTATTGCAAAGTATACGTCAAGCGAAACACTTTTTGTTAGTTCTTACTCCGAACGCCTTAGAAAAATGCAAGCATGACACAGAACAAAAAGATTGGCTACATCGGGTAAGTTATTTAGAATTTCATAATACATTCATGATAAGTATTTAAAAAATGTTTGTATTAAAATCACAAACCTTTCAGGAAATTGTGGCCGCGTTGCAATCTCAGTGCAACATCGTACCAATTATCGACAACTTCGAGTGGCCCGAACCGGAGGAACTGCCCGAAGACATGAGAGCGGTTTGTCATTTCAACGGCGTCCGTTGGATACATGATTACCAGGACGCGTGTGTTGAAAAGCTGGAAAGGTTAGTAAATACTATTTTACCTTTGCCAAAATAATATTATAAGAACTTGTTTTAATAATTGTTTTCACTTCTAGCTTTCTACGAGGAAAATCTAACTTAGTGACAAGATTAGAAGGATCACTTCGTGGACCTGGTCACAGTCAGACACCATGCTCTATCAACAGAGGACCATCAAATTTTCAACATATACAATCAATTGATACTGATGAAAGAAGTTAGTCTAATTATTTGCCTGGGTCCAGAAACTGCTGATTAGAGAACCAATAATAGACATAGGGACTCTGTTAATGTCCGAGCCCACAGTCTTAGTATAAAATGCTGTTAAATTTTAAGTTATTATCATCTTTTGTAATCTCATGAAACGTTTTCTGTAGATTAGCTTCAAACTTAAGTAACCATTTGCTATACGTTTTAGCATAGCAAATGACTATATTCTTTTTAAAATATTGTTTTGCTTAGTTAAGGAATAAAATTTAACAAGAAAACTAAATTTCTCAAAACATGCTACAGTACAAAGTTTAAAATAAGATTGGTAGGCAATTTTTATACAGTTCAAATTTTGCCATACAAAATTGCTTTAAATAAACTAATTATTTTTGCTAACTTTGTTAAAATGCACAAAACCAATAATTTGCCATAGGTGCGAGGCTACTGACACTTGTTGATTTGTTTTAAAAATTGTTATGTAGATGCAACAGGATATAAATAAATATACATCTTTATTCAAATTGATTTTTAATTTAAAACTGCATCAGTTACTATAAATTACAACACAGGTACAAGACTAGGAATACAGATCTCACCGAACCTTTACTGCGAAAACTATTTTTTTATAGATTCAATAAAAGTGAAATACATTCATTGTTACATTTTCTAATTACTACAATCAACAATTATTGATAATTTATACATACAATACCAATACATATTTTTATATAAATACATATATAAATTGTTTCTAATGTTATCTAGTGTAATCTACAAATATTTTTTTATAAAATAGAGATATGTTTTTTAATACATAAAAGCATTGATAAAATCAATACTGGTGAAGTATCCATGTCCCAAATTCCTTCAAATTACTTGCTTCTCAAATTCCTTCAAGTTCAACACCTGTAGCTCAATCCAATTCCAAAATGACAATGTGTATCAATCAACAAGGAATATTCACTTGTATAGAAAATGAACACTCATTACAACCTACCACAACAGTAGGTGGAATAGCATCACATGTTTCCAATAAATATATGCCGCTACATCTACACGGGTATGTATAAGCACCATCAGCAATATCAAAAGTCATATCAGACAGTGGAATTGTCTCATACAATAAAAGGTTTGAGTGTTCATGACAGACTAGTAAAGCGTCGTATTGCTTACGACTTTCAGGATCTCTTAGCACCGACCATGCTTTTTGTATCAATAGAAACTTTTCGTCACCTGCACTGCTGTCCTTTTTATCGGGGTGAAACAATAATGCGAGCCGCTGGTAATTCTTTTTGAGTTCATCGTAGTTAGATGTTCTCTCACAATCCAAGATTTTGTAATAATCTACAAAACAATCGGACATTTTATTACCGGCACGTTCTTTGAGGTTACTATAAAATTTTAAAAGCCGCGTACGTGCACAAATTCAGTGTTTATATGTAAAATACAGAAAATATTTATGTTCTAATCAAACTAAAATAACCTAAAAGTATCTCAATTTTATTATCAAACAAAATCTTCTATCTTATCTTATTTTCTATTTAGGTTTTTTTTTAAACTTTATTTTAACAACCTGACAATTGACATATTCGATTTGTCGATTTTAGAGTGATACGTTTGACAATTAACATTACTCGATCAGGCAATATTATAAAGTTTGCAATCGTTTGTGAACAACTCGATTATTTTCTTTTATAAATCTTGAAATCGTATTTGTTCGATGTATATGTAGATTTATCGATTAATCAATAAAACGGAAAAATTCTTACACAATTACAAACACTACGTTTCACTACTCTTTACATCTGCAATACTTACCCTCAAAATATTACTATAAAGTATAAATTAATGATTAAAAACTTAGAAAACAGAAGATGCAACTAGATTTTTTATTTTATCATAATACATGTTATGAACCTTAATTAATTTATTGAAAAAAGGATAATTATTATATGGTTAAACTGAATTTACTGGCGTTTGTTTATACACCTTCGTACTTGAATAATGGTAAGCAAGCACCGCTAAAGAGAAAGTTGTCTACCTACAGAGCTTAAGCCTACGCTTCTTCAACCGTAGTAACTACGTTCGGAGTTCTGACATTGCATTCACTTGTAAGCTTTACAACTCACGTGTTCACCTTCATGCAAAGATTTACATATTTAAATCGAATTCGTACATTGGAGCAAACAGTGCCTCCAGCAGTTAAACTCACAGTGATGGTGCAAGATCCGTGACTGAGATGTGCTCAGCGTTGCTTATCATGTAATTTATCTTGCCACTCCCGTCCTTGTTATTCGATACTGTAACCAGATCTAGAAGTGGACACACGACGTGAAGTTACAAGTAGGTGAACATTAATTACCATTCTCAGATGACCACGTGGTTCTCGGTGCAACGGACGCACAGTGATGAGAGATGCAACGAAGACATCATCATCAGGCATCGCAAAGCCCTGGAAGTAGAAGCTTGATCGCAACGAGAGCAAATCTGCAGCAGCGGAGAATGTACGGCTCGAAAAGTAACTTACCACGTAGTTATTCCACTCCGGCGTCTGAAAGTGAGCAGAGTCCTCAAAATAAATATGTCATCCGAAGCTTTTCATCGCCCGGACAGAACTCCGATCCACAGATAAGCCCAGAAGAAATACAACAAATGGAGCAGCAGAAGTTTTATGGTTCAAAGAGTGAAATTGATTCAGATAACGAAGGGTTTGAGCAACTGGACGATAGCCTTTTGGACATCGACGCTGATATTGAAGAGACATTTCGACAGTTTGAAAGGGGTTCTTCAAGTGTGCCAAAGAGAGTGATTACAACACTTTTGCCGGGCAGCGGGCTTCAGAAGGTTAGAATTCAACCAATCCATCACAAACATGCACACGGAACTTCACATATGACAAGGAACGCCCCGAAAGAGAGAGGAAAAGGTCAGAATAATAACACTATTACATGTTTATGTATAGAGAGCAAATGTACGAATATATAATTTCCAAGTGCCAAGGGTTTTGACTAGACATATAGAGCTATATCTAGCCAGGCTATGGAAATAAGACAATCTTTTGCCTGTAACGTTTTAACGTCTTTAGTCAAGTTATTATTACTTTAAAAGATTGGTATATTATATAACATACTAGCTGTAACCGCGACTTCGTCCGCGTGGTATAGTGACTTGGGGTAGAATTTTTAATTATTGAGCTATTTATTAATTTATGTAATTGCGCATGTATCGCAGCCAATCTATGTTGTAAGTGCCACTTTTTACTCCTACTTTAACTCCCACTCCCGCTCCCACTTCCAATCCCAATCCCACCCCACTCCCACTCCCACCCCACGCCCACTCCTATTCCCAAAAAGCCAAAGAAGTAAGTTTCATTGTGCTATTAATTATATATGGTTAAGCCTAAAAAAATATCGCAATGAATGTTTGGTTAGAAATGTGTTCTTTGTTGTATCGTGTTATTTTGGTAATTATTTATGGCATTTAGTTGTTTTCAGGCACGGCACGGTTTCATTTCCGACCGCTTATAGTTCGAATTCCATCACAAATATCACCGACCGAAGCCGCGAAAGCAAATTTGGAGGAGTTGCAGATCTCTCCCCCACTCGAGTCGGAGGCAGCTGTTATAGAAAAAGAGATGACTGACGCTGAGTTCCTTTTAAACAAGGGTGCTAATATAGCAGCAGAAGAAAGTGATACAGATACGGTATGTACCACTTTGTCTATCGATTATTACATTTTTCAAGGAAACCTAGCTATAGTTGGTATAATTAGAACCTCGGAAACTTATTGATCTTAAACATAAGCTATGTAACGAAATTGTTCTTTTCGATCTCAAAATGGAGAAAAATACTAAGTTAAAGAAAGAAAAATATCTACTATTACTATCTTATGAACTGTGTTCTTCCAAAATGTGAGAATGTAATAAAATACTGTCTATAGTTTACGCGAGTAGTACACATTTATATAAAACGAAACGTCGGGCCGAAGTTAAAAATCATTTTCAAATAAGTTTAACTAATATGTATATCGCGTTTTAAACCGTTAAAGTGTTTAATTTAAATGTGAGAATGTGGATGCAAAAAATAAGCAGAATAAATTGTAAATCGTCATCAAATTTACTGAGGATGACTTATGTATGAACATAACATACGTCTATTATTGTTGACTCAAGTATTATACATATAAACACTTACATAATGTTTGGGAAGTTAAGTCCAGTTGTAGTCTAACGTAAATTAACTAACATATTTCGCTTTTTTAACCATTAAAACACCGCATTATTATTTTTGTAGTTGACTGTTTTCGTCTACTTTGGAGTCATTGTTTTCAGCATTCATGGCAAGCGCAGGTCTATCAATAAAAGCTATAAATCACGAATTGTGGCGCCAACACTGTGTTTACGACTTCCACGTAATTTCAGATTAGAATTTCTATGTGTCCTTCATAGTCCACCGAAGTGTAATATTCTGGTTTTCAATTCGAATAGTGTTTTCGATCGTGTATCGTTAGACCTTACGTCGCATATGTTTTCTCCTGACTTTATTTTTTTAATACAATCGTGATCGCCTTGAATTATAAATAATGCAATCCATCAAATTTATATGAATACTGACAACATAATACGGTTTTTTGCAATCATAACCAGTCAATGTTTGTTCTTGACCCAACATTTTGTCAAAATACAGTTGACCTAATAATGTGATTTTCAACACACTTACATAAGTATTGTATGTACTTTACACAAGTAGTACATATTTAAATAAAACGCTTTTAAAGGTTTAAAACGCGATATATATTAGTTAGAAAATTATTCATGTTAAACCATTGTAATTGTTTTATTTAAACTCCCATGCACGACAAGAAGAGTAATAAACTATCTAATACTACATACACACCTTTGTGTATATATAGTCCAATTAGATATTAGATATATAGTCCTACGTATACACTAACGTGTATAATTTTAGACCTTTTTGTCGTCTTCACTAATTTTATTAATGAGTCAACCGATTTTTACACAATATTTATCTTAAACTAATTATTAAATTGAAGTTTTACGAGTTTCTTATTATTACACAACAGTGTGACTGGCGGCCCCTAAACGCGGAGTAAAAGATTGAAAGCTTAAAGCTCGTGCGTCGAGTCGCGTGCCCCAGATTACACCGTCTACGTCCCATCAGCTGATGTTGCGACATTCAGCGGCCGACCTAAATTCTATTTCGCTTGTGTGTAATGGCTTTTCTCTTATTTTCGCGAACAAAATAGACAACACGTAAATTAAATTACTAAAGTAGTTAAAAAAACGGCCAAGTGCAAGCCGGACGTATGAACTATGGGTTCGTATCATTGACGAAAACTGAATGACTATATCGAACATTAAATGCATATATTATTTCCTAAGACCACAGAATATTGAATAACAAACTTATATGTCAACAAGACAGTGATAAAGCGTGCACCGTAGTAGGTATACCTATTATATCAACGTAAAATTACGTTGCATGGCACGTGTGTGAAGATAATGACGGCTGAACCTTCAAACTTGCCATGATCATAATAACACTCATGTCGAATGAGCGCTTTAATTTCCCTTTAACCCACCAACACGCTTGGATGCCGTTTCCTTGGCAGCAGAAAGTAAACATCCATTGATCGATATACAACGTGCTGTATTAGGCGCCTGTTTTAGTCCTAGAGGTGATGGGCCCGAACAGCTGTTTAGTATAGGTGTTTGGCTCGTTTAGTTGTCCAGCAAGAACAATAAGTGCCTTGACCTTGCGGAGCGGGGGCCGGGGCGAGCGATGACGCCACCGCGGCCGGTACACGCTTCGGCTTTCGGGTACGATCCTTCGCGGACGCCATCCGCGTAATTGGTGGTTAACGTAGAGTTTTCGGGGAAATTATTGGCGGGAGCACCGCGACGCCTCGAGCGCGAAATTTTCATTCTGTGTGCCGGCGCCGACGCCGACGCGCCTCGAACGATCGAACGACTCCCGACCGAGCTACCGCGATATGCTCGCAATTCGACATGGGTAATGTGCAGTGCTGCGCCAGTGACCTCCGCGAAGGCAAGCTCAAGCCCAAGAAGAAGAGCAAGAAGAAGGGGAAGGCTGTAAAAAAGGCCAACGGAACGGGCGGTGCTAAGCCGAACGCGGTACAAAGTGCTAAAGCCACACTTGAGAAAACTGAAGACGCGGCGGCCCCATTGGAGCCAGCGAAAACGGTGGCCAAAGAAGAGGTGAAAACCACCGAGGAACCAAAAATGACGCAACCCATTCAACCAGAACCTAAAAACGAGTCTCCACGCAGCGAGAGCATGGCTTCAGCGAGGGAAAGATTTTTCGGACAGGTATTTCTCATTCGATAAAAACAAACACTCTTCACTTGCCGGAACAAGTTAAAGTCTCCAAATATCGGATATGATCGATCTACAAGGGAAGTAAGGACATCATAAGCTGATTTATATCAGCTTATCAAATTAGGCTATTGCGCCTCAGCGTGTCCTTATGCCTTTTATCCACCAATTAGACACGTCCGAAACCTGAAATTTTCATGTCGCTCGACCGACTTTAGGTACATATGTAAAATTTAAATCGACAATAATCATTGTGTATTTATGTAAATGAGAGTCGTGTTAGACACACTTCTATTTACAAATACATAGTACTAAGGAATATTCATATATAAGTTAACACGTAATTACTTGATTGATAAATTAGGTAGGTATATACTAACCAAAAACGTGGCTAATGTTTAGATATCAGTTAAATTACAGTCGCTTACCTAGAAGATGAGATGAGTACAAAAACAAGATGTACGCGTGACAACGTAATAAACCGCTAAGATTAGCAGAAGTCAACTTTACAGAATATTGAAAAGGTGTTTGTTTTGAAATAATACAGGTTTTCCGTGATGATCTAACGTGCATTGATTGTTGTCAAGGATTCTACTAACAGCGTTGTGGAGTTAATTATAATTTGATACAGCTATAGGTGACCCGTGTCAAGAATATCAACGATTGAATATTCGTTACCGACGTAGAGACGTCATCATCGTTTACATCATCTTTAAACATTATTGCTTTAGTAGTAATGATTTATTGATCGTGTCTGTTTTCTTATCTTACTGCAAAAATGGAAATCATTTTCTGTTAACATTTGTATATTGGCTCTAATCAGGTGAATGGATGGTAATGTGAGGATCATTTCAATTAACACAAAGATAGCGCGCGGAAAGGAAATTGACATATCGTAATACGTGTTTTTGTTTAAAGTTTAGCTAAAAAATATATAAAATTATGAAAAAAATAGAGTTAACAGTAAATTATAGATAAAATTCATAAAAATTAAAGGATAAAGCATATCGGGGATATTATTATTATGATTGGACAAGAGAGCATCATATAAAGGAATATTTTAAAGGAATGCGTAAAAATTTCAGCTTAAAATTAAATTTGTTGAACGTCTAAGAGCGTAGATTTCAACGCTCGGCTTTAGTATTTTGGCGAAATAAATAACATATTTTGATCATGACGAAGTATGTCAGAAACAGAATTTCGACAATGTCTCATTCGCTTTCATTTGCCAACTCGCACTTGGCCTGTTTAGGAGATTAGTCGGAACTTAAGGGCTTACTAATCTAGCGATATAGACGTGACGTCTTAGATCTTGGAGACGAGTTAGATAAAGACTAAGCTATATTTTGTCACCAAATATTTGCTTTGCTTACGGATGTTTAATGTTGAGTTGAAATGCAAAAAACCCAGTTCTTCAATTAGACTTGATTTGATTCTCATGTCATACTGCGTCCAATTTTGACGGCCTCATTGATGTAATGGTATCAATGTATATTGAACCCGCATTATAACCACTAAATGTTATAATAAAATAGAAACATTAACACACAATATACTATACACTAATGCTTCAGTATTAATAAAAATGTTTACAATAAAACTTATTTAGTTTCAACAGATCTTGTCACAAAAAGACATTCTTAAACTATTTTCGTCGATAAAAATACCTACTGCTTCACAAGCAAAAGATTCGAGGAACAGTTTTTTTCTTCAATAATGTCACTGACTTCTATTTCGACGTGAGTAGTTTAAAAAAAAATGTTAACACTTGATACAAAAATACAGTTTGTACGGTTTTAATAAGTTATTATTTTGATGAATGTCAAGTAAAGAGTTTTTAAAAGATTTCATTGTACTTAAATATTAATTATATATAAGTGAAATGTACTAAAAACGCTAGCATCAATATCCGGCACAATATAGGAGGTATTTTATAATAATCGCAAATAGTACCTACGCATTTAATTAAACCACTTTTAACGGTTTAAAACATGAAATATAGTAGTTACTCTATTTTGAGCTTTTGTAAGGTATATTTTTTTAAGTAAATTAATTCCTTCAAAACGGTGGCTGTGAGTGGGCAACATCGTCCGGAAAGTGTTACTCACGATTCAGTTGAGTCAGTGAGGAAAGTGACCGGGATCTTGCGTTTTCGCTTTTGGAGCGGCTCCAGGCGGTTTCCCGAAATAACCACGTTTCCGAGTTCACGTAGGATTTTATACGAATTCGATGTTTTGTTGATACAATTATACATATGCGATACCAACTGATGTTGTTTTGTAGTTTTAAGATTAATATTATTTATTTATGTTGATACAACACTCACAAGTAATTGCTAATATTGCATTAATTGCGACGAAATTTGATTTGCATAAAAATCTACATATATCATTCTCTTATACTTATAATTTGGTTTCTTCCGTCGCAGTGCGCGCAACGGAAGCACTCTAAGATTAATAATTTTCACGGTTTTATCAAAACTGATCGATAAACGGTCTTTCCAAGACAAAAAGAAATTCGGACTAGTACTCAGAAACTAGTAGTTCGAATTTATAAGTTGTAAACAAACAAACAAACTCGTCAGCCCTTATGTATAATATAATATTGCTATAGATTGCCTTACACAGAGCGCAAACATATTTTTCTTATAACAAAGTATATTTTGGTTTCTTACAGACCTATTTAGTTGTATAAAAATAAACATTTGAAATATTGATAACTAATGCATATGAAGTCTAAATGAGCTAATTTTTATTACAAGATTTCCTTTACAGAGTTATGTATGGCTATTAAAATTTTATTTACAAGTAAAAGTGCCCACGAACGACTAAGATTAATGTGTACATTGATAAATTATAATTATTTTCACCTTTACACATTTTTACTGAGGAAATACTAATGACGCAATAAAAGTCACATGAAAATTAACAGAAACTCTTTAAAACGTGTTTTCCCACGGTTAATCGTTTTATTTAAAACTGTTTCCTGTGTTTAATATAATGCAATAATGTTTATTAACTAGACATCTGCAGTTCAGAAGATGAATAAGAACATAACACTTTACAATAGTAAACGAATCACGGAAATTAGAAAGGATTTAAAAAATATTCAAATCAATTTAACTAATATATCGCGTTTTAAACCGTTAAAGTTTTTTTTAATTAATGGACGCCTAAACATAAGATTTTATCTTTATTTTGATATTAAATACTGGGGTCGTTTTCCTAGCTTAAGTATTTTTAATTATTGACTTTGAATTCATATTTCTTTATAAACACTCCATTATTATTCCGCATATCCATAGCAAAAATACGTCGCTAGCCCATCTTTTCTATCAAGTGACCCTCATGCTTGTCTGTCCCCCTCTATCATTAAAACAAAAGAAAGCGGCACTATTGTTTCGTTAGTTTCCCTCGTATACCTTCTACATATCGTATGGACTGAGAAAATCATTACCCTCTTTTTCGGTTTCGGGTAAAAAGCATCGCATAGCATGCACTTGTTGGTTAGAATCGCGTGGCGCTGTCAAGGCTGACTCGCTGGTGTTAAATGATAAGGCACACATTATAAGCACCGCATTGGCTAAGCGTAGTTATGCCTAGCTTGTTAATGAAACATTATCACGATCATTACATACACTTCTGTTAGACTATTGTACTTTAATTAATTTCTTATCTAAATGAGATCCTGGCGTAGAATCTCGGGTCGGTCAGACAGTTCACTTCGGTATTTCTCTTTCTAAGAAAACTTCCAGTATCAGCTGAAGTTTGGAAATAGGAAATACATGGGGGTTCTTACAACTCTTCTTACGAGAGAGGAGCTTCCCCAGCGGTGGGATTAAAGTTGAAACGAACTAATCGATCGATTTCATTTCCAACTTTCAAATTTGTGACAAGCTGCGCTCTTTTACAGACTTAGAATAACTAAAAAGGGTATCGCATCGCATTTAACTTGGAAAAATATAATCATAACATACAGCTTTCTAGGGCTTGTAAAAGAAAGTTTTTTATTTATTCACCATAATAGCTCTCATTAAAACCTTTGGCGTCGAATATATAGCCATTTTACTTAAAATTGTTTTGTTTGTTTTGAAATATCTCTTCCTAGCTCATCTAAAAACGTATTGAGAATTTGAACAGGGTCAACGATGCGTGACGTTCTTGATGTCGATACATTGATGTTATAGGTATGTTTATCATTCAAAGACGCACCCGGATATATTTATAATATACCAAATAGACAAACACTTGTAGTATTTCTTAGTCTAATTTTTTGTTAAGAAAAATTTTACGTTAAAACTTTTTTTACCAAGCAAGTGTTACCTTATATTTTAAAATTATAATAAGTGAGCAATAAAAATTAACGAAATAGAAAATAAAGAATACAATTGTATACTATCTTTTACATATCTTTAAAAATCATTAAATCATGTTATCATAGTGTTTGTAAACTTAGATAAATAGTATGACGCGAGTCGAGAATTTAAATGTGAGTTCACTGAGAGTAATGATTATTAATAAAAACGTGATTCATTGGTAAAATTCGATAATGATTTCGGTAAGCAAATGAGTTCGATCTATTTTTAATTGTGACGCTATAACTTGGCGGTTTATGGAATATCTTTATTACCTGTATACGAAGTATTATCGTGTAGTGTTATTTTAATATCTATGACGTATCTGTGATTATTGGTCCAATTGTACATATGGTTAATGTTTGACAACTTTAATCTTTACTACATTGCACGTGATGGCATTATATAGGTTATATAGGTCGCATGTTTGATTCCCACTAGGGCCATAAGTCAATGTATATTTTTTCTGAAGATATTAGACTTTCATAAAGCTTTCGCGGACAATTTGTAAAGCTATTTGGCTTCAAGAGCTGTTCGGCGGTCGTAATCCGGAATTTAGAATTCTTTCTCAAAGACTACGGTAGAATAGTTATGTAACTAGTGTTGCCCAAACGCAAGAACAAGACGACTTAGCCAGTCTTGGTCTTGGTCTTGCGCCAATACACCTGGCTTGGTTTGGTTGGTCTTGCGCTCCCAGTCTTGGTCTTGGTCTTGGTCTTGCAGCAAGAGTCTTGCAAGTCTTGCAAGTCTTGCAATTACCTATTAGTCTATTACTATTTATTAAAGTTTACTTTAAATCCTAGAAAAACGTATTAGAATTGGAACATTGTGAGCTTGAATGAATATAGCCATAGTAAAGATCAAGCAGATTAATAAATAACTGAAGATTTGATAAGAAATTCAAAAATCAACTGACCTATATGTCTTTCCATGGAAGTAACTGTTTCTTAATAAACATTTATATTTATAAGCTTACATTTGCTAAAACATGTAAAAAACAAATTAATTGTAATCTTGATTATTTTAAAGAACAATACTTATCTTCTAAAAAGAGATTGAACCCTCAACTTCAATCAAATAGTGTCAAATGTTAGTTTTCGGTGGCGGCAACGATTGTTTTAGATTTCAAAAGAAGCCGCCGGCGGTGTATCATAACCATGTACTTGAAAGCGGCAAATTTTTTGAGAAGTAAGTACAAAACCTTTGATGATTATCAAAGTGCGATGGTTAAAACATAACTATGACACTATTTGATTTTAATAATTTTTTTATTCGTATGTTTAGGTATATCGCAATGCGAAGTCCAGTTTTTCATTTCTTTGACATTTTTTGCTCTCTAGAATTCCTAGCGTACCTACCTACACCGAATGTTACACCTAACTACTCAGTGAAATAGCGCTAAGTCCTAGCTGCAAGACGCAAGAGTCTTGCAGGCTATGTCTTGTTCTTGCTCAAGTCTTGCACGGTCAGTCTTGGTCTTGGTCTTGCTAAAAATACGCGGTCTGTTTTGGTTTGGTTTGCAAAAACGCAAGAACAAGACCAAGACTGCAAGACCAAGACTGAATTTGGGCAACACTATATGTAACGGGAGAAAAGCTGTGTTAGACTACATCTGTAAAGGCTGGATATCGAATAGATTTTAGGCATTCTGTCCTAGTTGCGAATACCGGCCACAGATGTAAAAGTCGTGAATGGCGTGTCATATTCGGGTGTGGATTTCCGGGTGTCCAAACGGAAATGGATCGATAACGCATCTTGTTTAGATGTTTTAAGGAAGGATATATATCATTTATGAAAAAAATCTTCTGTTATTAAATAAGTTCAGTAAGATACAAGTATTTTTAATATTATAGGGAATAGAAGTACGATCATTTAACAATAAGAAAGAGACAGAGGCTAAAAGCAATTATTGTATAATGCTTTTAAATAAAATGAATTAATAATTTTTACATATTTATATTTTTGTATACCGTTCATCTACAGTACCTAATATTTATCACGAATCAATGATAACTTGCGCCTGCGCCTAATAGCTATAATATTACGAAAGTAAACCGCCCACGTTGAAATTCCGCACTATTTATAATACTGAATGAAGATTCAACCAAATGATTCACGATTACTACGTTTAATGTTTATGGAATAACGAGTTATTAGACAGTTATTAAACAAATATTTTTTAATCTACGTCTATAAAGCTCTATCTTATCACTTTAAAATTATGTATATATAAAACTTATAGTTTAAGTACTAACTGTACTTAAACCATTATTATAGAGGGGGGACAGACAAAAATGATTCACTTGATGGAAGCAAAAATACACCATATGACATTTCAAACGAATGCGTTGTCTACCTATTTCGGCTTTAGATATTCGGAATATGACATACCTCTTTTATTAAATTGAATTAAGCATTCTTTAAAATCACCTTTTAATTTGTATATGTATTATTTAACTACATTTACATTATTAACTAATATTTTCGGACTTATAAGAAACGTATCGACATTCCTTCATAGTATATACTATTAATAAAACCTATGAATGGATGAACGATCGCGAATTACTTCTAAAGCAAGATGGCGCCAGTCAATTAACTATTTGACTTCCGTCAATTATTGCGTGTGGTCGGGTCAGGGTTGAGAGGAAATTAAAAGATTATGACACTTTGTCATTAAGCTAAGAGTAATTGTATTGCGTGTGACCTAGGCAACTACTAAGCTTTTTTTTCTGAATCGAAATAAACAATAAATTATATATAGAAAAAATAGCCGGAGATTTAAAAAGCTACTAGGTAATAATAAATATAAATAATGGAGTATCGTTGCATATTTGTTGATGTATTTGGTAATAACTTATTATCTATTTTAGTATTCTACCTTTTTTGCTGACAATATAATATTTTTCTAGTAATATTTTAGGTGTCAAAATCTTATTTTTAAAAGGTTTTATTAAACTCGACCCGTACAGAAATTATTTATTTGGGTCAAAATTAGAAATTGAAATTTAACCACCCTCCCGTTGTCAGATTGATCTGAATGTGTTTACCAAACACACATTTAATTTAGATGACAATACAATATTGTCTATAGTTTACGCGAGTAGTACACATTTAAATAAAACACTATAACGGTTTAAAACGCGATATATTAGTTAAACTTATTTGAAAATGATTTTTAACTTCGGCCCGACGTTTCGGATGCTTTGCAGCAGCCGTGCAGCAGCAGTCTCCCCGTGACCACGGCTGCTGCAAATCATCCGAAACGTCGGGCCGAAGTTAAAAATCATTTTCAAATAAGTTTAACTAATATATCGCGTTTTAAACCGTTATAGTGTTTTATTTAAATGACAATACAATATATTATAAATCCAAGATGGCCGCGGATACAAAATGGCGGATTACATATTTTTTCTTAACCCTCTAATATGGGTATCAAATGATAGGGCTACACTAGTTAAACACGATGATTATGTCAATTTTTTTTTGTAGTGCACAAAAAGTAAAACCGTTTAACTTAGAAGTTTTATTAAGTTGATACTTCTTAAATGGCAATACATTTACAATCTAACAAAAACTTAAAGCCGCCAGGCTATATAATTTAGGTATAATTTGGTGCCATTAGGCAATGCAGTGATAAGCATGCCAAATGTGAGGATGCGATGTCTGCGGAGGTCGTTGCCTCTGCACAACCTACATGCTCGGCTCAGACTTGACACTATCATATTTCTTCTTCATTCAATTTCCCCGCGAGCGACTTATCCGCTTTGCCGAACCTAATAACGTCCGAATACCATTGTGTCATTGTTCCTTGGGACTGACATGAAGGATTATTCGAATAAGAAGAAATATGTAAAGTGACACTAGGTATGTGTAATATTTTAGACAATTAATTTTAAATATAATTTAAACGTAGTAATTTACTTTTAATATTCTAATTACAACTAAAGTAATTAAAAAAATACCATTGTTGTGTGTAGTTTCTTTTGGTCACCTAACGTAGTAACGAACTGACGACTAACGGGGCCTATTCTAGGTTCAAAAAAGATTATTAGGTATCTTTTTTTACTGTTAAATGCTTTAATATTTTTGTACGTATTAGGAAACAAACTGAAAAGTAAAAGTATTGTGTAAGACGTTCGGTAGATGTTAAACCTTTCATAGTATAAGTTGAACTATTTAATTAGACGCCAGACAAATCGGCGTCAAATCGCGTTACGTAACGAACGGTTTGTCATATCCTGGATTTTTTTTGAATATGAAATTGTAAAAAACTTTCACAACAACTTTTTCAAAATAATCCAGAAAAAAATTCAAAACACACGACGGATAAACCAACCTCTTTTTACAATAATAGTTTAGCCTGAAAATATATGGTAAGCAATGCAAGGGAACTTTTGTTTGCGCGGATTTTTTAATCAGGAATTATGTTTTTTAGTGTTACAAACATACAGTGACATTCTTAAACAGTTGTAATTATAAGAAAAATGTGAACATTACAAGTTACGTGTCAATCGAATATGGAGGTTAGAACATTAATTCTAATGTCGCGACATCGGACATTCAAGAACAGAACGAACCTTGTAAAGTAAAACAAAACAATGTTTCCTTTGTTGTTCTGCGCAGGCGCCGCCGTGACGCATTCCTACTGTTGAATAAACTGTGAAATTCACTATTTACTCTGTGAATTATTGAAATAATTTCTTGATATGAAGCGATTATGTTGTCAGTTACATTATCGTTTCTTAGAACCACCTCTGAGATAGTTTGAAGTCAAGTCTAGTCATAGATGATGACTGGTGAAATGTAGAATTGTTTTATTTACGTGCATCATTACTATGATATGAAAAGGTTTTAATAAGATATTTTCTTATTGAGAAGTCCTCCTTTGAGGACGAGAGTTATAAAATATAAGTTAAGGCTAGACTGTAATAATTACGATATATACTCGTACATTGTATAATCACCGGCTCCAGCGTGTTTCTAATCGATTTGTATTTTTTCTAAAAGAAGTGGGGTTTCGTCTGGTAATCTGAACATTAAATTGGTGGTAGAAATATCGAAAATTCCGTCGGGGTCCCGAATCACTGTCCGCAGATGAAAAGACGTGAAGTGTCAGTCTGTTTATTTCCGGTTATCCAAAGACAAAATACCTAAGTCGATAGCGAATTTTGTTTATACAATGTCTTGAGTATTCAAAGTCAAAGTGAAATTTCATTTTACATTCTTCATATACTTTTAGAGCACTACATATTTTTCGTGTTAGAGCGGGTTGATCCACACCCTAATTATTTTTACCATTAAAATATTGATAAAAGTCATAATAACCCTTACTAAGCAGTTTTTCTTTTACATACGATTTACTTATTCACAGGGGATGTGTTAAAGTATCGTATGCAATTACCTTGAAAATAATACTTATTTTGTCCTTATCGGGGAAAGACCACAATTTGTATTTCACTATCCATCAAGTGAATCTCCACTCCTGTCTCTTCTCCACTTTTATTAAAAAACAGCAACTACTGAATATCACTAGCTGTATCTCGTTACTAATACCTATAACCTAATATTCTTATCGATTTCTCCAAATCAAAGTCCAAGTGTTATGGTAACAATGTGTGATCGTAGGCCAGAGTACATGGGTGTCATATTTCATATATCTAACTGTAGGCTGAGGTCGGGCAAAGTGGAAGTAGTCAATGAATGAAGCATAATAATTCCATATCTAATTTGATGGACTGCCCGTGGGCAGACACTAAACTTAAACAAATAACTTTAGTGACTTTATTACTGTGTCCTGTGCTCCCGGTGTGAGATTTAAGGCGAAGACGTTCAAATTTGTCGTACTTATAAGATATTAGGTTTTTATTTATTTACGAAATATTTAATAACCAATGTTTTCTATCAAAATTGTGTGGTCAAGGTTGTGGTCATTTTTAATGTCTTATTTGAACTAGACTATATGTTACTATCAAACAATAATTGTATGCCTCAGAACTTTGATATTTATACAAATATTATAAAGTCAAAGAGTTCGTTTGTTTGTACGTGCTCAGGAACTACTGGTTTAACTTGAAAAAATATTTTTTTTTATTCATTTAAACTTAAAAAAATAAAAAATATTTTTTGTTGGTTATATCATGTATCAATCCCCTTCGATCTGATTCTTCTTTAAACGATCTAAAAAATGCAAATATATGTCTATCTTTTTGAGATTAACTCACAAGAACGATGGTACGCGGAGGTCGTGGTAGTTAACATCTAAATTATAATATTACGCCTAAAATAACTATTCTAAGCGGACGAGTCACAGGCACAACTAGTAATTAATTAAAGTGATATGTGAGACCAAGAAAAAGGTTATCTTTAAAACCATACGAAACAGAATGATTGGTTTAACTAAAAACTGTGAGTCCTCACGATGAATAAAGGTTTAGAAGTTTGTACCCACCACGCTGCTCGAATGCAGGTTCACGGGCGTTAAATATTACCGCCACTGGCTTAGCGATCATAATCAAAATGAATGTTTTAACGGTTTGTCCAAGCGCAGAGACAACTCCTCCTTCACTCAGAAATAAATAAAAATAAATTTACATTTCGCCCGAAACAGTTTTTGCACTTTGGACGTCGTGATTTTCAATCTATTGCACTATCAACGTGCGATTGATACTGAAGCCAAATATATTTTTTAATTTATATATAAACAGCACACGACATTTTCAAGATACCGTTACGTAAAACACTCGAAAAATTCTAAATCAGCTTACTCAGAACAGATCTAGTAACAATATCTTATTGATATGGTTTATTTTCTTACTCTGACTCATGTTATGGTTTTATAGTAATACAAATAATACGACTGAAAGACATTTACCTCTTCAAAATATAAAGTGTCATTAGCTAACTCTTTCCGGCCTTACATCAACTCGCTTTGTCACGATCGCCGGAAGAACTTCAAATCGAGATATGATACAAGACTCGACGAATTTCACTTCAAATTTAAAGGATTCTAAGTGCAGTAACTATCTCTCTTATCTTCGTTTTATTGTAACTAATGACATAATAGATTACGTGTTTTAACACTAACTGGGCGCTGTATGTGTCATCGATGTCCTTCTTGGTAGTTTTCACTTCCGAAAATTTTAAATAAGTCATATGGAATATATAAAGAATTAATATTATTTCTTCACGTAATACAAAGCAACTTGTAACGTTGTTCTAACAGTAGTTTTTGTTGAGAATGTTTGGCACAGAAGAAAATATAATCGGTTAAACAATAACTTAAGTAACCTGAGAGCTAAGTTAGTGTTTGCAAATAAACGTGAACCTTTGAACTCTGTTTATAAACGATCACACCAAGTTTATAAACACGGGTAGCTAAGGCGATTGTTAGATAATGTTTTGTCTTTATGTATTTTATTATTTCTCTCGTGTGTAACTGTGGGGTGGTAATTAGCATCCATTATTATATTAGTAATGTGTGTGATCTATCCAAATTTTACAGCTAAATAAGACTAAGGTTTACTAACTTTTACTAAAAAACTTTTCTCGTTCTAACTACCCAAGGTCCCACCAAATAGAGTTGTAGGATCTTTGACCCTCCAAGTTACTTCAGCACAGGTTGGCGGACTGTACCAATGAATACTACTAAGTACGATTACACAGTTGTTACCGCAAAAAATTAACTGTTTGTGAGGATCAACAATATACCTAGTCATTAAATATGAGATTAAGAATTTCGTATATTTTTGTAAGAATTTCCTTAAAACAAGCATATTAAGCATATTTAGCAACATATTAAGTAACATCAGAGAAGAGTTATAAAAAAACATAATTCAATTAAATACTTTGTAGGAACCAGTAGGTGCATATTTCTGGCACGTAAAGCATGAAATTGGTTACTTCGTCATCAACAAGTACCTTATATGTTTATATGGTATTGGATAAAATAATTAATATTTACCTCACGTCGATCTTTTTGTAAAGCTTCCCACGCGTCTCTGTCGCGAAAATATCGAATTTCATTTGGTCAGCGAGACTCGTTTTGCATTTAAGCACTTGAAATCGTTGTTCTGAAAGTACGTGAGTTTAGACGTGAAGTAATATCTAGCACGTGTTACATGTGGCTTATATCTTTATATTTCGTCGATAGAGCACAATAAATAAACATCGGCGACCTGACGGTTGTTAGTGGACAAAATTCATTATTTACGCAGACTATAGATGGATGCAGTATTTCAAGTAGCATTTACTACACTTGCTTCAATCATTTCTAACGAAGAAAAAAATTAACACAGTTTAAAACGCGATATATACTAGTTTAACTTATGTGGAAATTATTTTAACTACGGCCCGACGATTCGGATGCTTTGCAGTAGCCGTGGTCATGGGGAGACAATGTACTATACAACATACATGTTGTATAGTACGTTGTAGTAGTACAACGTACTACACAACATAGTACAACGTACTACACAACATAATATAGCTTATTTATGACAGAGACGAACACGGGTTTTACGTGATGGAAGGTGAAACACTCCGGCCGTATAACATCTACACATGCGGTCAATCTATTTTGATTTTGGACAATCGGAAATATAACGATAGAAGACGTAACGCGATTAAACTTCACTGCTTTTCATCTGTGGACGGTGATTCGGAATTACGAAATTTCTACCACAGACGATGTTTCCAAAAAATACAAATAGCTTATAAACATATTGGACCCGGTGGAGATAACTTGCTTTATCTGAGGAAACATATAACAAATCTGACGTTGAATCATTCAGTGTAACGTAGCAATCCCGATATAAAAACAAATATTGGAGTTGGTTGAGGCAAGTGCATTGACCGTGCCTTACCAAAAATGCTTGTGCGGAATTATAATTCCGTGAACTTTTACTACGTGGTATTTGGCCGGTGCAAACGGCTGCTATATGATATGTCATCGTAATTTTATCCCTTCAGTGCAGGGGTTCAGTGTACCTCTTAGTTCGTAGAGATAGATTTTAAGGCTAAAATTATCTAATAAGATCGTAAATCAATTCTTATGTATATTATAAAATGGTAGAGTTTATTTGTTTTTCCAAACGCTCTAAGCGCAGGAGCAACCGGTTCGAATTGAAAAATTATTTTTGTTTTAACATGACGCTACAACTAATAGGAGCGAAGAATCAATGGAAGATGTGGAAAAACGGGAAAACATTTTAATTGTTTTGTGAGGGCTTCAATTGTGTGCGCTGTGAAAACGTTTCCGTGAAAAGAAAATTTACTCGACATTATATACCTATCTTAGAAGGTGGGCAAAACTCACAATGGTATATAAAACTTACCCTTACTTGGTATTTAAATTTATTATTTGTTTGAGTTGTATCAACATAATAATATTAATCTTACAAACAACAAAACATTGTTTGCCGAATCAATGCTTTGTAAAAAGCTAAGCTTTGAGTTTGAATCTCCGGAATAAGTACAAATTGTACGTTGTAGAAGGTAATTCACAACTAAGTTATTTAACTACTTATGCTTCGTCAGTTAAAATATTCTACCATATCTCTGTACATTAGTTTTCATCTGATAATATTTGGTAGTAAATTCATAAAACTAAGAAAACTTTAATATTTTTTTATGTTATTGCACTTGATGGCATTGTGTATATCAAAAAATAATTTTAGAGGTTTGCTACACCCTAAGGTTGAAAAAATTCACCGAGGACACGATAACTCGATTGGTTAGAGCAACAACACGGATCGCTAGGGATGCCGGTTCAAATCCTGCCCATGTCATAAGATGTGTTCAATCTAAAATCAGTTTTCAAAACTAAGGGAACTTGGCTAAGGGGAATTTTACCATACAATACATAAAGAATTTAAAGCCTACAATATGAAATCGTTTTTAAGAAGGTATTTTTTGTATCTAAAAATAAATAGAGTTCTCGTAACAATAGCATATTGGTTTTACCGGAAAGAACGCTAGGCATAATCTTCTGATTATTTTATCATTATACCACAGTAAGTTAGTGGAAACGTCGGGTTAAAATTTTAATAACGATGTTAACTAATTAGCGATGACTTACGCTTCAAGTCTTTGAAGTTTAATTAAAGATTATTTAGCGTTGTATACAACGCTAAATAATTTTTAATTAAACTTAAAACAAATTTTACTTGTATCCTTCGAGAATACTCGAAGGATACAAGTAAAATTTGTCGCACTATAATAAAACATTTTAACGGTTTAAAAGACGATATATATTAGTTAAACATATTTTAACTAGGGCTTGACGTTTCGGATGCTATGCAGCAGCACTGGTCACGGGGAGGTCTATCGCATTGATATTACTAGATGTCAATTTAAACACTCACAACATTTCTCTCTATCACACAAGAGACAGTTATTTAAACCGTTTTTATAGATGTGTTATGAAAAGTTGGGCGCGAAAATTAGAGTCGCTATTGATTGTTTTTGCCAATGCAAGGGATACTCTTGTTTGTATCTATATTAAGTTAAAATAAGAAACGCGATGAGCAAAATAAATCTTGTACCAATTTCGATTGCATAACAAACGAAACGCAGAATCGTAAAATATATCGGTCGCGTAATTAACGCTGATCTTGCTAAAACACGACGCGGATTTGTTTCTCTGCACTTAGCGACAGAATTAAATAAACCATTGTTTGATACAGACGTATGCGAGTGTCCTAATAAAGTGCAAGGTGTTTGTGAATCATGAAAATGAAGAAAACAGTGTCTTCCTGTATACGTGGAAACAGTTTGTGTGCTCAGTATTCGACTAAAGTTAACACGATTAAAATCATTAGCGAGGTAGGCGTAAAGATCTTTTTTATGATAGAGAGGGTTAGACAAGGATGGTAGATGAAACACCCCAGCCATATTCAATCTCAAAGATGTGTTGGTGACCTCTGGCTTTGGATATTCGGAAATCCACAGACTAAAACCGCAACTTCGCGGCTTTTTCAACTGTGGATAGCGGTTGGTTTAATATCCAGATTTCTAGACTAGGTCCACGAGAATTATAAATTGCTTAGAAGCATGTTGGACCTGGTAGGGCTCGATACCAGGACCCCTTGATTATTAGCTACCATTACACCGACGATGAAAGCTTTATTTTTCTTAGAGATGTCTGAAATTTTCCGTAGGGACAAGGGAGGGCAGCTGCCTTTGAAAAGTTGGTTGCCTAGAATCTTTTCAATTGTGTATGAAAATAGTTTCAAATGTGGAAAAAGCTTATTTGTTATATTTTTTTATGTACTTAAACTTAGGTCTGTAACGTTTGCTTTAGTAAGAGCGTTGAGATGTTAATAATTACGGGTTAGCGCGCGCTACCATTTGGTTGGTGATGCACCGCACGATTATAATACCATGACAACAGCTGCAGTTGCTGTTTTAAACAGTTTAAAGTTTTAAATTTACACGTAGTAAGAAATTGTCGTTTTGGAATTAAAATTGACAAGAAGCCTTTCAGGTATGTAATGCACTAAAAGTAAATCAAGAATGAAACTTGGCGATAAAAGGAGTGACGGCGAGTATATTGCCAGTTCTTCTCGTTCGTTCTACGCCCTTGATTTGAGAACTGGTAGTAAATGTAAAGTTAGATTCTTTAATTATTTTGTATCGTTCATAAGTGTACATAGTTACCTACATTAATAAATGATTTTTTACTTTGACTTGACTTTGACTATGAACTTAGACTGTCTTTCTGTCACTAGCAGGAGGGTCAAGTTAGGGGACAGTGATTTCTCTAGAAATCAATTTGACAAAATTTTATAAACACAAGCTTTAACCATTTAGTTAAGACAACGAAGATGTCATAATCTCTAATATAAGAATTTAACTAAATCTTTGACTTTCGAAATATGCATATGTTCTTTAATCCATAGCTGTCTTAAATCCTACCGGTATAAGATGTATAGAGCTCACCTAGTCGCATATATTCTGAGTCAAAGTGACAAATAGTGTTTCAGGCGCCAGGGTAGTGTTGCCACGTAAAGTTTCATGTTTCATACGGAGGCGCCGAGACTTCGTCACTACGACGCGACTGACTGTTTTCTATTTCAGCAAGTTGACACAACAATTTCATTAATTATGGTTCAAAATCTATTTAAACCTTTCAGTGTAAGGGGATTAACTCCCTCCACTGACTGCCCTCCTATTCATTACTTCAGTGCTTCTACGTTACTTATTCTATATTTTTTTAGTATTCTTCAACGATCTATTCTGACTTCAGAAACGGCAATGCAATTTTACTACCACATTTTCCAGTTTTTATAAAAATTCTGCCCTATTAATTAGGGAGAGGAGCAAGACCCCCCCCTACTCTACTACGTCTATGATCTAGACTTTTTTAATGATAGAGGAGGATAGGTCGCTGTCGATCTATTTTGGCTTTTAATATTCATACTAGACTATAGTAAAATGTAATATAAACAAAGTGATTAAATTTGATTTTTTTTGTCTAGCATTTACTTGGCGGGAAATTCTCTCTTTCAAGATATCGCCAAAAATATTCTATACTACTCTATAGTTGAGATACTTAGGTAATTGTTATCAAAACTCTTTATTGATAAAATTTTAATTTGCCAAGTAAGGTTTTATGTAAGAGTTCAAAGTCATACTTACGAGAATTTATCAGAGGAAAATGAATAAGGAATGAAATTAGTTACGATGTTTTAGGAAACTTGGAGCTTCCATTTATGGAGCGTACTGATATTGACCTGGCATCAGGTAGAGACGATAACAAAGAAACCATAAATTATTAAGCAAAATAAAATAAGTACCTTTTTTCAAACCGCGCTTGCATTATTGGGGATGGAAATTATTTTGGTTAGTCGCTTATTTCATATCAATACCAAGCTAATTATCAAAGTTTTAAAGCGTAGTTAAGTAATGAGTTTCATTAAATGCTGTATAATTCACTGTTATACATTGTACTTAAGACTTATTGTTCACTCACTTTAATCTTGTTTAATAGGTAAATATTCAAAAATATATTGCAATCTGCACTTTCTCACGCGTTTATCAACAGCCCAAACTTCATAAACAAAACACGATCACAGAAGAAATTTGGTCAAATCATGTCCCGATTTTTTTCATTCTTCATTTAATACTCAGGTTTCAAGTTATATTACTTACTTATTATAGCTTACTATTTTAATATTTTTTTAACATTCACTTGGGAAATAGGTGATCTAGGTAGGCATGTAGACATGAAAGTACGTCAATTCCTTATTCTTCAGAATTGCAAACTACGTATTTAATCACATGTGAGACAAATAATGAACAATATGCAACGAAGACATCTGAATAGTTCACGGCTAAGTAATAATACCGCAGAAATAATTTTATGTACAAATGTAAATTTAATATTTAATTATCTTGTATTTAAAACGGGTATAGTGCGTAAATGATGCTATCGCGTTTTTATTAAGCCGCTAAATGAAGGGCGGGAAAGAGACGGGGCGAATTGCGGGGGGACGTGCCCCCGAATTGATAAAAAGCAACAGTTGAGACTAGCGAAAATTCAGTTTGTTACGAAGCCCAAGCGTGTTGCTACGTACTAACCGCCGTGTTGAGCAACCGCGTCACATCTAAAATGTGACATAAATTGAATGAGTGCTATAATAATGGTTATTGAATAATATTGTGACGAAACCATTTTGTTTATAACACATGCGTATGAACTACAGCGTCCGATCGGGTGACGTGGAGACGTCTAGACTCGTCTAAGAATACTCTGACGAAATTAAATAAACGAAAACCTTTGTGATTTCGACGTGAATATCCACTTCACGTCAAAATTAAGATTTATTTATCTGTGGCACATGTGAGCGCCGAAATTTCTCGAAGCCTTATTTTACAAGTGTTTATTCGTGGAATTGTAGTGCTTTAACAAATTATGGTTGTTACGAAAGTCGAAAATATGGCTTCATACTCCACTTACACGGGAAAACCGAAAATTTTCTTTCCAAAAAAGGTAAGGAAGTGTATTGAATTTAATTTTTTGGGTAAACGCAATATGACTTCGACAATGCGGTTCAAATAAAAATTATTCACTTACCTAATTAAAAAGAAATGGTCAAAACAAAAAGACGATTATACATTACTTACAAAATGGTGATTTCTTAATATTATATTAATTATTTAGCTAAATATCTTTTGAGGTACACACTGAGAAATGTTATTTTAACGCTCCTATTGACTATTCCAGGAAAACATTACTGCGTAATTCTGTGATTTTAATGGTATACTGCTACTCGTATCCCCATTTCCATCTTTATTAAGCGACTTTTTCTTTTTACTGTATTAGAATCAGCAACAAAGATAGATGACATGATTTTTCTACTACGTTAAAACTGGTTATAGTTCTATACAGCGATAAATAAAGCTGTTTGAGCCAAAAAGGTAATACATTCCAAAAACGGCTGTAATAATGAACTATTACAGCTATTTATGGCGTTTCATCAATTAGAATTTATAAAATTATCAATTAATGTACGTCTGTGGGCTTTAGGATTTATTTTCAATTAATATTCAGTAAAAAGGAATTATTAGAAAAATTTAGACTAAACCGAATACCGATCACATGCATACCAAGATTCGGTTCCGTAATACATATATAAACTACGTAAAAACAGTAGGCAGGCTTCATAATTCATATTATTATAACCTTCTTTATTTTTTTTGGTTTCATTATGATATAGAACAAAATAGGTAATAAAATTACGTATTTTTGTTTAACCCTTGAACACATTTTTATTTTTTTCTTTATTGTAAAATTAGTAGTAACTGCAAATATAAGGAAAATTTTAATATTGACTTGACTGATACAGACAGTCTCGTTTACCTACTTTGAAGAGACTAGATGTCTATAGCTGTATTAATTTTCGTGATATTTCGAATTTTGTTTATCTTAATTGATTTTTAATAAACAATTGTATGCAAACTTTGGATTATATATTAAAGAAAGAAGAAAGAAAGAAAGAAATTTATTGACTACTAAGGCACACAAAAACATATATTAGACTTATTACTAAAACATAATTTAATCTTAACAGTATAACTTAGTATTAACAGGATTCAATAATGTAGTGTGCTTGTAGAATAGGATCTTATAGTTTATATAGGCCCTTTGTTTATCTGAAACTGATTTTCACACTAAAAAAGAAAATAAACAAAATAGAAATAGCCAGAGTATTAAAAATTTTATTATAGACAACGTGTCTTATATCTGTACATAGATATCCAAAGTTAAAGTTTTATCTATAAGTTATATAAGAACTAAGAAGTCAAGATCCAATAACTGGTTGAAATACTGTTAAGGGGAATTCGCATTAAACTTTTTCCCCATCTGTATTCAAATGTCTATTAATTCAATATTTGTTAGTTGGTTAAAAGGTCCATGCAGTAGTGAAATATACTGGTATATTGTTTATAACCTAAAAGATGCAAGGCCAATTTAAATGTAAGATTGGAATATCATAATTTTAAAGGCGAGATCTCTTCACAACGTATTCGGGTCAAAGGGTATATATGTGCATCTGGCCTGGCCGAGAGAATGTAAACCTTGCCAGTGTAACCAGTGATAATTGAATTTCACTCGTTCCACATTGCTTTCATGTAGCGATGTGATAACTGACGCCCTAAAAACGACTATTAATCTTTGGTAATTAGTTTATATAAGAGTTAATGTATTTTTGATTATAATAAGTTAGTATAAGAGATAATCCGTGAATTTATCGGTTTGTTTTAATTGTAAAGAGACTCCAAAGGCAAAAAAGGTCGATAGGATCTATTAGTAGTGAACCCGTGCCCGTTGTCTCCTTCTGTCAGAAAACAACTTCAATATCTAAGCTAGGTATTATCTCATCAGAGTAAGTATACGAAAAGTTATAAATAAGTTCTCCAAACCTTTTTTAAACCACTGAACTGTTCGAAGAATTACCGACCTAATTTCGGAACATCTTTGATGGATAACGGTTGCATAATTGTTTAATACTTACCATTATAATGTTAATCAAGATTGGATAGATACATATACAAATTTAGATTTTTTACTTGATTAGCTTTCTATTTGTAGCAAAGCGCCAGGCCAGGCCATTTGCCTATCCATGCTGCACTAACGTTTATTCAAATTCAAGCAAAAAAGTAACAATAAACTTTTTATGCGCTTATAACGCGCTGCCGAAAAAATAAATTACACAAAAGCCTCGGGGTGCATTCCTTACGGCATTCTTCGCTCCCTTACGTTAACTGCATTCCCATCGACGTGTATTGGAATTTATGTAATGTCACTCTTCAGGAAGTTCCACATTTTTATAAATAATTAAAGATGTCTTGTCTTTTGCAATGAATATTCCTCTATTGTTCGACGTTGCTCACCAGGAGCAAAATCACACACACATTACATTATCTGTAATTATTGATCGTATATTTATATAGCTCTATTTCCAATGTCAAGCTTAGGGCATCACTGAAAATTTTTATGTTTAATTGTATACTGGAATAAATTATTCGATTTTATTTGAAGACGTGTCTAAAATCAAAGTATGATTTTTCTAAACATCTGGTTATACAATACTTAGGAATATCAAAATTCGCTCCGAATCACAACCGTTTTTAGATATACACTGGACCCGTATATGTATAGTCAAACCGACGACCCGTTGATTATTATACAACTCTACCATTGGACCAACGTGTCTACCATAAACCCGTTTAAAATGTACAATAAAAAAGTGTTGAATAATGAACTTTCCTCGGAGGAAACAACAGTGGGCGCCAAAAATAGCGTTTCCGTCCAATAGCAAGTCTAAGTAGGAAGTCCACTAACACTAGTGGCCGACTCTTCCGGCCGCCTACTGACGCGACGCTTATCGAGTTTTATAACGCACTTACGGGCTGCGATGCAATGTGCCCACGCAGCGTCTTAAGCGGAATTAAATTGCTCGCACTGAATTCAAATTATTGGACGTTGACGATTTAAATCACTTAATCTCCAACCCACCGCCGATGATTACGACCTAACCACGTACAATCGCCGCCAGATTCTATTAGCTTCTTTTTCACTTGTGTATCAGAAGTAAGGAGAACTTTCTTCTTCTGCCTAATGTCTATAGCAGGAATGAATTGAAGTAGAACTTTGTAAAGGGTAAAAAAGTATCAGGTTAAGTTAGATAGTTATGACGTATTATCGTGTTATGTCAGGCTATTACGACGTAACTAACGTAACGTAAGGGTAGCCAAAAATAATAAATCTGACATATATAAAAAGGTAAACGAACTATGAGTCAGTCATTCATAAACGGATGATTCACCTCGTACAGGTAAATTATCAGAAGGTACCGTGTCAAATCGCACTTTCCTTAATCTTAAGAAAAATGTAGAGATTACCGATTTCTAATTATCGTTCTTTGTTCTCAGGTACGTTCGGAGGAATCACTGCTAGCCCCAGAGACGACCGCTAAAAATGCACGATGGGTATGAATTATTGGAATGGCTTTGCTTTGGTGATGGGTACAATTGAATGCCTTGAATGCTGGCTGTATGACATCCAAGTACCATTTATCTGTAACTAAACATGAGATATGTAAAGCGTATTGGTCAAAGACTTTCGAGGAAAGATAAGATTGTTGTCTAGGAAATGTTACAATATTTTTCCTTATCGACGATAGTTATCCGTTATCGCTCCATCTATACCCTTTAGTTTGACTTCTTTGCAAAGTTAAAGAACTGTATAAAAAAAGCAAAGGTTTTAAGAGATAAAACAAAAATAACTCAAATATTTTGTCCTTAAAGTGCCGGATGTTCGCGATACTTAAACTAATTACGGTATAGTTTAATATTAAGTTCAGTATCAGTTGAAAACCCTTCGCTGGCAATTGATATTAAGTAACAGACAAACATCCGGAAGCTTATAAAACTTAATTCCCATCTTCCGTTAAATCATTGTTTGTTCATTTGACACATCCTTGTTAATTACTTTATCTTAAATCGTAAACACGATCACGTAACCGACGATAGGACCTGACAGAAATCTAAGAAGAATTTGAAGTGATTTAGGACATATTATATCTATCAGGTTCCACAGAACTTAGAAAAGATATCGAAATTCAAAGAAGCGTTGCGAATAGCTACGAAATATCTACTTGCTTTATTTAAATCTATTTTTATTTAAAATTTCAGTTCTTTTAATTAAAATTTAATTTAAAAAATCTAAACATGTTATTAGTGAAATTCGGTTTCCCCTTGGGGCATGGGGCTAACACACTTCTGTGTCTGTGTCACTGATCGGTTTCATTTACAAGTAAATTATTCATCATACTTCGGTGGAACGTCTTATTTTGGAAAGAAACTATAGGAAAGTGAAAAACTTGAAAAAAAGTATTCATCTTTGAGAGTTGTTTACGTGTGGCTCAAGATACCCAAAAAACATATAAAAGGACTATTATATGATCTAAAAAGACATTTCCGCGATAGTACATGTCTATCTTTTAATATTAATACACAAGAAACGTTCAATCAATTTTGCAAAACACTTCATATACGTCTATAGTTTACGCGAGTAGTAACATTAAATAAAACACTTTAACGGTTTAAAACGCGATAGATAGATAGCGGCCAGTTACGCCAAATACCAACTTCGACGGAACAATGGCTAGGTAGCAATTCTTTACTTTGACGTAGAGACATCCTCCATTTAGTCTCCCGTGACCACGGTGCTGCAAACATCGAAACGTCGGGCCGAAGTTAAAAATCATTTTCAAATAATTTAACTAATATATGTTTTAAACCGTTAAAGTGTTTTATTTAAACACTCCATATGTTAAAAGAAAGTTTGGCAGGTCAGTTAGTAAATAAAATGTCTTATTCAGTATGCCGTTATAATCTTATTGCATGTAGAATTTATTTATCTTTGAAACAAGCATGTATTTATGTTTTAACTTCTAAGGGGAAAAATATTAAAAACAATAGAAGCCTATATTACAATTATGACTAAGACCTCGACTACGATGAATGGCTATTAAAAATAAAATTAATTGCAACGAAATGCGTGAAAGTGCCACAAAGGTGGAACAGGATGCGTGGGCTGAGTCATGTAGCCTGCGCCGGCGCACGCGCTTCGCGCAGGTAAACTCTATGCCGCAATGCCTTACCGTTTCAACGATAAGCACGTGAATGACTGACTCATGCGTTTGAAATTCATATAAAACATTTACTTTTTTTCTAGAAAACGTCGATGGCTGTGATAATTACTTTTTTATTAAAAATAGTGATGATGGCCGCTCTTAAATATCTATGTTTATATTATAAAGCTGAAGAGTTTGTTTGAACGCGCTTATATCGGCAGCTATTGGTTCGAATTAAAAAAAAAACCTTTTTATGTTGGTTAGAGCATTTATCGAGGAAGGCTTTTTGCTATAAAATGTCATGCTGACCTTACGCTAAAGAGCAAGGGGGATGTGAAAATTCTAAACAAATGTCCGGGACAGGAGGTATATGACTATCTATTAAGGTTTCTAAAAACAAAATTTGATGCCAAAACTAACTATTCTACGCGGACGAAGTCGCCGGTACAGCTATTTTGACATTTCCGACTAAATTCGTGCGCAAGAGCAATGTGAAGGTGATAATATCAATTGTACTGCTATATTGGTGATTGTAATACTAAAAAATAAACTGTTTCAATGAGTATGTTAACAAGCTGTATGACAAACATGCTCCTATTAGGCCTGTTAAAATTAAACACTCCCCCTCTCCCTGGTTAACTGAGGAATTAAAAAGCCTTATCCATATTAAAAATTGTGCTAAGGCTAAGTTTAAGCTTAACAACAATGACGCCAATCAGGCGAGGTATAGGTCCCTCCGAAATGAATGCAACAGAAGGTGTAGGGACTCTCAGAGGAGATATTTTTATAAATCCGTTGAGAGTGGAAACACGCCCAAGACTTGGAAGTTTCTCAATTCCTTGGGTATCGGCAATCGGTCTCGCTCTGTTTCAGTGTCTCCCAGTTTTGATCTTGAGTTACTTAATCAGCACTTTACTTCTTCTCCTACTTTTGATCCCTCTAAAAAATCTGAAACTCTAAATTTTCTCAATTCGCTCTCTAATCCTGGCTATCCTCAGTTTTGCTTCTCGAATTTCACGGATGAAGACGTTAAGAGAATTGTCATGTCGGTTACTTCTAATGCCTTGGGCTGTGATAGCATTGGTCGTGCTATGATTCTTCCTATTCTTGACGTATTATACCCTATCTTAACACATATCCTAAACCATTCCATACGTACAGGAGAGTTTCCTTTCATCTGGAAAAAATCCTACATTATTCCTCTCCCAAAAGTTAATAGTCCTACTAACTCAAACGATTTTCGTCCTATTTCAATTCTACCCTTCCTTTCTAAAATCTTGGAAAAATTAATATATCAACAGCTTTGTCTCTTCCTTAACAAGAACTCTCTTTTCAATTCTCATCAATCGGGCTTTCGAGCTGGTCATAGCACGACTACTGCATTGCTCAAGGTAACTGACGATATCCGAATGGCTATAGATGATAGACAAGTCACAATTTTGACTCTGGTTGATTTCTCTAACGCTTTTAATACGGTTGACTTTGATGTCTTACTAGCGCAATTACGCTCTCTTAACGTCTCGTCTACAGTTCTTACTTGGTTTAATAACTATCTAAGGGGCCGCCAGCAGTGCATTCGGGTGGGTGATACTACCTCATCGTGGAGCACTGTTACTTCCGGTGTACCTCAGGGTGGTATATTATCTCCTCTTCTCTTTTCTATCTTTATAAATTCAATCTCTTCTCTATTCTCCTGTCGTCATCACTTATATGCCGACGATCTCCAAATCTACACTCACTGTTCTTTGGAAAATATCTTAGATGGGATCAAATTAATTAACACCGATACTCAGGTAATTGTAGATTGGGCAAATTCACATGGCCTTTTAATAAATCCGATCAAAACGCAGGCAATTATTATTGGAAGTCCCCAACAATTATCGAAAGTAGATTGGAACAATCTACCTCTTATAAGCATACATGGTGCCAAGATTCCTTATAGTAAGTCGGTTAAGAATCTCGGGATCTATATTGACGCCACTCTGTCATGGAACGATCAGATAAATAAAGTTAGTAGAAAAGTATACGGCGTTGCAAATATGCTGCGCCGTCTACAAAACTTTTTGCCAATTCCCACTAAAATATTACTTGCGGAGTCATTGTTGTTATCCTTACTCGACTATGCCGATGTTTGTTATTTAGATCTAACTGAGGAACAAGTAAATAAGTTGGAGAGGCTTCAAAATTTTTCAATTAGATTTATTTATGGTTTACGGAAATACGACCATGTGTCTGAATTCCGTGGTAAACTTAAATGGTTGCCTATTAGACTACGACGAAACACACACATCCTCTGTCTTCTTTTCTCTATTCTCTTCGACCCACGCACTCCTACCTATCTTAAACAAAGGTTTATATTTATGGGTTCTTCCCATGAACTTGACCTTCGTTCCTCATACAACCGTCTCCTTTCTATGCCTGCCCATTCATCTAAACGCTATGACTCTTCTTTTTCTGTACAGGCTGTCCGCCTATGGAATAAGCTGCCACCCGCGATAAGGCTCTCACAAACGCTTAACTCCTTCAAGACCAAGGTCAAACAACATTTTCTTGAAAGTATTGTTCAGTCTTGATGTTATACTTTTATTATTTATAAAGTTGCATCTTTGTAAGATAAAAATTTAATCTTAAGTTTTTATTGTTTAGTGTAGCATTTTTCGTTGTGTAGGTATTTGATATCATTGTATTTTAAAATTTATTGCATTTTCCTCTCTCATTCTCGTTGACTTTTACTCATTTACTGTTATTTTGTTTTCCTTTTCATTATACAAAGGTTGCCTGGAAGAAATCGCCATAGGCGATAAGGCCGCCTTTGCACTAACTCTTTTATGTAAATATTTATTTTAGTTTTACTATATTTGTATTGTATTTGTTTGTGCAATAAAGTGTTTTATTATTATTATTATTACTAATGGACTTAAGGACTTATCACTGATAACGATAATTGGTGAAGTTTCCGCTACGGAAACAATCCAATTTATCACTGAATTTAGATATTCCGTTATCGATTTTCTTAATGACATAATAGATGTTTTTACTGTTGTTTGTCTACGGACTAATTAAATTGTGAATGAAACAACTCACAGCGGTTAGTCATTTGTGAAATGAGTAAAAACTTTATGCGCAGACTGCACGGTGTGACTCACTCCAGTGTAACTTAAATGCAGTTATATTTTCCTCCAGCCTAAAACGTAAACAATGATTAACGCATTATACAGTTCACAAGAAATCATCGTGTGATTCAAGTAAACACAGTTTTACTATCTTATTCTAAGTAAAGTTGACATATAAAGCTATATATGGAACACTAGCTGTGTCAGCGACTTCGTTCGCGTAGGATTATTTTGCGCATCTAAATTTGTTTTCTTTTCATATTTATAAATATAAGATATTGCCCACGACGTCGATCGTGTCGGGTATTTTTAGATTTAGATAATTTACAGAGAAATCTTGAATCGTTTTTGCAGCGTACGGTACGGAAACCCACAAAGATTAACGTTTCCCATTTTCTCCACTCTTTTTTCTTTCTCTATTAGTCGCAGTGCTATGTTTCATAACCTTTAACCTTCCTCAATAAATGCTCTATCCAACACTTCGAACCAGTATTTTCTGAAATTAACAAATAAACTGTTCAGCGTTATAGTATTATGTATAGATTTAATGTAACTTGAATATTTTGGATGCTTCAATTGCTAAAACTAATTACGTGTTATATAATTTAGCTAAATTGTAAGTATTTATGTAATATTGTAACATCATGTCTAGAATTGGGTTATACACAAGATGAGTTTGCAATCCAGGATATCAATAAATGGTTTTGATCGATTGAAAAAGGACACAGAAGTATGATCAACTATCTATTTTATATCAGTGACACGGAGAAATGCATATTTGTGTCCCATGCCCCACTGTTGGAAATAGGATATGTATAAAATCGTATTGTATGTCTTTCTTCCCATTACAACATATTATTGTAAATACGAAACCTTTGAATAACCTTTTTGATATCAAATGTTTTTTAAGTCTCTGCTGAGGCAGAACAGTAGTGAGACCGCTTGGCAACTGATAAATGTGATAAGGTATTGATGTGCTCGGTCGTTTAGTTTTCAAAAAAGAAAATAATATTGCCAGATTTGATATTTTAAAGCGCATTTCACTCAGAAATAATGAGGAGGAAATTGCTTTCTGGTGACTTCTATATTTTAATGTCTTAGATTTGTCTTTAATGATAGAGGAGGATAGATACTAATACCCCATACATATAACATCTATAGAAGATGCGCTGTCGACCCTTTTTGGGTTTGCAACTTTAAACAATGTCATTATGTATTGTTGAAATTGGTCTTCGTGAGTCAAATGAAATCCTAACCAACTTATATAAATAGCGACATAACTGATAATGACCATAATCCACCGCTTCAGTCTCGCTGACATTGAAAGGTCATCGACTTGAACAGACGACAAAATTAACGTGAAAAATACCATTCTTTTTGTTCGATCTTTTTATTCTTCTCGGTCGTGTTTGACAGATATACGTCAATTGAGTTTGAGTTTGAATTGCTAATTTATTCCGCGTTTAACTAGTTAGAAGTGATCGGATTAAGGTTGGTTTTGGTGACAAGCATCCATCTTCTGACTGAACGCATATTGTAACTTATTAAATTACAAATGATAATAGTAAAGAAATAAAGATGAAACAAATGGATTTTGAAAGCAAACAGGAAAATTTGTAGGGGCCACAGGAAGAGTTGAATAACCCGAAGTCTGTAGGGGGGAAAAGGTGGTAAGTAATAGGAAAAATAGTTAGCAGATAATGTGGGATTGATCATCTGGCAAGGGTATTCATCACCCAGCATCAAGAGAACCCCACGTGTGTCTGTTCTCCTCTGATACAAATAAAAACAAGTACACACGTAAACATTGCACTTAGTTGGCTTTCCTCACGTAAGTAATGCAAATCTCAGCCTAACGAGTTCGTGTCAAGCACAACCGTCTTGCCAACGGTGTCCTTGATCGTCGCGATGATAATAAAATGCGAAGAATTCTCTTGATCTCTATCAATCAGTTTACTCCATAAGGCGGATGCAAAGGTTTGTGGGTGGGTAGTGTGGGTCTCCTCGCCCCGCACCCCGCGCTCGCCATTCTAATTATTAGCCATTGTGGTCGGGTAAAGTTTGCGATCAGCCGGCCGGCACTGGCCGAGCCAGTCACGCCGCACTCGCCGCGAGTTGGGCACGTGTCGACTCGTCTAACACACGATCAAACACGCGACAATTTATTTAACTCTAACACAATTGTGATTATGGACACCCTGGATGTACCATTCGGATCGCAGCGACGCTGACCGCCAGAACGCGAGGTAAACGCCCGCCGACGGTCGCTAAAACATTACAATGCGCGGAACGCAAATTTGTGGCTTTTCGTAAGTTAAGGAATTCCAATATAGTATTGCCGTTTAATATCCTGCGTTTTCCTCGCTCCGTAGCTAGTTATTATCTCGAACGAAGTGTTCATAAATTGCTAGCGCTGGAACGGATTGCGATAAAATATGCATAATGAACTAAAGTAAGCAGGCAAATGAAAATAACTTCATTACACTTTTAAGATATTCTTTTTTATACCAGAAGACATAATTTCATAACTAATGAAAAATATAAACTCATTTATTTGAGTGCAATTTCAATTTTTTTTTATAAATACCATTTCTTTGAGCATTTATTCTATTAACCCAAAAATGTAATATTTATCAATTGTTAAAAAATACACTCAATATCCAACGAATCCATTTATAGCGTGTTCCAGTACTAATTTATATGGAATCTCGTTAACATATGCAATTATATAACGCTACGTATCTCGTTTTCTCGCGCTAAAACTATTGTGCATGCATAACTGACCTTCACAATAATGGGTTTCTCTTGACATGTAATTCCGCTGGTGCATCTACTAACAACGAATATATGAAAATCGTGGACACTGGACAAAGAAATATATTTAAACGAGCTCACGAGAACGTTGGCTTGTCTTTCTCCAATATGGTCCCCATCAATTCTCTATGCATGAATTCCAACGAACAATTCCGCATGATAATTTAATTGGTGATAAATGTTATCTATTCCAGCACTTGATGTTACTGACTTTAAATTCTACCCATTTTCTAGTCATAATTAAAATATTGTAAAGAGCAATATCTACAACAGGAAATATTATCAGAATAATCCTAGTTTATTTTATTGAGGTTTGTGTATCAATCGCTGGGAAAACCGAGTAATAACAATTTAGTTATCATTAAACTAGAGCGCGTAATACCATACTGTTATATATTTTGAAAATTATTAGCAAATATATACGTTCAGTATGTAATTGCCGACAATTGTAAGTTTTTTTTTTTATTATAGACAAGCGTGGAGTTAACTCGATGGTAGCTGAAATACCCCGGCCATATAACTATCTAAACACGATGCAGTGTCGATCTATTTGGAAATCCACAGACTAAGAAGTATACATTGATGTATCAGAAAAATTATACATTGAACCCACGATTCGTTGATTACGGTCAAAGGCCTAACAATACTACCATCACACTAACGAACCCCACAAAGCGACTGTTTTAATGTGTTCGGAACATTTCCACAGAATTACATTAGATCAATTTCAACAATAACTTATCAATGTTATTAGTCAAAATATCTGTCATTCCTTATCTGCGCTTGCGCAATATCGGTTGCGTTATCATCCCTTTTGTGCGATGACGTAAAAATTCGCACTTTTTGCGTAACACCTCGGGATCTGTGACGACAGTGGTGCGGATGAGTCACGCATTATTGACCTGTTATGTTATCGGGCCGTGGCTTTTCTACTTCAATCGTTATTAGTCATCGCTCATCTCGAGATAGAATTATCAATGAATCAATGAAATCATTATGTGACCGCTTCGTTGCTTTGAATTCTGAATTAATTGTTCTGCGAACATTCCACATAATTAATTTTTATAGTCTTGATTCTATAAATTGACGTATGATCATTATTTATACTTTTTTTAATCTATACTTTAATTACGAAATTCAAGATAGCGTTCGTAACTTATACGGATCGGACTAGATCGGAATTGAATGTTTATTAAATGAGATATAAAGCTATTTTTGGCAAAAGTAAACCGAACCTCTTGTTTGAGTTGATTAGAGGTGACGCCGCGCTGCCTCGCGTACGCGTGCTAATGACATCAGTTTGATACACGTCATAGCACGTCATCCATGTCTTCATCGGATCCTCCGTAACGCCAATTAACATATTACACTAAATGATTGCGCGCTGTAACATAATACTGACGATTAGAAGGCCTCAATTTATCAGACGATGGCGTAACTCCTGTCTCTCGTAATGGAAGAAATTGATGGAGAGCCCTTCGTTCAATAGGAATTGATTTATGGGGTCAACGATGTGGCCACACCTGAGGCGAATCAATATGCATGCTGCATCTAGCGTGAATCGTTATTGAAAGTCGGACTCTCCAATGAGTCACGGATAACGTTACATACTTAATAGATCCTTTGACCGTATTCAACTGTTGCTGAATTGTCCTTGTGCTGATTTCAGACGATTCTCGGAAAAGCAATAGAGATGATAGGTTATTGTCTCACATAAACGTACTGTAACGCATAACGCTGCGTCAAGTCATGCTCGAGATTTAATAGTAGTCAATGGAACTCGTACGAAAGTCGCGTCCGCCTTTACAATAGTAATTTTTTTTATTAAAAGGGTTATTATTCTTATTCTAAGATTATTTTGTAAGGTTATTAAGTTTTCATAAATTTTTGCACTTTTAGCAACTTGTATAGTTTACTTATTAAATCTCTTTCTAGTCGGGTTGTCTGAAAGAGATCGCTCATAGCGAAGTGGCTATCCCTTGAACTCTGGAGTTGTAAAATTTCATTGTGTATTTGTATATGGTGAGTACCAAAGTGTGAAATAAATTTATAGTAGTCCATAAACTATGTTCGCGTCAAATTATTTTTTCCTGGAATAACAGAACATTGTTACTTTAGTAAGCGGTGTAACGCGGCTTATGGCGTTTATAGGAAACTACAGCTTTCCTAAACGTGGAACCACTACTTTTTTTGTGATCAAACATGCTTTTTATCTAGACTTGTAATATTTCCGCTAATGCGCCAGGGTTTCGGCTTATCGCTCCGAAATTTACGAAATGCGGGTGTAATTTCCGGTACAGACACCTGTTAATTGCTAAGTCTCAACGAATTTATTTAAAAGTTTAAAAATCATTAACGGACAATGCGCCGAAAAATATAGTTATATTTTTCGGCGAATTGTCCGTTAATGATATGAATTGAAGTTTCAATACTCTCTAGTTTACTTTAACGGTTTAAAACATATATACGGAGTCTGTGACTACGGCTGCTGCAAAGCATTCGAATCGTCGAGCCGTAGTTAAAAATAATTTTCAAACGAGTTTAGCTAAAATATATCGTGTTTAAAACCGTTATAGTGTTTTATTTAAAAATATAACCTCTCATATGAATAAATAAAAATAAATTACTATGTAAATTGAGTAAGGCTTTTACGGCCATCGATCAGCATATTGTGTTCGGCAGAAGAGGTTCTCAAACCTCTTCTCGCTCATATCGGCCGAACAGCCCGAAAGACAATAATATGCAAATTACTATGTACTTAAGAAAATTAAATCGGTATACTTATTGTATTATATATCGCGTTTCAAACCGTTATAGTGTTTTATGTAGTTTATGAGTACTACTCGCTTAATCTACAGACAGTATTTACTTATTGAGTTACTCATAAATTGTTTAACAAAACAGCTTAATTCAATGCATTGTCTATGGCTTCTACTAATAACAAATAACTACAACAACAATCTATTTGTAAATTCTTATTCCACAGATACCAGAATTCGGTTTGGATGGCAACAATACCCTGAAACACAACGGCAGTGCCAAAGACTTGGCTTCAGTCATGGAGAATCTGAAAAAGACCAGCCTCGTGTCCAGACAGAACCAGACCCTCAACACACAAGTCTCCAGCTCGAAACAACAGGTGAAGTTTAAAAATACTTCTACTTATAAAGTAACGTTTAACGTACACCAAAGAAAAGAATAAGACAAATCTTCTAGATAATATAAAAACACATCGTAAACAATACTTTGAACTTTATATTATAAAAGTTGTGTAAATGTGTAAACGGTCCCGGACCCCAGAAAACCATTTGTAGTTATGTATTTATTCATGGCGTACTTTCTGTAAGTTTGTAACGAACGAAATCAGGACAGACAGAGTTTACTCGGTGAAAGTGAAATATCCCGAGCGATGTTTTCTTACACAAGGTGTTGTTGGCCGTAAGTTGGCTTTAGAATTTGTAACGTAGATGATTCGTGATAAATAAAATCGATTTTCTACATGTTGGACTCGGAAGGTATCGAACCCAAGAGCTTCGATTATCTGGCCCACATATGCTGACAATCGACCACCGATCCCCTCAAATAGAACTACGAAAACAAAAGATAAAATATTTCTTCTGGTTTCCAAGAGGTACCTAGTTGAGCGACTTCTAATACCAATTCAACCGGTTCTTATCTCGGGAGTAAAACGCGGGCGCAAACTAGTTAATGGCTTTTAAAATATTAACGTTTAACATTTTGCGTCGTTATACTATTGAATAATTATTGTTTGAATAACAAATGAACGCTTAACTTGCGTGTGGGCGTTTTAATAACACTAGGTTCGCGTTCAAAGGCCACATTTAGATTCATACACGTAACAGACCATAATACTGTCAACTTGACAGGACAGAGCTCGAACCGGCTTATTGGTACACGGAGTTATTCTTTGAAATAGTATTAAATATAGTTTAATGGAAGCTATTTTGGTGCCGGCCTCGCTTTGAACATAAAATGGGCGGTTTATTTTGAAATCGGCGAACGGGCTGAGGGAAAAGTAAATACACAATGTGACCGTACGCGAGATACATATTATTATGTTCGGTATGTGTAGGTTTCACGATTGGAAGAGACTATAGACTTAGTATTTGTTTGATGAAAACAATCGTATCTTATTTCATACAATTATTCAACAAGAACATTAATTAATACATTAAAAATCGACTATAAATTGAAAAAAAATAGGACTCGGGCAGGGCTAGAACCGGAATCCTCAGCATTCCGTGCTGTTTATTTACAAAAATGTATTAGTTTATAAGACATATTTAAAAAAGCCGGAGTGAGTTTCTTGCGTGTTCTTCTCAGTTATGTTGCTCTTTTGAACACTCCTCTGTAGAATTACGACGAACAGACAGACAAACAAAAAAAATTGACGAATCTAAATATTTTTTTTAAATTTTAAAGAGAATAAAGTGATATTTTATTTTATTGCTCAATTGATTGCCGGTTCAAGCGCCCAAGTTGTAATTTTTTTTCAATTTATAATCGACTTTTAATTTATATAGTGCCATGATGAGGAATAACATTTGTGTATGTAGACCATTTATCACAAACAAACTAGCGTCAATGAAGTTTCGTAATATAGGGTTACCGGTTACCACAATGCAAGTGCATGCTGGAGCTGGCGAAAGGCCAATGCGACGATACTCTCAACATTAGGGGTATCTGGTTTCCTTTCTCCCCTTTTTTACCAACATTACATAGGTTGAAAGAATTAGGTCATAAGGTAGCTTTACGAATATCCAAAAACATGTAACAAATTAACGGCCATAATTTAACGCTTATCATTCTGATTCACACGGCCTACAAACCTTCGGTACAAAGAAATACTAACCTCGAATTATGAATCACATCTTCTAAGAAGTTTCTTCCAAAACCGTTATTGCACCGCGATAGGACGCAGACGGTAAAGGTTAAAAGACCCGACGCATCCTACGCCATCTGACTCAGTGCTGCCGCGAAGACGATGCGCCAAATAATGCTCAGAATAAATCAAAAAGAGGAAGTACTCAGGTATTACCCTGTAGTTTACGCAAGTAGCACACATTTAATGAGAAATAAAAAACATGAAAATATATTACTTAACTTATTTTCTCTACGGTCTGACGTTTCAAATGCTTTGCTGCAGGACATCAGCACGGCTGTTTTTTTTATTTTAGACCGTTAAAAGTGTTTTATTTAAATAATCATACAGAGTACTAAAAGTAAAGCAGACTGCTGTTATTATTATTTTCGTTATTTAAAAGGTCTTTAGAACTATAGTAATTATTATTATTAGAGACATGGCACACATACGGATAGTAAAATTACATTGGAAAAATCTTGAAAATGAAGCTTGTGAAGATTAAAACGCGTCATGCAAATACAGTGTTAACGTTCGAATTGAATTATAATTAAATCAATAAACGTTAGAATTATGTATTTTCAGAAACCCTTTTCTTAACTTAACTATTACACAACCACCACGTAGAAACAAATACAAAAACAACTCAATATTAATTTCTTTGTAAGATCGGAAAACGAAAATAACACGTCTAAGATTAGAAGTAGGAAACAATGGTCGCAAGAGATAAAAAGACTCGTTTTAGAATTGTAGAGCACCGTCAAATTCTTCACCTCTTACTCATTCCTACGACGATAATATCAATATCGTGTTTTTAAATTTGTCTATTTTTACAGTGTATTGACAGAAGCGAATGTCTTATTTATCCGCAGGTCCACGCCAACACGCTCGACGCCGACAGAAACGCCTGTAGCGTTGGCACTGAACTCAGTACTTGTCTAGATAATCAGTGTGTTTGAGGCGTGTGTGGCGGACTGGTGTAATCTAACACTGTAGCCAATACTATTCGATAATGAAAAGGTCTACACGGCGTTTACTCAACACGTTATGTGGTTTTAAAACGTACTAATCGATCACATGTTCGCAGATGGTGTCCAGCGCTTCGTCGAGTACTGCCGCGTCTAGCCAGCGAGTGCAAAGTTCGTCCCAGCGCGCCAGCTCCATCAAATCCGACCTCTCCGAACTGCAGAGCTCCATCTCGGAAATGAAGACGCTCAGCAACTCGGCGACCCTAAACTTCGGACAGAGGTACGTCTCTCGTTACGTAAATAAATCCCATGTTGTAATATTGCCGAAGCTTTGTTTTGTTAATGGTCGCAACAGATAACGAAATCGCTATCCCACCTGAGCTACGATTGGCCGCCGGCCAATTTTCGGTCGGAGCGTACCGCCTCGCTTCTAGTCCGTAGTTTCACATCAACGTACAATAGATGCGCTCGTTTTTGCGCCAAAAATCACCAGTTTCGACGTACTCATTTCAGACTGAGAAGTTCGATGGAGAACATCGTGGACCAGGAGGACGCGAAGGAGAGGCACATACCCGACATTCGCGATCTGAGCGAGATGGGAGATATCGGCGATATCGGGGACATGACCGACCTCGCCGGAGACGGTCCCCTCGTGACCTTCCCCGAATCGGATACGCCACCCCCCGATAAGCCGTGTTTACTGGCGCCCGCGTCTGCATCTCTCGCCTCGATAGGATCGAGCGCAGCGAACGAGCTGAAGTACAGCGCGGCCAGGTCCACGTCGGCGAGTTCGACGCGCGTGGTCACGGACGGTTTCAGTGCATCAAAATCGGCCGCGAACAGTTCGAGGATGAGGAGGCTGCAACACGGAGACATGCAATACGCTGAACACAGTGCGACGGGAGCGTCTCATAGGCTTCTACAAGCCGAAGGCCTGACGGCCGAACAGAACGCCGCTTATTTACAAGTAAGTAAATCGTGACTTCATAAGCGTTTCGCGGTGATTAATCGTATTAGATTGAATTTCGACAAGACAAATGTATCGCCCCACGATTTCTGCCAAGTATCATAATTCGCACGCGATGGTGCCATCGAGGCGCGCCGAAGGACGCGACCTCGCTCCGTCTCGATCGATATCCTTAGCCTCGCTTCTGCATCGCGCCGAGGCCGACGACGCTCAGTCCAAATGGGAACTTTGACTCGAAAACATTGTTATCGTATGCTAGTATGAGTGCGGTTCGCCGTTGAAAGATGGCTTCGCGCATAGTAGCGTGGACGTCGAGGTTGCTGCGGCGCGGAGGATCGCCAAAGGCGGTGAGCTCATTTATCTGCGCTTATCGCCGCAACTACACCATGCTCGTCTCAGTCGGTGTTCGAGCGTCGCGCGCGCGAGCACACGCGGAAGTCAATTGCGCGTGCGCCGTACGCGAATAGTCGGCTTAATTTTAGACGCGGAATGTCTACGGGAGGGGGCTCTGCCCCGTGGCCGGTCCGTCGCGGCGTCCTGGCGCGCTTCCCGCCGAGGTCGCCGAATCCTTCGGTGAGATTTGACATCCCGGGATACGTTTTCATTCGAAACCTTCATTAACGGTGACGTCTGTATACAAACTTTAAAATTATCACTAGTATCACGCGATTGGCCTACTTCCAAAAGAAACTAGCTTACGAACCGGGTCACGACGCGTACTTTCCGATTCAGGAGAACTTGTGATAGCGCTAATCTCAATGAGAAACTGCGCCGTTTCCGTTGTATGTTTGTTCTATAAACCGGATGTTATTTTCAGGAGAAGCGATCTCTACAAGCCGGAGAGCTATCCGCCCAAGAGGCAAACAACATGTCGGCCACCAGTTCCAGACTCCAGACGGAAGCTTTCAGCGCCGAGAAAAAAGCGATGGCTTCCTCACAAGCTCGCCAAACCGTTACTTCGAGCGGCATGTTCAGCCACAAGGAGCACTCCTCACACTCAAATATGACTATTTCTAGTAAAAATCTGACAACCAAGTCCACCTTGCTGTCCTCCCAGGTTAGTTTCACAACAATAATAAGAGTTCCTAGCGTACGTCAGTGCGTTTGCTTCCAAAATATGTATCGCTTTGTGACGTAGGTGCGAATATGTCGAAACGCTGTTCCTAACTTCGCTTGTTTGCGTTTCAGATGAGTCAACTGCTGAACGGAACTATCAAACCGGGCGACGAGGATCTAACAAATTTAACATTCGAGGATCTAGACAAATTAAACGCGAACTCGAACGAGAAGGATGTCAACATGGCGATACAGAAGTACTCGCATCGGATGAACGCGTTCATCACGGCCATCAAGAATAACCAAATGGACATGAAGAACGCCGGCGTACATTTTAACAAACTGAACGAGATGCTCCGAAGGGCGTGGGCGGTCCCTACGTACGGACACGAATTAGGCTATTCATTGTGTAACGCGTTACGTACGTCTGGTGGCCTCGACATTCTCATGGAAAATTGTCTAGAGTCCAACAATCCCGAGCTACAGTTTTCGTCCGCAAAACTTCTAGAACAATGCCTCACTACGGAGAACAGAGCGCACGTCGTCGAAAACGGGCTCGAGAAGGTCGTCAACGTCGCTTGCGTGTGCACCAAACAGGCCAACGCGGACCACTCGAGGATCGGCACTGGTATATTGGAACATTTGTTCAAACACAGCGAAGGCACCTGCAGTGACGTCATCAAATTGGGGGGCTTGGACGCCGTGCTGTTCGAATGTCGGAAGAACGATATCGAAACTCTGCGGCATTGCGCCACGGCCCTCGCCAACTTGTCCCTGTACGGCGGCGCCGAAAACCAGGAAGCCATGATCAACAGGAAAGTGCCCATGTGGCTGTTTCCCCTGGCGTTCCACCACGACGATAACATTAAATATTACGCTTGCTTAGCGATAGCTGTTTTGGTCGCCAATAAAGAAATAGAGGCGGCCGTTTTAAAATCCGGCACGCTGGACTTAGTCGAACCTTTCGTGACGTCACACAACCCTTCAGAGTTCGCACGGTCGAATCTAGCTCACGCTCACGGTCAAAGTAAGAACTGGTTGCAGCGGCTAGTGCCCGTGCTGAGTTCAAAAAGGGAGGAAGCGAGAAACCTGGCCGCCTTCCACTTCTGCATGGAGGCGGGAATAAAGAAGCAACAGGGCAACACTGAGATATTCAAAGAAATAGGCGCGATAGAGTCTCTCAAAAAGGTCGCCAGCTGTCCGAACGCCGTTGCGTCGAAATACGCTGCCCAAGCTTTGAGGTTGATAGGCGAAGAAGTGCCGCACAAGCTGTCTCAGCAGGTCCCGCTCTGGTCTATCGAAGACGTAAGAGAATGGGTTAAACAAATTGGTTTCTCTGAGTACGCGACCAATTTCTACGAGAGCCGCGTGGACGGAGACCTATTGCTTCAAATTACAGAGGAAAACCTCAAAGAGGATATCGGCTTGCATAATGGAATCAAGAGGAAAAGGTAGTTATTGTAACCGTTCTTTAAGACTTTAATTATGCTTATTTTATCTCAACGACAAAAATCCGTAAAATTTCTAAATAAATAATTTATAGACTTCTAAAATATATTACAAATAGAAATAGTAGTATTTAGTAATAATAATGATAATTAACTAAGTATTGTCTGTAGTTAAGTGAAGTAGGTTTACATTTAAATAAGTCTGCATTTTAAACAGTTTATGTGTTCTGAAGTCTCAAATTTTGTGTCCATTTTTGACAGTATATGCAGTGTGTCTTTTCCTATTTCAAAATTAATTACCTATGGTACAGATTTCCTAATTATCACCTATTTCCAGATTCACGAGAGAACTGCAGCAGTTGAAGAAGATGGCTGATTACAGTTCGCGCGACACAGGCAACTTGAACGACTTCTTGCAAGGCATAGGCCTGGAGTACACGATATACACGTACTCTATGTTGAACGCTGGCGTCGACAAGGAGTCCATTCGCGGCCTGAGCGATGAACAATTGGAGAAGGAGTGCCATATCCTCAACAGTATACATAGACTTAGGATTTTGAATGCTATAAGAGGTAAATTGGCCAAATAGTTACTGCATATTGAATAATAAATATTTTGCAAATTAATTATAAAGAAATGAATATAATCTATATAATCGATATATTTCAAGAACAAGACAAAATCAAGTCAAAAAATAAAGAAAGTAGTAATAATGGGATAGTAGACAAATTGGATATCAGTAAGCCAATTAAAAGTTTTCGCTTTTAGATTCAGAAATATACAAAATTTACAAAATGCGGGCTTAAATTAAAAATTATAATTAAGAATCATTTTTTTAATAAGAGGCATTGAGTGTTAGCTTATCACGCTCTATACACATTTGAAATGTGAAATAAAATAAAATATAAAAGAAACATCGACAGACGTTGTCTGTAAAAAGCAATGTAGGATAAAATAAATACGTACCACATGCATTTCACGAGAAGGGCCGTCTGAGCGACCTTGAACGAATATAACACTGCCCAGTTGTTTATGTTGACCTAAATATAAACATGTGCTTTCGCTCACAAAATTACTGTTCTCATTAAACGTGCAATTTCAGCGTACGAGAGCAGACTTCCGATTAAAGGAGAAGAGAATCTGGAGAAAAACTTGGACGTCTTCGTCAGCTATAGAAGGTCGAATGGATCGCAGTTGGCCAGCTTACTCAAAGTCCATCTTCAAGTTCGAGGCTTCACGGTTTTCATAGATGTGGAGAGGCTAGAAGCTGGGAAATTCGATAACAACCTTCTCCAGAGCATTAAGCAAGCGAAGCATTTCCTACTCGTGCTAACACCGAACGCCTTGGACAGGTGTAAGCATGATAACGAACAGAAAGACTGGGTGCATCGGGTAAGCATATACTATTTAGTAGATCTAAATACATCTATAAGATGCAATATTATTATTACACCGATATCTGGCATGCTAGAGGAGCATAAGATATTGTTCAAATAGATTTTTTAATCTGATGTCATCGTTATTGAACGTATAAATTATTCTTAGCGCCTCTATCCATATCTAATACCATCAATATTAAAAATATATCAAGAGACTGGTTGCAAATTATGAATATGACAGTTTTTCTTCACACATGTTATAGTAGTTCATCGTTCTTCATACTATTTAATAGGAATTTAAAAAAATAGTATATTATAAAGAGTTTTTCTTGTAGGAGATAGTGGCGGCGTTGCAATCTCAGTGCAACATCGTACCCATTATCGACAACTTCGAGTGGCCCGAACCGGAGGAGCTGCCAGAAGACATGAGAGCGGTTTGTCATTTCAACGGCGTCCGCTGGATACATGACTACCAGGACGCGTGTGTTGAAAAGCTGGAAAGGTAAGAAACATCATTATGTAGTGATTATTAGTTTTATATAGCACATTGTAACGCTATGTAACTTATTCAAATCTGTTAGAATACAAAACTAAGCTTCTACTAATAAAAAAATTACATTAGGCACTATGAAATCAAAGTTACAAATAGCGAAACAAAATATCTATTATCACTTGAGGGAAGTCAGCTAAAGACTATAACAATTGGGACCAAATATGTATAGAAAACAAACAATCCTATTTGAGGGAGTGCAATAATCTGTCTACCAAATCAAGATAACTTAAACTGTGACCCTCTATCTCTCTTATTACATCTAAAGTAATTGTATTGATATTATTTGTCATTATTTGAATTGTAAAAATTAAAATAAATATTTTTAAATCTTAAGCGTTGCAATTCTAATTGTGAACTATAAGATTTGCAAATAGAGTGTAATTTTTATCTATAGATCAATAAATATTTTCAGCTTTCTTCGTGGTAAATCCAATCTCGCGAACCGCCTAGATGGTCCCCTCCGTGGCCGCGACGTGCAGACCCCAGGCACAGCGGCCATTGGCAGGGGACCACCGAACTATCAACGCATGCAGTCCACGGAGAGTCGGGGCAGCGATAAGGCAGATTGACTAGAGCCGTTACACACCCTCCCGCCTATTAGGTACCTTATTTCTAGTTTGAATTATACATAAAAAAATTACTGAGCTATATAGAGAGAATTTTTTAATCGAATAAAACAGAGTCAAAAATTTAAGGTTTGCTTTTTCTGAAATGTATAAAACTTCATCTGGATAAATTTGTGGTGTTGGAAAATCGAACTTTCGTCACGAACCTCCGTCCGTATTATACTACAGGTTCGTGTTTCGATTTTTAAAGCGCCAAACAAAAAAAGTCAAACATATTGTTTAGATGTTATATGGCTTATAAAGTGACTACTGCCTTTAAAACTACATTCTGAAATTATTTCGCCTTTTCCAGACCGAGACGTAGCCGTCAGGCATCAATTGAAAAAGCGAAAGACTTGGACAGCTGCGACGCTTCGCCTAAACAATTGTTCACTGCAGCTTCTTGTGATCTGCAGGAGAGACTAGCCGGCAGTACCGACAGCATACACCAAGAGACACTTGTGAATTCTCGTAGAAGTCGTAGCTGTGAAGGTAGTTTAGACGAGTCGCCAGCGGATCTGCCCTCGCCGCTGCACACAAGCACGCAGACGAAACGTAAAAAGAATTTCATGGACCGTTGCGTTAACAAAGTGAGACTTTGCTGACAAGTCTTAGACGAGCGGAGTGTGTATTTTATCGGACTGAAACTATTTATGTTTATTGTAAAATAAGGACTCGTGCGCAATATGTAAATACTGTGTATAATTCAGACTTCCAATTGCCCACGCCTAATTGGTGATCAAAACAATGTAATCTCAATGAGTGTACGGAATACTTGTATAATTTAGATGCTACACTGTACTGTTTGAATACAATACACGCGGTTGCATTAGCAATGTTGCCATTCGTTGTAGTATGGCAAATTGCTCGTATCAGGCTCTAATATTCTTAGAACCAATCTCTCTTTTCACTCTCTATTTTAGAATTTACACCTAAACTATTTATCTATGAATTTGGTTTTATTATTTCTTGCCAATGAAGTATTTGTAAAAAAATTACATATTTAGCGTACATGCTGAAGTGCATATTTTTATAAAATGAAATTAATCGTTTGAACTCGAAATATTGTTACGTAGTAAGCACTTTTATTGTTTAAATTAGTATTATTTTATTGCAATCTTGATGTCTTGTAAATATTAATTAGATTACCTATGCCATAATAATGTTTATCACATGAGTTAACCATGATAATTTTATTTTCACAAATGTATATTATTATTTCATTTTAATAGTCATAATATGAAATAAAAAGTATTATTAAAAACAGATCGTGTTTGTTTTATAAGTATTGGTTAAGTTAAAGAATACAAGGAACACAAAAATTTACGAAAACAAACATAATATTATAAAAATGCAGTCTTTCTCCTATGTATACGTCTATGGAACTAATAACAATAGTCTGTGGACAAAGAATATTATACTAGAGTCTGTTGGTCTCACAGCGAATTAATAACAATCTGTCAAATAAAGTGTTAGAGAATTGTGATTATAAGAATCTGAGGTTATGTTTTGAAATTTACTTTGAGTAAAAATACTATACGAAACTATATATTGACTTAAAACACATATTTAACACAAGCTCACAGAGACGACTGAATAGGTTACATAAGTTCAAATAAAAAAAATTGTCTATAATGCCTACCTGGAATCAAATACAATCACAACTGCGAAACCCAAACAACCCGGTAGTATTTTTTGATATTACTGTGGGGACGACGGTAAGTTATGATTTTATATCTATTACAGGTTCGTTTACATTTAATAACAATAAACATTTCACTGCACTTTTATGATTTAAATGAAAAATTTTAGGAAATAGGACGAATGATTTTTGAGCTGTTTGCTGATGTAGTGCCAAAAACAAGTGAAAACTTTAGAGAGTTCTGCACAGGAGAGTATAGGCGAGATGGTGTCCCACTTGGATATAAAGGGGCTACCTTTCATAGGGTTATTAAAGATTTCATGATACAAGGTGGCGATTTTGTAAATGTTAGTGAGTATAAAATTATAAAAAGTCCTATTTAAAAAAAAATTATTGATATGAAATGTTACATATTATGTAAGTTATGTCAATAATTTTACTAGATTGTGAAGCCTGTGCCAAGCTAGTCTAACGATTCCTTCCATAATACTTGCATATTACAATTTAATAATTTTGTTAAAATTTAAATAATTTCAGGGTGATGGCACTGGTGTCATGAGTATCTATGGAGGCAGTACTTTTGCAGATGAAAACTTTGCATTAAAACATGATTCACCTGGACTCTTGTCTATGGCAAATAGTGGTAAAGATACTAATGGTTGTCAATTTTTTATAACATGTGCTAAGTGTAATTTTCTTGATAATAAGCATGTTGTATTTGGAAGAGTTATCGATGGACTTTTAGTCATGAGAAAAATAGAAAATGTGCCAACCGGACCTAATAATAAACCAAAAATACCTGTAACAATATCACAGTGTGGTCAGATGTAAATAAAAACTTTTCTAACATACAAAAATTTTATTCATTAGGATAAAATGAAACATCTCTTAATGCTTAAAATAAATAATTGTTTTAAAAAAAAAAAATCTTCATTTATTCTTCTTTAAACAATGTGCAATTTGGCTAAGTTTATTTAACTTACATGTCAACTCTTAATTGCATGTTTATTTAACAATAAGTTTTTCGGTTGCATAGATGGTCGTCCATATCTGTTTTCAACTTCCTTAATAAAAGCCCCTTCCATTTGTCTAGCGACTTGGTCGAAAAATAAATTAGACAGGTGAGAATGAAAAGCTGAACGAAATTTAAAAGATATTTGAAAGTCAACTACACAAGACTGTTGCTCTTTTTTTAGTCCAGGACTAAAGCGCCATAATGTCAAGAGGTGGTTGAAGATTCTACCATCAGTGCATTCTGCTTTGACCAAGTGTGGTTTTATTAAAGTTACATTAGATGTATAGCTTTCATTAATAGGAGGAAATCCCACAATTAAGTCGGCTTTGAGGTGGCTTAGAGATTTAGTTAACACTAATGACTTTTTACACCAAGGAACAAATTTATAGTAATTTTCTACATCTGAAACTACTTCAAACATCTGATCCATAGAAAACCTGTAAACAAGTTTTAATTTAATTAAAACAGTCAATAACAAGTGACAAGCAATTAATATTCATAAGTTATGTGAACAATTATGTAAATTTTATTCAAACATACATCTCCAACACGAATAAACATGGAAACAATGATCCCTAATTGACAAAAAAAATAAAAGCAACTAGAGTAAAATTAAAAGATAAAAGCTTTAGATGTACTTTAAATTGTTTTGCAATTGCAGCGATAATGTACTATGAAGTATAGAATAATGTCGTACCCAACTAGCTGTCTTCCACTATATTCTCTTGTGCGGCTCTGTTTAGGTAATGTAAAGAATAACCTCTTCTTTTGCCAAGAATACTGACATTGACAATGACTAGACTTATCTTGGGATTTATTTACGTAATGACCCTGAAAACTATGAACGAAATGTAAGTTAAACGTAATAAGATCGGAAGAATATATAGGTATTAATGTTATTCCGATTTTCAAACAGTTACCTTAAAATTCGATAGTTGAATAAAACTAATCTTGAAGTTTCGAAAAAAAGACCTAGTGGAAATCATTTTTCGTATACGATTTTCTGCTTCTATAGGCCCATATTGTTTGAATCAACATTTTCAAACAAAGATCTTCGTCGATTTAAATTATTTCATCATCTAAGCTACAACGCAACAGCCTAAGATTTCAAAGTATCACAATTAATCAACACTTCTCCAAAAATAATCCTATAATTTAAACCAAGCAGTAATGAGTAATTGGCAAATTGAAATTGTTCCACCGATTTCCGAAATAAAAATTGGACATATAAATTTTGATGTCAAACTCAAATTGCGAAAAGATATTTTTTTGATCATTGACTATTTGTCTTTTATTTTTGACATTTGCCAGTGACTGTGTCATGTGGTGCTCGACTTGACAAAACCGGTGTACAAGTTCAAGAAGTAAAGCATGGTTTGTTAATGTTAAATAATTTAAACATTACACGTGTTTGCCTATTTATGTATTGTAGTAAGTGTAATTTACTATTATAATACTTCAAAATGGGGCGTAAAGCAAAGTTTGATGAAACAAAAAAAGTGAAGAAAGGTCCAGGCAGGAAAGCTAAAAAGCAGCAAGATCCAGTATTTAAGAAAGGATTACGTGAGTATTCAACGTTTGTGATTAAGTAATTAAACATCCTGATTAGGAAATTACAGTAATAGAATAATGGAAACTGTTCATAAGAGATAACACACCTCTATAACATAACCTCAACCGCCCAACGCATGGAGTATAACTGGAGCACTTACAACACATAATATAATACAATTTCATTTGACCTTATTCAATGCTTTAAGTTGACGACGACAAAGAAGAAAAAAAGTTGAGTCATCGACAGAAGCAAAGAGCGGCTCGTAGGTTAAAGAAAAAAAAGGAAATACAAGAAAAACGTAAGGCTTTAAAAGAAGCGAAAAAGAATCCTACGCAAGAGACCGAACAGACTGAAGAAGCAACAAGTTGCTCAGAAGATGAGACTCCTAAAGGTAAAGTGATTCTTATCATTATAATTTGGAAAACTATAAAAAAACTTGGTGGCTTGCAAGTTTTTGTTTGAAGTAAAGTAACATTTGAATGCTTCTTTTACTAATTACTTGCCAAAGATATTCTTAAGGTCTTAAATTGATATGTATGCTACTCTAAACCCTTGAAATGGCTATACAATTAAATAGATATTCCCCACAACACACTTCACTTCCTTTTGTGTAGTTATCTCGGGCTATAATTTTAGCCATATATAATTAAGCAATACGGCATATTTAAGACAGAATAGGATAGCTACACTCCAAGTGCTTCTTAACAAAGTTAGAACACAACCCTGACAAAACTTTTACTTTTATTTTGTGTTCCATGTTATTTTCACTGTTTGCCATAACATTTTTGCCTAGTTTTGTTTAACAATATGTATAAGGGTTAACAGATAGACACTTGTATTATCTGAAATAGGCTAGATTATTAAATATTGTGTAAGATAACAATAGAGAATTCTTCATTCTGTTTCATTCTTCATCTCTTCCATTACTATATTTTTCATAAAACATGTTTCAGGTTTTACTGATGATAATAAAGAATGGTTGAAACCTAAGAAAGCAACTAATAAAGCTAAGGACCCTGAATCTGACAGCAATGAAAGTGATGATGAGGGGCTAGGGGAAGATGAAAACGATGCTTCAAGTGATAATGACGAGTCTGAGAATGAGGAAAAAGAAGTATCAAAAAAATCTAAGAAAGAAAATTATAAGGTAACTAAGAAAATAGTTATATAAATGGATATTCCTAACAAACCTTTAATAAGTCCAATATGGGAAAAATAAGTCAGGAATATAAATTTCTTATTTTTTAATTTGATGATCAACTTAAATTTATTAAATTGATTATTTCTTTAAAAATCGAAAATAAATTGAAAAAAATCGACTTGGGCTGGATCATTCCAGTGCTGCTGGTCTGCCAATGTAATAAATAGCTACCAATTCCTACATCTCATCGTGATTATTTTTTTTCCCAATATGTATGATGTTTTTTATTATAGACTTTTTTATTTCACCTAGATGTTTTTTTATATATCAACAAAATTGGTATAATTTTCAGGTTGGCACTTTGGATGACCTATTTCATGATACTGATGAAGAGCAAGATGAAACTTTAAATGATGTAGAAGATGACGACACAAAAAAACCATACAATTCTGACTCATCTGCTGAAAGTGACGAGAGTGAAAAAGATGATGACGATGATGATGACATGCTCCCAATAGAAAAAGCAAATATTAAACTAAAAAAGAAGCAAAGGCTAGAGAAAAAATTAGCAGATGAAGAAATGCAACTTAATATTGCGAAACAGGATGTTTTCGCTTTTCCCAGTGAAGAAGAACTCCAAAATCCCACAAGCTTACAAGATGTTCTTCAGAGAATAAAGGATATAGTTGCAGTGCTAGGTGATTTTAATCGGTTAAAAGAGGAGAGTAGGTCACGTTGCGAATATACAGACTTACTTTTAAAAGATCTATGTCTATACTACAGCTATAATGAATTTCTAATGGAGGTATTGATGCAAATATTCCCTGTACAAGAGCTAGTGGAATTTCTCGAGGCAAGTGAAGTATCACGGCCTATCACGTTAAGGACAAATAGTCTTAAGACAAGAAGAAGAGATTTAGCCCAAGCACTGATAAATCGAGGAGTTAACTTAGATCCAGTTGGAAAGTGGAGTAAAGTTGGATTGGTTGTGTACAGCTCAACTGTGCCAATCGGTGCTACTCCTGAGTATTTGGCTGGACATTACATCTTGCAAGGTGCCTCTAGTTTCTTGCCTGTCATGGCCTTGGCACCACAGGAAAATGAGCGTATCTTAGATATGTGTGCGGCGCCAGGTGGAAAGGCATCCCATATAGCTGCCATTATGAAAAATACTGGTTCACTTTTCGCCAATGACGCAAACAAAGAAAGGACGAAAGCGATAGTTGGTAATTTCCACAGATTGGGGGTTGTTAATGCCATTATTTGCAATTATGATGGCAGGCAGTTCCCGGAAGTCATAAAAGGCTTCGATAGAGTGTTGTTAGATGCGCCATGTACAGGAACCGGGGTCATCGCTAAAGATCCAAGTGTCAAAACTACAAAAGACCAAAAGGACATACAAAGATGTTTCAATTTGCAAAGGCAGTTATTGTTAGCTGCAATTGATTGTTGTAATGCTAAATCAAGTTCGGGTGGTTATATCGTATACTCAACATGCTCTATTTTGCCAGAAGAGAATGAATGGGTAGTGAACTACGTTTTAAAAAGGCGAAATGTTAAATTAGTGCCCACAGGGCTAGATTTTGGTACTGAAGGCTTTCAGAAGTATAGACATCATAGATTCCATCCATCATTAAAATTGACAAGAAGATTCTATCCTCACACACATAATATGGATGGATTCTTTGTTGCAAAACTCAAGAAGTTCTCAAATGTTATTGTGAGTTTTGTCCTATTCTCGTTTTTAAACTGATATTGTACATTTTAAAGCTCTTAGGTATCATTTTAATTTTTTTAACATTTTTTAAATATTAAATTTTAGCCTGAGCCAGTTAAAGATGAAGACGATGAAGAGGCTGAACAAGAAAATGAAAATGGGGATGGAGAAAATGAAGTGAATAAACAAAATGGTGATGTTTCTCCAGAAACCAAGAACAAATTAAAGGCTGGTGCAAAAAGACCTGCTAAGGCAGACAGTAGCCAGCCACAACAGAAGAAACAAAAACCAAATGGTGCAAGGTAAATATTATAATTAATTTTATATCATGTTTAATGAAGGGATTTTTTTATAGTATCTTTATTCACACACAATGTCTAATTGATCTACGTTAAATTTCTCATGTAGATGTCATAAAATTATTGGACTTATTAATTATATGCTATATTTTTTATGATTATTTTTTCTTGTAAATCCATGTAAGTAAAACTCAAGGTGTGCCACTGTCTCTTCTGATACGCGGTCTGTCATTCAGATATTGTTTGACTTCAATTATATGAGATGTATTTCTAGTCCACAGACGCCATCAGCTGCTAGTAGCTTGACAGCTAATCAGAATAAGAAAAATCAAAAAAAGAAGAAAAACAAAACAGGACAAAAAAGTGAAGTCGTAGATAAACAAGATCATACCAGTGCAAATAGTACAGAACAGGAAAAAACTAATGGAGATAAAAAACAAAATGAATTGGACACTACAGAAATCCAAGGCGATGTTTCAACACCTAATAATAAAGTTACTCTATCAGCTAGCCAAAAAAGGAGAAATAGAAAGAAGAATAAACAAGGACAAAAAGGAGAAAATAAGGTAAATAAGAATGAAAATGACAGTGCAACTATCATAAAACCAGTTACATCTAAGGAAGTCCCTAACGAGAGTACATTAGACAGAGAAAAAAATAAGGGAAATACAAATGCTTCAATTCTTAATAGCACTGATAGTGTGGCTGGTAAGAAAAGAAAAAACAAAAAGAAAAATAAAGAAAGTCTAATTATTACTAAAGAAAGCACAAGTGTAAGTGCAGAGCCACAAACTGTACAAGAAGGGGACAAGAACCAAGTAACGCAAACTACAACAGAAGTTAATTTAAACGAATTTAACAAAAATATCCAAATAAACACTAGCGGCAAAGGTTCGCCGAGTAAGAAGAAAAATAAGCAGAGTCAAGTACAAGAAAACACAAATAAAATAGAACAGAGTAACAAAGATGTTTTAAATAAAGAATCGCCACAGACGAAAGATACTAACAAAATAAATGGAAGTGATCAACAGACGAGTAATGAGTCCTCGTCGAAGAAAAAGAAAAATAGAAAAAAGAATAAGAACAAGCAAGCTGGTGCTTTAAGTCAAATTAATAAAAACGAAAATAAAGTTACGGAAACAGTCGAAATCGCTGCAGCAAAGAAACTTAAAAACAAGAAAAATAAGCAGAAACAGATCGGGAAACTTGACAGTAACAAAGGAATGAAAAAGGGAGTAGATAAGAAGAACTTCAAAAGAAATAAACCTAAAGGTAAATGATTATTGGGTTTTATGTAATTAAAATTATATGAAACTGAATTTTTAATAAAAAATAATTTCTTTTTATTTAGTCTAGTCTCTTATTGCAGTCTTTTCAACAATTACATACTTCGTTTTATGTTCAAATATCGCAGGAAATATTTAGCTTTTTGCTAATAATAATTATTTTTTATAGAATTTAAAATCATGGTTAATTCCATTACCCGCTGTATTATCTTTACTGAGAACCTGACGAACGTTCTTTTGCCATAAGAAGTATTAAGACCAAAATTAGATTATCGTAAAGACGGTTCTTGTGAGTTAATCCTAAAAGGTAGACTACTTTTTTGTACTTGTGTTTTTAGGTGTACTACTCGCGTAAACTATAGACAGTATTTAGGTAGACTACTGTTCCAGACTTGTTAAGGTCATTCAAAGAAGAATTCTTTCATGCATATTTTTGGGTTTCTTGAACCGTTTTCGTAGGGCACGCAACGGAGGCCCTCAAATTACCCCAGTTTTTTCCACATTTTCCTTGATTTCTTCGATCTTATTGGCCGCAACGTGATGTTTTATAGCCTTTCTCGATAAATGGTTTAACCAACACAAATATATTATTCTATTGTCCTAATGTAAATGAAAAAAAAAACTGCTCAATAAATTAATATAACTAATATATGAAATAAAAAACCAAAAGTAAATAATATGATACTTTGAATTCTATTTACAACTAACAAGATAAGCCGTTGTTCCATTCATAAATATTTTATATCTAGGCTATTTATTGCGTATGACCCATCGCATATTAAAGCAGGGGACAGCGAGAGTCTGTCCTAGTACCAAATTTCCCTTTCCGTGTATTTTTTCCGAATCAGGTAACAGATGTGGAACGGCCATTGTTCATTGTGCCATTTTTAGTTCAGCCTGGTTTGTCATTTCACTATCTGCTAGATGCTCGACGTATTTACGAAATTGCTTGGAAGTTGGGATTGTTTTCACTTTATAAACTGAGATGTTTGAAAATGTACTGAGTTTGTGATTTGGCTAAATCTTTTGACGATAATGTTATTAATAAAACAAAGTTAGCTTAGCTACCTTAGCGCTATTTAAACGCTGAAAATCAAATTAAAACGTGTCGGTTTTCAACTTACAAAAGAAAATTATCTACGATTTAAGTATGCTTGAGAATATAAGTATTCTTGGAGGTTGTAAAAATTGAAAATGTTTTTCAAATTGGCCTTTATTGTTTCACACTTTTTACCCAGTTTGGCATGCTTCCAGCTCAGGGATACTCGCCAAGTTAAGTACTTCGCGGCTAAAGAAGCCTAATAAAAAACATTGTTCGTAATGAGTCAACTTACTCCGGATAAAAATATTGCAATACAGCCAAAAGAAATAAAACATAAGTTGTTTTGTTGTCGATATATAATCATTTGTAATTAATTAAGTAAATAAATATCAGGTCTACTTTTGCTCTCATCGGAGCATAGGTAAGGTTTTATAATTATCTATTTCTGTCCTAAATCAGTAACTAACGTTGCTTTAAAAGTAATCCGAAACCGCATGAATATTTGAGGGTAGGCGGATGAATAATGCTCGATATTCCACAGGCCCGCGCCCATTCGCAAAATAATTAAATTTCGTTCAAACAAAAGTACACGTCGGGGTTCGCGTGGAAATGCCGGTCGAGCTTTCCCGTGTCCTGGGCGGCGGAGCATCGTTTAATGAAAGCGTTTTCCGCGCAGCCCCGCGCCACCTCGCTCGCTCGGAGGCTGCCAGTATCCCGCGAACCGTGCCGTCGGCGTCACACGTACGATACGCTGCCACTTAACGCCGCCAAATAAAGTAAATATGACACAATTCAATATCTATCAGTGATCGTTTTATCTCTATATATCTCCTGCTGTCGTTAATTAGCGGTGTTTTTCTCGCGGAGGCAGAAGCGGAAGGGTGGCGCGCTTTGTCCGTACTACGCCCGTAGAGGCTGTAGCGCGCAGCATCCCTCCCTGTCCCGGTATTACTCTCGAGTGCACGAACAAAACTACGAGTCGATATCCCGCGCTCTACTTCTTTCTGTGAAACTTGAGGATGACCTATCTCCTACGTTTCTCATTATAAAGGCCCGGAATGTTTTAATTACCGAACGATACGTTTTCAAGTTGGAATGCTGCGAATGCCTCTTATTTACTTACTATATAATTCTCTTCTAGATACGTAATGTACGGAAGCATACGCAATATAGATATTAAATTAATGTACACGCAACGAAAGATTGTTAAGACTTAGGAAGAGGGACCAATTTTATTATAAAAAACTATCGTCATTCAACTGCTACGTTTCCGGTTAAACCGGAAATGGTCTGTCGCTTCGACGTCTCACAGTGTTTAGGGGGTACATTTTTATCTCGATCAAACTCAACGCGAAGTATTCAATCACACTTATCGATAATCTAGTGTATTTTAGACCACATCTATATAATTTGAGTGATGAATTTTACTTAAAAATACTTAGTGTCATTACTATACTATAATATAACATAATTTATTTTCTATTCTTCTAGAATATCCGTTAAATATTACTTAATCTCTTACTCATTACAACTTCGTGTTAACAAGTCACGAAGGTGCTACCGTTTCAAGATTGTATCACATAAGATAACTAATAACAATAATACATTCTCATCGCGTATCACTTTCTCGGCGCACGCGCATCCTGCACATCTGCAATCGTGAATAGGTAAATGTTTATTACCCAAACTTTTACTCCGTACGATCGATTTAACTACATTTTATGCAACTTGCGAGGACAGTATCAACTAATAAACTGACGTAACGATAGTTACGTACGTTAAATAATACGCTGGCTCTTTATCGAAGCGTGCTTAATTGTTGAAACGTAATCAGTAAATATAGCATTTATTAATAATATTTAAAAACAAAATCTACATTTATAAAACCAAAGTAGAACCCTGTTTAATATCACCATTTACTGTAAGTAACGCTGTTCATAGTCCCCGTATAAATAATGGAGTAATTTTCATTATCGTACGCTGTAAATATCTTCATTTGTTAAGCTGATATTAAAGTAAAGACGTCTTGATAATACAATCATGTCACATCAAGTCTACGTTGAGTTTGTTAACTTAATAACGTCGTCCTTATTTGTTTGATTCGAAGAGAATTGTATGAGAAAATTTAACAAGTTACAATATTTGCTCTCAGAGATTTCGTAGTAACCTAGTTTTGTTACATTCATTTGTCATTCATCAAACAAATCATGATATTACTGTATTAGTAACAGTAATATCATGATTTGTTTGAGACTGACCTGCCAAATATTAAATGCAATAACTGTTTAAATTGATTGTTATTGTAAATTAAAAAGAATATTATTAAAGATCTTATGATTTATACTTCTAATCGTAGTGTAAAATTTTACGATCCCTTTACTGGAACAGCTTCATAATTATAGCTTAGTGTATGTTAGTTTACTGCACCTGCATTGAAAAGTGATTCTAACGACCTTCAAGTGTGAGTATATAAAGCATTTATCCATATTTAGAAGTAGAATTTCATTTATATATTGGCTACAACATAAGCCGCATAACAGTATATATTAATTAAAATAAACTTTAACGGTTCAAAACGCGAAATATGTTAGAATTTTTTTTTATTTAATTGATACTACTCACCTAAACTACGGACAATACTAGTGTATACCATTAGAAAGTATTCTATATATATATATGTAATCGTATGTTTATGATAAAATATATTATTTTAGCGTAGTTACTGTTATTAAAATGATAAACGCTATTTATAAGTTTTTAATTATGAAAGAACAGGAACTGTAAGATTAAACGAACAGAATGAATTCTAAAGATAAAAAATAATTATATACTGTCTTTGTATTATATTTCTTCTTTCTTACATATGATTACAAGTTATAATGTTAAAAGTGCAATTTACATTACAAGTTAATTTTATAATTCCTAACGCGATGAAAAGTTTAAAGCGACAGTCTGTTGACCGGCTGTTTTGACTGTTACAAAAGCAGATTATACTTACGGTGTAAAGATGGATGACGTGTAAAGTACAAAAGGTTTATAAGGCGATAATTAGACTTTGGAGAATGAACAAAAGTATCTACCAGGTAAGAGAGACGCTATGTTATATTATAGCTCGCGTTTTAGTGTATTCAACATTTGTGAGATTCCGCATTTGTATATTTGAACGTTCCATGTGTGTAGGTAGAAATGTGTTATTAAAAGTCATAATAGGATGATATATACTTCCCGTAACTCTGCTTTCAATTAGGTAAATAAGAGAAAGTAAAAAGAAAAGATCATTTAGTAGGCATTGGAAGTATGTCAAAGCATCTTCAACCGATCCTATATAATTGTGAGGCTTACTTAGTTATAAAACAACTTAGTTAACATCGACTCTACACGTCTTTCAGAAATTGTCGTGTTCTCGAAATCAAACCCACAACGAATCGTAGGCTTTAATATTCGGGGGGGAAAAAAGAAAAAAAAAAAAAAAAAAAAAAAAAAAAATTAAAAAAAAAAAAAAAAAAAGAAAAGGAAAAAAATTTTAAAAAGCCCCCCCCGGCCGGGGGGGGGGGGAAAAAAAAAAAGGGGGGGGGGGGGGGAAAAAAAAATTTTAAAAAAAGGTTAAAAAAAAAAATGGGTTTTAAAGAGAGTGTACTCCAAGTTTTTAACACTCTCAAACGCTACATAAATTAGTTAACTTATTAATAGTTTAAATTATTTAAACTAAGGCCTGAAGTACATGGTAAATGGGTACTACCCGCGTAACTAAAGAGTGTCTTAAATATGTTTCTCCCAACGTTTCAGCAGTTTTGAAAGCGACGCCCAGCGTGTTTTCAATAGTCTTATAACTTGAGACAATCGTGACCCGAAAACCGAGATAGTTGAAAATTGCTACGAAATTCTCGAAACCGTAGCAACGTAGTACGCCATAGTTACAAGGCCGTTATAAGTGGTAGCTTCATTATGAGCTATTCACCTTTTATCACAGTCCTTTTGTGGGTTTCCCCGCTTTGTGTGAAACTGGGTTGCAATAAATTAACTACTTGCACCTGGGCTAACTAAATTTTTCATTTGAAAAACAGAAGCCACTTTAGTTTAGACCTTTATTTATTCGGAGGTAATTTTAAGCGCAGTTCGGAAAATTAGTTTTAACTTATACTCATTTTTATAATGGTTCTTATATCGCAGTTTCAAATTAACGTTTTGCATAAAGTTTGTATCTATTATTCAAAATTAATTAATAGTTTGTTACAACTATTTAGTCGTGCTATGAAAACGTGTCTCAATCTGTAGGTATTATAGGTACGTACATTCGTTTTGGAAAATTAAGATTCGCTGTCGACCTTTTTTGCAATTGGATATTCGGATTCACAAACTGAAACCCAAACGTGATTAACTTGACTTGACGGACGGATCGAACCCGAACCCTCTATTAGCCATACATTGCTACCGTTACATGAAAGAGCCTGTCAAATGTTCGTGGACGGTAACTAAAACAACTTTTAGGCAATTAAAGCAATCAGAATAATTATTACCTATATAATATTTTCAATATTAAAGTCATCAGGAATATAAATAAACAGCCTATGTTGGTGATTACATAGCTCAGCTAGGACTAAGCTTCTATAAACCCATCTTAAAATAGTACATTTAGAGAAACCCTCGCAACTTGACGTAAATAAACACTAGTACGGATGGGACCACACTCGTAGACTTCCCATAAATATTTATCTTAAACCCTTTGCTCGTGCGTCTGTTTGCGCTGAGCTTCGAGTAGCTCAGAAATCTCCAACATTATAAGCGGATAATTAAAACTTTAGGGTTTGGCGTTATCAGCTTTTCTCCCCTTTCCATTTGACATATTCACCGAGGCCCTTAACTGTGCGTTTGTATTAACTCTAGTTTTTACTGACCGAACGTAGAGTTAATAAGTCGACGCAAGTCTTTGAAGTGATCGCTTGTTTTAGAAAAATAAACACCGTTTTAAATACTGTCTATAGTTTATGCGAGTAGTACACATTTAAATAAAACACTTTAACGGTTTAAAACGCGATATATTAGTTAAACTTATTTGAAAATTAATTTTTAACTTCAGCCCGGTCTCCCCGTGACCGCTGCTGCAAAGCACCCGAAACGTCGGGCCGAAGTTAAAAATCATTTATCAAATAAGTTTAACTAATATATCGCGTTTTAAACCGTTAAAGTGTTTTATTTGAACACCGTTTTACTTACACCGACAATTCTTTAAAATGCCTAAGACGGACTCTAAAGGTCTTTTTTAGCTTAATAAATCACGAGCTCGTTGGTCTTATTGTAAGCGCATATGGTTAATAAACTGTTGAGTTCAACTACCAGGTCCACATTTCTTTTTAAATCCATACATGATTTTTCTGAAAAATTATAAAAGTGTTATTAAACGGGTGGTAGAAATATCTAAAAATTCTATGCGGGTAACGAACATTGTTCGCAGAAGAAAAAGTCGTGAATTTTAATCGCGCTTCTGTTGTAGTCTGCGTATTTTGGATACGCCGACAGCACATTTTGTTAATGTTATATGACTGAAGTATTTCATCTTTTATCAAGAGAACCAATTGCTTTTTGTCTTCTATGATATAACCGTGCTTAAACCTCTATCTCAGATTAATTTCTCGATTCTACAAAGTCTTCATATCTAGCCACGTATCTAAAAGCTTTGATTTAAAAGAACGGCAAAAATCGCTTAGATGTTAAGTAGGTCAAATATTTTCAACGATATCTGAGACTGGGCTGATGCGAGCTCATAAAACTCCAGTGTAATCTCACCTCTACCAGTTAACATTCGAGACATTATGCATAATATTCTTTAGGACCTTATTACTTGGCTGTGTTTTTTTTTATTATTGCTTACTGTTAGTCTTATTATTAAATGTCACCGGTATCAATTTTAAATCGAAAACAAAAATAATCTATCAAAAATTAATTACTTTTAACAGGTTAAAACTATTTACAATTTATTTTACATGCGATCTGAACTTTCGGATGCTGATGTCCTCCCATGACTACTTCTGCTACAAAGCGTAATTAGGTTAACTAATATATTTCGCGTTATGAACCGTTAAATGTTTTATTTAAATTGGAAATGTATTTATTATCTTTATATCACAATGTCGGTCTTTGAAAGTGCCTTAATTAAAACGAAAATTTATTTTTAATTATTTAATGCTTACGCCATGTCCCCGAGTTAAGGTGTGTACTCACCTTTCGAACTAATTGTTTTCCCTAACGACGTGTTAATATAACATTTTTAATGTAAAGTTAACCATAATTTAATTAGTTAAATAGGGGCTGGCACATTTCCGTGACGCCACTGTCGTCATTTCCCCTAATGACCATTGGAAAAAAATACATCAATTTTGAAGTAATTCAAACATACACTATATTATAATTATTAAAGTGAGCTTTTAAAATATGCAATTAATAGTAGATGTGATGATAGCCTGTTTGCTTTTAATTACAGTTGCCTAAAAAATAATAAAAACATAATTCTTACATAAATTAAGTACCTATTTTCAGTTTGATTTGTAGTCAAAGGCAGCGTTGTATATGTTTTCAAAATATTATTATTAAGGTAATATCTTTTGAATAAAACACTTTTAATGGTTGAAAACGCAATATGTATTAGTTAACCTTATTTGAAAATCATTTGAACTACAGTTTGACGTTCGCGTTAACTACAGACAGTATTTAATATCTTCTTTTAACTCTTGCTCAGGCCGAAACACGTATATTGCACTATGGCTTTTCTAATTTGAACGTGTCTATGGTGAAAATTCTTCGAAGATCATTGCCGCACCGCGTACAGAAATCCCAGAGCCGGATCCACGTAGGAGAACCTTCCCCATTGCACCGCAATGATTTGAGGCCATATCAAATTGTCCTCTTCCCGCGGCGCTGTTACTGCGTAATTGCTCTTATATCTCAAACACAAGCCACATAATCACTTGACGCGTCGCCCCGGGAACCACTAGAGCAGGATGGATATAATAGCTACGAACATTCGACCTATAACTTTGATTCGCTAAGCGAGTACACGTTAATTTGTCGCTATTCAAAGCGGCAGTTATACTAGCACAAATGTATTTTTTTTAAAACACACAAGCATTGGATTCGCTTGATGGAAGGTGAAATGCTTCCGAGCTATATCATCACAAAAAGATGCGGATATTTGAAAATCTACCGTCCGAACCGCGAACTTTAATGCTTTTCGTCGCTTTGTTCGTTTAATAAATCAAAATATATAAATTATATGCTACCTTCAAAAACATTAATAATGAGTTAATAACAAAATCAATATAACTTCCAGATATTCCCAGGTCAAAATAATAGATTAACTGCCGCTTAAGACATTTATTTTTATATAATCTCTTTGTAATTCATTCGTACGTACATAATTTTCGACACCCATATATACGTATAAATAAAAAACACAAAAAGGAACAATGATTATTAAGTACTTACAAAGGTATTTCAAAAACGTTTAAATTTAAAATCAATTGAGGGTAGAATTCAGTTCTGAGAGGTCCAAATATAGCAAACACAAAAGACACATGTCAGAGCCTCACTGCACTTAAACAGTCGTCAAACAGGTCTTTATCAATATCAAACAAGCGAAAATATCGCTAACTACCTTAGTTTTGCAAAATAAATCCTGTTGGTGTAATGGTGGCAGTGTACCCCCACTAGGCCTAATATTTTTATAACGTTTAAAAATCGATTAGAATTTCGATTCCGAATATCCAAATTCAAAAAAGGTCGACACATCTTGTTTAGATTGGTGGATGGGTTTTTCACCTTCTTATCTGTCCTCCTCTATTAAAAACGTCTATCAAAAAAAACGTCAACCTAAAATCTCAAGCAAAGTCGTGTCATATTACTAGTCTTTCCTAAAACAGTGGCAGCTTGTTCAGTTGTGAATTATTGAATGTATAGAATCTGATTTCTTAACCAGATGTGACCCAACACTTCGGTCATCGTCCGGCTGGCATTTTGTTTAGGCCATTATATTCATTGTATATAATTTGATCTAATATAGATTCCACAACTACACGTGTTGGTTGCAGAAATCGACATTTCAAATGGCCTATCTACAAAGACTATTAATTGTAACAAGATTGTTGCGATCCGCGATAATTATAACGCTTAAGGGCAGTTAATAGTTAAGGCTGTATTAAAATCGATGTTCACAAACGGACTCGGGTTCAATTTTAAAAACAAAAAATCATTTATTCATATATTCAACTAGGTAAACTTATGAATGTCATTACATAATGAAATGGATCTTAACATGGATCTTACTACATGTTTTCAAATAAAACACTTTTAACGCTGTTAAACGTGTAATATGTTAATTGACTGAAGATGGAGAAATACCCTTCATCTTCAGTGTCCACGTGACCACGGCTGCCCAAAGCATCCAAAACGCAGTGTTAAAAATAAGTTATTAATAAGTTAACTAATATATTTCACGTTCTGAACAGTTGAAAGTGGTACTACATACTCGGGTAAATTACAGACAATATTTATTTATGCTTTATTATTTATAGAACACACCATAGAACTACTTACTACCAGTTCTCAAATCCATGGAAATTCTCAAATCGTATCTGTTTCTGTCTTGGGATAAATTGGACAAAGTGAAAATAGATCGACAGCGCATCGTACTTAGATATTACAGTGCTCAGTTCAATCCCCCTCCCATTCCTCCTCGGTAAACGCCATGCTTGTCTGTCACAATATTTTTTTAATAAGTTCCATTATGCATATTTGCACATATACATACATAATTATAAACCGTTTAAAACTATTAACCCAAGATAAACGTCATTGCGAGATTTGCTGATTTAGCTGTCTACGGTTACTAGAAAAATCAAGATGTCATTTAATTACACAATTGCACATCTAGCACATTTACTTATTTTCCTTTATGCACTCGAAAACAATGTATACATTTTGCAACATTAATGCACAAAGCAGTGATTACAATGTTCTTCATACGGGGTCGAGTCCACAGAGTTGTGTTCTCATTTTATTCGTAACATCTCGTTTTGGCTACAGAGTAAATATAAGACCGCAAGAGGCAGAGTAGCCTAACTACAATTTTAAATAAGTCATTTATTTATTTTTTTTATAGTCTGGAAATGTTCGAAAACTTGATAATATTTTCATTTATCATCGCATTAGGATGGCACTATATATCTGTATTATACATTTCCTGGCGAGTACAATGCGACCGAGCCTGTCTAAATTCAGTTTTGTTAAATGGTTATATTGTATTAGATGTTCAATACTTAAATTCTGAGGTCTTTCCTCGCACGTGCAGTCGGCATTATTCGCAGTTACGTGCTCAAGCAAACACCCGCCTGATTTTTACATCCCTCCAGGTAATTCGAGTGGCCCACTTCCCTAAATATTTCATGAGGTAAATAATTCGGACCACTTCAGAACTTTCGGTTACCTTTGCCGCTCGCTGTTTAATATTTCAAAGAATTTGCATCACTTTAATTAATTTGAAGCAATTTTAAAATTTCCGTGGCTTTTTTTTTACAATTATTTATTTTTAACCGCCGATAGTACCGTTTAAAATGTTTTAATTTCTTTCATTCTTAATTTAAACTAAACTGAGTATATATTGTGTTTCTTCATTAATATATCCTATGTAGAGTACTAGCTTTGTCAGCGACTTCGTCCGCATTAGTTATTTTCATCAATTCTTGTTTTTGCGAACCGACATCTATATAAAATAGAGCTGTCACCATCGATGTCTTCTTGCAAGTTAATCTTAAAAAATAGATTCCTTGATAGATATTTTTTGCTAACTACCTTTTGGTCCCATGTTTGTTGGTTTTTATTGGTCACAACGTAATATTTAACCTCAATAAATGTTCTAATCAACACAAAATAATTTTTCGACTTCAACCAGTAGTTCTTGAGATTAGCGCGTTCAAACAAACAAACACTTTCGCTTTGTAATACTAGTCGATACGATGGAAAATATTGTGCGAGCGTGGGAATGAGATGCGAATCATAAAACAGTAGACGTTGCGTTCGATTTATTACGTACGATCGGTTACGTTACCGATGGCTGATTAATGGTTGTAATTGTTCATTATTACCATGGTATGAGCTATTATAATTATAGTATCATAATACGTTACGTTTAAATACTCTTTACTTCCGATTTTAATCAAACAAAACAAGGTTATATGTTGCCTCAACCAAGATGAAAAACCGCGTAAACACTGTACAGAGAAATACAGACAGACAACTTGAAATACTCATGTCTAATCACTCTTTCTCTATACATTAGATTTACAGACGAAATACTTATGTAGACCCCCCGTTCGTGACCAACTATTTTATTTTAATACTTATATAAAAATAAAAGATTACCATCTCACAAAAGATTCTACCGTAGCTTATGCAAGACAGAAGTGGATGCAATATCAGCTAATCAAAGCGGTTCTTTGTACAATGTAACTTTTCCTTATAATAGTTATTATACGTCGTTTATGTTCATTAAACACAAAGAAAATCTATTATGTGATCAATGTGTAACGGGTCTAACAAATAAACTTTATATGACAAAGTGACCGTGACAAACTTTCTGTTTCATTGTTTTTGCTTACCGTATCTAATATAGAGTCACTTTAGCAGAAGAAGTGGCAAAAGGAAAATCCACTTTTCTCTCTTAGAATGTACTTAACTGCAAGGGTACCATTCTGACGCACTTGACAGTTTTTTTTTTATAAAGTATAATTGTATAAAACTGTAATAAATAATAATATATCTTAAAAAAACGTTATTTTTAATATTGAAAAATATTTACGACAAGGGCAGGACGTGAACCGGCATCCACAGTGTTCCGTGTTGTCGCTCTAAACAATTCTGCTACCTTGTCAGTAACAGTTTAACCTTTATTTAGTATTTACCAAATATAAACTTAGTAATGGTAAAACGTGGTCAAAACAGAAGTTGCTGGGAAGACATCGCTTAGATTTTCGTTAAGTAACTTGTTCCAAACTTTACTATCGTATGTCTAAACTCTCGGGTGAAAGAGGATTTAGGGTAACTTCGAAGTCATCTTGTGTATAATAACTATGTGTAATATGTGCTAGAAGCAAACCTTTAACATCAATCGTAGTAATTTTCTTGCAACAATGAAGAAATTATAAAAGCAATATACGTCTTGTAATTACAGTTCACTCACAAAATAGAAAAAAAAATGTATATATATTCACCTTCTCTTCATCAACATCTATAATAATATCTACCATTTAAGTATTGTCTATAGTTAACGCGATCACTTCAGATTTAACGGTTTAAAGCGCGAAATATACTCGTTTACTTATTTACCATTTATTTTAACTCTGATGTTCTTATGCTGCAATGCATCCGAATTATTTGCAACATTAGAACGGGTGAAATAAGTTTTAATTGTAATTCAGAATAGTTAAAATAAATTGTAAATAAATCAACTATAATGAATTTCGCGGTTTCGACTATTAAAGACTTATTTAAACTTAGGCAATTAATTTTATACTCAGCAATAGGTAACCCATTATTATAATGCTTCTAATCCCAGCAAAGTTACGCAAAGTGGAATAGAAATTAGGGATTCCACACGGAGATAGTTCATTACGTCATTAGTATAACGTACGGTCTATTTCGCCAGACAGAGGTAATTTGTTTCGCTCTGAGAGCTCTGATGGCACGAAATTCGGGTTTGCGGTTTCCTCTGGGAAGCGGGAGCTCGGTAATGCACTGATGTATTAGCTATAAGAATTCCGGTACGAATTTTAACAGATTTAATTAACTTAGCCTTATTTATTCAACACTTTTTCTATCCTGTGTACGCTACGTAATGTCTGTTTACGCGAGTAGTGCGCATTAAAATAAACACTTTTAACGGGTTTAAAACACGAAAATTATGAGTTAACTTATATAAAAAATAACTAAAGAAACGCGAAGACGCAGCCATTTTTACCAAATACTAACTATGACGGAACAGATGGCGCTAGCGTAGCAGTTTTTACTTTGACCCATACGCCCTAAAACGCAAACTGTTAAACGGTTGTTTGCGTTTGCTTAAAACGCGAAATATATTATTAAATTGAAGATAACAATTTAATTTAACTACGCCCAGACGCTACGGATGCTTTGTACCAGCTGTGGTCAATGTGGAGGGACTGAAGATGGAAGGTATCCATAATGTCACAGTCAAAATCTACTGCGCTTACGCTATCAATATCTACAAGTACAAACTTACTTATATACTTATAAAGTCACTTAAAAATAGATAATAGATTGTGTTAACTGATTGTTTCTGCTGTGTTACAGATAGTGATGCTATTTGATCTGAATTAGTAACTTCAAAACCTAATATTCGATTCGGGGTACTAGAATAACACGATCGCGGAGCAAACATGTCATACCCCTTCGTGGCGTGTCCATCAAATGATTAATAATGATAGGTAGGGCGCAGGACATTGTCCTTCCGTGTGTACGAGTAGGTGAGGCCATTAGGCGCATACATTAATATGTGTTAAACACCGAACACCGATCGAAAAACCTAATTTGAGGATCTAGTAAATCTCGCTGATTACGGTGTTTTATTATAAGTCTTACAATACAAGATGAGCTTATTGGAAAACAATTTTAGACAATAATGAATTAATTTAGCAGAACCAATATCGAAGAGTTGCCTCCCTTTTGTATTCCAATATATGGCTAATAACGAACGGGTCGTGTGTTCGACACATCCTGGTCCAACAAGGTTCTAATCACTTTATGGTTATTCTAAAATATTTTGGGCTTTGGAAATCTGGATATTAAATGGGTGGTAGGTGTAAGGTGTTAGGTAGGTGTGGTGGTAGGTGGAGGGGAGGTTGGAGGTGGGGGGGGAGGTGGTAGGTGATAGGTGGTAGGTGGTAGGTGGTAGGTGGTAGGTGGTAGGTGGTAGGTGGTAGGTGGTAGGTGGTAGGTGGTAGGTGGTAGGTGGTAAGTGGTAGGTGGTGCTTGCCTCTCATCCTTTATCATGAAATAATCAAATCTTTTACTAGTCATAAAGAATCTATCAAGGCATTTTTTGCGTCATATACTTAAATATTACGTGAGGGTACTGAGTAAAAACGTGCAAGAACGTAGTGACATAAATATATATAGCAAATATAATTTGCATTGCCTACGTTTTGTGCCTCCACGGAGAAATAAATAATATTAACCGGAGATAAAACGATCGATATTTGTATGTCGTAGTTAGTCGCACATTGTTAAGCGTTGCGTAACTGAAGTAAAGGCTTTTAAGTCCACATCCTCCGGTACGCGGAGGTCAGACGGATACAAAAAGTTGCCAAAGTGTCTCCAATAAAGCTATCTGCGATGGACAGCAACTCGGTGTCGCCGATGCCGGAGCTAGCGCCCATTGCCGAGTTCGACAAGTCGCCGCCTTCGCCCCCCAACGAAGAGGTCCCGATGGACGACCTGCCTCCGCCCCCCGCCACCATCTCACACCCCGAGGCCAACCACAATCACGTCAAGAAGTAAGTGCATTTTGATTTCAATGGGGAAATTAAACCCTTTGGGGGGGGGGGGGGGGGGGAAAAAAAAAAAAAAAAAAAAATATCCCCTTTCTCCTTCATTGCCATTTCAATTCGAACCAGTAGTTCCTGAGATTAGTGCGTTATAGGTACCTAATTCTTCCTGCTAAGTTAAAACACTTCTCTAAGTGTATATGATATATGACACTGTCCTCGGCATCGTTCCTAAATCACTGAATCGATTCAAATTAAAGGCTAACTGCTAATATCGTTATGTGCGAATGTTATTTATAATTGTACCCGGATCATATTTCAAACTAATCGTATTGGTTAATAGTCTTTCGTAATCATTGCAAAACTTCAATATGTATTTAAGTATTTTGGATTAGATTAGAAGTATTTGTATACACACCAGTTTGCTGTTGGTGGTGGGTTTTTGCCATTAGGAAACCGTTTCTTCTAACTGAGAGGCTATTTGTAACTAAATTTAGAAGACTCATAAGTTAAAAATATTTATTTATTTTACTTTTACTTTTTCTAATCTCCTGAAATTATTAATATATATTATTATCAACTTTAATAAAAAATATATATGTGTGCTGCCATCTATCGTCTATAGCTATTACCAAAAAACGGATTCTATATCAAATTGATTTTATTACGCAGTTGCCACTATGTGCCAAAAGATGGCGCTGGTGTAAATGAAATTAGTATCTTATGAATTTTTAAGTTTTCAAATTTACAGTTTATAATTAAAATATAGTATTATTAAAGCCGGTTAAATTATGTGTATGTTTAGATTTTTACATATATTAAATATCCAGATATCATAGGCTATAGAGGTCTTTATCCCACTCGATTCGAACTCGTTTCATTAGTTGAAGTAGGGCGCGTATCGCGTCGGAACCGAGTCGAGATCTACGAGTTGTGAGTTGTGACACGGCCGTGGCGGGAAAACATGCTCATGTGACCGATAGCCGCCAATTTCCCATTTCGAACTTTTACTTATTTGAACGGTTCTGTGGTTTTGTGTATTTTTAACTTAAAAAAGGTTTTTGTGTGTTAAAAGTTTAAAAAACATCGCGATGGCAAGAAAAAATCTACCGTAAGTGTTAAATTAATTTCATACAATTATTTGCATTCCTACAAGCATATTGAATGCCTATTTTGAATTTATACTAAAAAAAGCAAGTAGACAGAATTTTAATATAGCGATCTCAGCTATTTAAATATTAAACTAAATACCTTTATTAAATTATAGTATGAACGACATGACGTGAATATAAAATAGTAAATAAATTTATTTTGTTTAAATTATTAATTGTGTGCTTATACGAGTTCGTCTATAGTCTAACAACGAGGTTAAAAAACAGGATAGAATACTTAGTTATATACTGACACTTTTATGTGATATTTTATTACGCCATAAAAATATTATCTTTGTAGATACACAAATTAGCCATGACGGCGTTAACAGCCTTGTATGTTGGCACTTTTGTAAATAGAGTAACTAAAAATGAAATTAACATATACATCAATTTATGGTAGACAAAGCACGGTGGGCTGTCGGTCGTGGGATCGAGATCCGAATAGTCAAATAGTTTTTATAAACTTAAAAATCTCACAATAATTTTAAAGAGTAGTTTGCCGAGCATTTATTTGTGACGCAATGTTTACTAATTACGGTTACAATTAAGCAATGGAATTCGTCAAAACCATAAACTAACGATCCCCAAGGACTAAGTACACAGATAATCATTCCTCGAAATCAATTACCGGTGGCCATCGTTTGCAGAGGCAATGCGGGTCCATTCGACCTCCAAGTGTTTTATTAAATCTAGCCGGCGGGAGCGCTCAGGAAATGGGATGAAATTGATGCCGTTTATTATTGACGCAGGCACACGAGACCGCTGCGACCCCGCTGCATTACATGGCCTGTTTGCTTTGGCGACAAAACTAATTAACTGACAAGTACTTAGTGGCGTTTAATCACGGTTTACCGAGTGGCGACTGTTCGCTATTATCAACAAAGCGCTCTATTCAAATAGCTTTTTTAAAAATTAAAGCCATTAAAAAGAGACACAATTAACCTATTTTACAAATTCGTGAAATGAATAGACGTTTTACTGTACTTTACGTTTCGTTAATAATTACATTTATAATAGTATTTTTGAGAAGACCACAGGAATCTCTTGCTTGCGTGATGAGTTAAGAGCATCGTAAAATGGAAGATTTCGAAGTTTATCTTCGTCAGATAAGAGTTAATTTAGATCTCGTGTACTTACTCAATTTCGGAGCATGTGGTTGAATGAAGCGAATAAAAAGTCCCCTCTTTTTGTTATATTTGTTTTCGAATTAAAAGATAGGACGACAATATTTTCCAAATTAAAAATTAAAAAAATAACCAATTGTCGATGGCTGGGCTTTGAGGCACTCGTTTTTCCTACAAGTACTACAAAAACCATTTATTCAATTTAACATGAAGTCCCAAGACCAAGTCATTACATCAGACCTTGATTCAATTTATACTCCCACAGTAAGTGCGTGGTCTTAAAAAGAAATTCTGTAGTTCGAATGTTTTGTTGATTTCCATGATTTATTAGTATTCTAGCAGGTACTTGTTAAACTAGATATAGCGCCAAACCAGCGATTCTTCTTTTTATTTTAAAGTACGTGCTGTCAACAACTAACCGGTTAACCCTTCTCATTTAAATACTTATCAACTTAATTGCTATCAATGCCAAGAAAAGTAAAAGCACAGGAGTATATTTTTCAATACCTACCTACAGTAAATACATCGTAAAATCCTACTTGATACAAAGCTGGATTTCCTATGTGGACGACGACATCCAGACAAGCGGAAAATGACTTTGACGAGGGTATGAATAAGATTTTATGTCATAGGGATTCAACGAGTATTCGTTTCTACAATATTTTTGTAGTATCGAATTATGACGTTACAAGCGCTACAATAATATATACTAAAAAGAGAATATACACGACTACTACAAATATAAATAAACCATTTTTATCGGCTTATAACAAGACATTCTCTCTCGACCATCGCTGTTGGAACGCATCTGAACCGTCGAGTCGTCCTTAAATACGTAAAAATCATATTTACGTGGAAATTGTCCGTTTTGGACACAACTAGACGACAAACTTTAACATTTTGCAGTAAAATTGTGGGTCACTTGTTTTATTATGAATAATCGTATAAAACAAAGACTGTTTTATAAACAAGTAAATTTATATTTATTAAAAAAGAAACTTAACGTTGTACCGCAAAACAGCAAATGAATTTTTAATGTCTTTGTTTGGCAGGCAAGCACTATACGGCGTGGGGATTTCCCTCTGCTATAATAAATTCATGTTATTATCTGTTTACTTATGGTATTGTAAAGTACATAGAGGGTGTCGAAAAGTAAATCGATTCATATTTCGATGCACCCTTTCAGTAGCCGGGTCGATGACCCCGGGACAACGCGTGTAATTTTTTATGACCACTTTCCACAACAGGCTGTTACAAATGTTATGGCTTTACTTTCTCTATAAATGTCTTGAACGCATCAAGAATATTATGTTATTAGCCGCGTAATATTACTTCCTTGACGCGAGTGAAAACTTTCTTTAAAGACCCGTGTCTATTAAGGAGTCCCGTTTCCTTAACAAATAAAGCTTCCAGATATGGTGGAACAAACCGAACCGAACAAAATATTTCTCAATTCGAGTTCGTAGTGAGTTCAGGCGTTCCCGTAAGCTACCCCGATTGGTCGGAATAATAAATAATAGTTAAAATAAAACACCTTAACGGTTTAAAACGCGATATATTAGTTAAACTTATTTAAAAATGATTTTTAACTTCGGCACTTCACAGATTTTTCATGTTACCGGTAGTTTGTCACCGCCACCTTTTTAATATTTAGACTTCCCGACATAGTCCAACATGTTTCTGAAAAAATATGTGATTTGAAGCGTATTGGATCCGGGTCAAAACCCGGTGGGAGTGGAACCCACGATCCGTCGGTTATATATAGATGAGTTATATCTTAATAAATAACAAGCATATGATATAAGCAGCATTCGAGATTACTTATATAACACGGCAGATAAAAGATAGTAGCTTTCCACTTCCGACATAAGGCGATGATCTTGAGATATCGGGGACCAAAACTCGTAGCAGATTAGCACTTGTCGGAGTTCAGAAGTTGTCAGCTTTATTGGTATTACCCAATTCTACAGTATAGCTGTGGTTTGCTTCCCCCTCTTGGAATTCTACTAACACATTTTTAAAGGTCATTGAACTTGTCACATTTTCGTCTCCATCGTCAGTCGGTCAGCTTGTCATTTTTTTAATGACAGAGGACAGTCAAGCTTCGTTCGGCTTTATCTAAATAACTAGCTGTGTCAGCGACTTCGTCCGCGTAGAGTAGTAATTTTGCACATCCAAATTTGTTTTTATAAACCTCCCTTTTATCTTTATACATTTTAGCTGTTACCCACGATGTCGTCCAGGTTCCGTCGTTCTTGCCAGATGAAAAAATTTTTTTTCCGCTTTCTTCGTTCCTATCATTCACATAGCGATGTTTAGCCTATAGCCTTCCTCGATAAATTCTATAACCAACACAAGTACTCCCTGAGATTAGCGGATTCAAACAAACAAACAAACTATACAGCTTTATATATTATCTATACATTATGCGTTGTCGCCCATTAAAAAAGCGTAATTCTATGTATTACATACGTAACTCACGAACTTGGAACGGGCGAACAAGGCAATAAGCTATTAACGAAATCAACAGACCGCGTCTGTCGCCCAATTATAATCCGATGGATTGTGATAGTGTCCCACTTACGATTGATATCTCACTACCTGCTTCACAACTTGGTCTAGTTATTTTTTGCTTCCGCCATAACAATGCGAGCGCTTTAATTTAACACTCGGTGCTCTTGTCTTAGGCAAACAGTAGGTAGGAATTTCATTACCTTGGCTTGATAAGAAAAGTCTGAGATTTCCTGCGAACATATTTAAGAGAAGTTTGTTTACCAACACTGCTTTTCTACGGACAAAATATTTTGATTAAACGGCATTCTTCAGGTTCTAATCTATAAAAATATACACCAGATTTTAAAAAGATTATAATATATAGCATATATATAGTATATGTGTGTATGTATGTAAACGATTGAAGCCGCCACAGCCCACACTGCTAGATGAATTTCGTTATTGTGTCGTAATTCGTTACGTTTTGTCGTGAGATTTAATTGAAATTGTTACAACTGACAATTCATTAACATATTTACAGGTTTTAATTACTAACGACTTATAACGCAATCTATATTAGTTAAACTTGAAAATTATTGAAACTACGGCTCGACGTGATTTCAAATAAGTTTAAGCAATATATCGCGTTTTAAACCGTTAAAGGGTTTTATTTAAACGTGTACTACTCAGGTAAACTATGGACAGTATTTATATTTACAGGTTTTCTTGCTCTAATAGTAAAGTCTTTTTACAATTTACATATTACGATGCGGTCAAATACGAATTATTAGTTGCCGAGAGGTATCATTGATGTACTGTTTAAATGAGTTAAACACGACTTCAAAAACCAAAACCAACAAATTCTTCTGCAGCAGTTGGCTACGTAGAGAAAGCATCACAAACGTTGGGTCGCGTTGGATATTATTAATCCATTCATAAACCTCAAGAGATAGTTACGTTATGAGGTACTAAACGTACGTTTACCATCGGTTAAACCGCGGCGCTCACGCAGCTAAACTTCACAACTAACGTAGCCCAGCCTCCAGCATTCCAGAACTTCGCGGCCAATTTATGCGTGTCCAGTCCCATCCCGTCGGTAATTTGCATAAATTGATTGCACGCTGCGCTGGTGTTTGATACACGGTATAAAATAGTGCGCGAGGTGCGCGGGCGACGCGACTTCCAGTCGTGCGCCCAACCGACGAACCGTCACACGCCTTAACTAATTATCACCCTCACCCGAAATGTTTATTTGAGGAGACACGGACGCGCCTATGTTCAGTGGTTGACGCCTTGTGAGATCTCGTGACGACCTCGTTCGCAACGATGCGTCAGAGATATCAAGTGAAACAGCCGTATGTATTCCATGTTTTTGTTATCTTTCTTTGACACTTATTATCTTAACTTGCTCTATCATGCAGCATCTAGGCCGTCGCCGGTGCATGAACTGAATATACGCCTGTTAATTATTTAATTAACAGAAAATATAGCAAAAAAGCCTCTATCATAAAAAAAAACATATATTTGCCCCATGCCCCACGTGAGCGATATCTTGATTTAATAGCATTCATATCACACGTTCGTTAATACTTTGTAAACACATATTAATCCTCACGGGCAACTGTGAATAATGAAATAATGATGTCATCATTATAATATCATTGTTACACCTTCATGGCATACCAAAAGAACGGTTAAGTGGCAGTTATGCTCAATCGATGTGTTTTTGTATAAACAAACAGTATGAAAAGTGTGTCGCCTTAATACTTGCTATTCGCAACACGGTCAAGATAATTATATTCAAGTAGTAAGATTCAAGTTCAAGTTATATACCAGATATCTTTTACGACTTATAAAGTATACATTATAGTATGTTTGTACATTTTTACGAGTGTTTACTATATTGAAATGGGTGTAGCATATAATGCTTTTATTTGTAAAAGACTGAGAGCCAAGTAGTTAGTAAAAATAAAACATTTTAACGGTTTAAAACGCAAAATATTTTCACGTTACGGATGCTTTGCAGCAGCCGAGGTCACGGGGAGACCACAAGTGTTTAAATTAAATGTGTACTACTTGAGCAAACTACAAACGTAGAATTTGTAAAAACTAATCACAATGAATTCTGAATAATGACGTCATAGAATTATGCTATTAAGAAAATAGCACGATTTTAAAGATGACGGGACTTGAATACTACTCGTCCGCTTTGCCTTAATTTTGAAAAAATACTCCCTCTTTATTTAGTAGTAAAAACAAAATTACAAATCATTTAGTTCATTATAAAACCCGCATCGCGCCAAACAGCCGAACTAAATCGTTTAACTTGTGTCGTGTTTAGAAACATGAAACATTGTTTTCCGGAAAACTTCATTGACTGAAAACAACAATTAGGTTTTGTTTTTAAACTTTACAAGCGTTACAGGTTGCGGAGTTATAAATATACATTCATTCGTTCTACTAAGATAAAATTAAACAACATATTTATTAATGACGTAAAGAAATGAAACTACAGTTTTATGAAAAACCAGATATTGAAAATTGAAAATGATAAAAATTTTAACTTCTCTTGCAGTCTCGTTAATTATTAATTAACTTACTACTAGTTTTTAACACAATTAACATTTTATTACACAACACAAAAGTTAAAACTTGTTACAATTAAAATTACAATAATAAATTTTTAATTGGTACAAAAGAATTATTATTTCAAGATTTAGTAGTGAGGAGTATTCCCACTTCTACGACATGTAAATTTACGTTAGCCAAGTAAGGGGAGTAAAAAATAAATAAATTATTATTACAAATTTACGTATAAACTTTAACATTTGTTACTAATTTTAATTTGTTGTTAATAAGGGAATTACTGGACTGTTTTACCTATTCTGCACAGTATATTTCAAATTATAAAAATATAACGATATTTCAGTACAAGGTCACTTTTTTGATGGATAGACTGCACCAGTTCAGAAGTCGGTTAAAAATGTTCACTCGTCTACATAAAGTGGCCTTAATTGATGCGCGCGACATTGCGATCTAGTTCACCAAATCACTTCGGATGTTCACCTTTTGTTTTGCGAATGTGGAAAATTCTGTATTATTCTCTACTGACTCGTGACAAACGAAATTATTTATTTAAAATAAAAATAGACTATAAAATCGATTTTTCCTTTAATACTGTAATCATTTTTTTCAAGCTTTAAATTAAAAAAAAGTTGCGACTGGCATCCGAACCAACGACTCAAGTGTTGCTATCCCTTTATGGCAAATCTAATTTTCTAGAGCACTAGCACAGTAAGTCATGTGTATTTTACGTTTTTTTAATCTCAATATAGTTCTATAATTATGAATAGACAGGAAAAATGAATTATGATCACTTCTATAATAATACACGACTATTAAAAGTAATTATTCTATTATACCATCTTCCTCAAGTGTTGTTTTAATTAATCACTTAACGGTTTAAATCGCGTAATGTATGAGCCCTGGGCCACGTAACCATCGCTAGAACGTGTAAATATGCCAACTATGACTTATTTTAATGTATATTGTTTTAAGATTACCAATCTAATTAGAGCAAGCAAACTTTCTACGTTCTCATTTTCTTGCAACGCTCACTATGTTTTCCTGCTAAACATTGTGCATATAAAAATAGAAGCATCCCCTTTGTTGCAATACATTATTTTTATTGTGCTGCACTCATTATGTAGCGTTCGCGTTATATTATTATAGACTTGCATCATATAAAATTTCATACCACGTCTGAGTAAAACAATACGGGTATTTTATGCATTGTATATTTCTAATTTGCTCTGTGAATTGTTGAACGCTTTAATTAACTCATTCAGCAATGCTCCTATTTAGAGTTTTGTTTGCTCTTTAGAAGTTGTATTATAGACCATTCTAATGGAAGAACCAAAAACGCTGTAATTTTTTTGTATTTTAAAACATTGTACAATTATATATATATATTTTAATACTTCATACTTATATTTGCGATTTTACTTTCTTCTTTTAAAACCTAATATTCAAAACAAAGGTCACGTTGTCAAGATGTTAAACCCCAAGCTTAACTGGTCCTCCTCTAGCATAAAAAGGAACTACACCAAGTCATTTTAAAACTTTAATAAATAATTTCTTTTAAACTCTTAATAGTTTTAAGCTAATATGGGATGTGCAGTAAGGTTTGTTTACGCTATTCTAAGCCAGAACGGAAGAGTTTTTGTATAATGAGGATTCAGAGGGGCTTTCCGGGGCTCCGACCTCGCGACATTGTTGATTACGACGAGTGTACAATTGTGACGTAATTGCTTGAATTTTTGACGACGAAGGAAGGCTTATCTCGTTACGTTCTTTCGGCGATTGGTTCCCTTATGATTTAGATATGGGCTCGTTGGTCTAATGACAGTAATGTATAGCTAATCGAATCAGTTTTTAATTTTTTTCTGAAACATGATGGATTTCGTCTGAAAATCTGGATATTAAATGGTTGGTAGGAAAATCTAAAATTCTCTCTGGGTTACGAACCTACTACAGACGAACCAAAGCCAAAAATCGGTCGATATTGGTCGCATCTTCTCAAAATGTTATATCTCGCTCATCTGTCCTAGTGTCCTTCTCTCTCTTAAAAATAATAATAGTATGGGTATGATAAGACAGACTGAACTAGTGTTATTTGTTGTTTAATGATAGTGTCTGTAGAAGCTGGCGCAGTAAATGCGAAGCTTAAGATTCCGAAAAAAATCCATATTCTATCTTGGCATCAGTCAGAAATATTTATAATACAACAAACAGTTTTTATGAACTTTCTCTAAACATAGAAAAGCAATAAAACTAACAAGTAACCGTTCTTTTGTTTCCCTAGACGTCAAACAGATATTTAAATGTGGGTCAAACAAGATGTTTTATAAGTTTAAACACCGAATGACCGAATTTATTGTTTAATATCATATCATATTTAACTCTGTTTCTAAAATTTTTCGTGTAATATAAACATAGCGAATTTTGAAATATCTTACACGACAATACAACAATCGTAGTGGGCTGGAAAGAGAAACTATTATAATAATTTGACAATGCAATAGTTGTTGGGAGGCTTTCAAGGTGGACGCGGTAAGAAGAATGCAGTCGCTGTTCTGCAACTGTTTAGCAACTATTTATCTGACCACTTTTGGAGCAAAGGTTTCCGCATTACCAAAGACTTGTGTTTGATTTGATTTTTACTGGGTTGTTTATTTCAATGTTCTTTACTTTAGCAGTCTTAAAATTAAATGCAATAGTTTAATCTGGGAAAACAATTTTAACTTTAATATTATGAATAAACTACCTCCTCGCCTTCAAGATTCTGCTTCTTCGTCTTTTAATAATTGTTAAGACTATCTTATTACCTTCTTTTTCCCTTATTATAATAACCGTTTATGCTCCGACGTTTAAACCCTCACTCATAAGATACCTGTGCCCAGCTGTGCGACGTTAATAGATTAACGGGAGAAAAAGTAAAAGTATTCAATATTGACCTGAACCATGTCATGTATTTTTCTCGTACAACTAAACAATGTGTGAAAGTTTCGTAATAAAAGCTATGAGTACTTTGAATAATATTCGGAGATTCCGAGATAAGCTTATTGTGTATTGTACTTGTTGTTCCGTCAAATTATTCGTTTATTGGCCAATCGTACTGAGAAGGTCAGGATCTTCGTAATGCTTGTGTTTTGATTTAACGGATAAGCTTTGTTTACGCAATTGAATGTTTGGTAAAAGGTATGTTTTAACTATATTTTAATGATGGAGTTAGGTAAAATACCCTAGCCTTTAGCACGTAAACAATTTTGGCTTTGGTTATTCTGAAATCCGCAGACTGAAAGAGCAACGTGATTAAACGTAATGGCTTGTTTATCTGTGGACGGTGGTTCGTGACCCGAACGGAATCCATATTTCCAGACGAAGTCAACATGTTTCAAAAAAAATTACAAATTGAATAAAAATGTTGGACCCGATGGGGACCGAACCCACGATCCGTTGATTATTGCTACCATTTCACCTACGAGCCTGTCAAGACTACTATAATCTTTAGTCCCCTGAAAGAATATGAAGATGTTTTCAAACATACAGACAGCGAATAAAGGCAGAAACGTTTATGTCCTTAATTTCAGGAAAAAAGAAACAATTCACGTTCCCAATATAATTTTAACATCTTTGGAACTGCCGAACTGCAGGTACTGTAAAGCTGGAATAGGTCTACCTCACGCCTGGACCAGGCATAACTGGGTTCCTTATTATCTGGCCACCAATCGCTGCTGCACTCTTTCTAAAATTTTACGTAAAAATATTATTTACTTCGTATTATTAAAAGTTTCAATGAGAGCGCCGCCATCTGTATTTTCAGAAATCTACCCTGTTTATAATACACTCGTAGCGCCGAGTTTTACTAACAATCTCCTACAATTACAAACTATTTTGCCGCTAGGGGTCGTGTTTTGGAGTTCAGGTTTTAGTTTACCTTGTGCATCATGTACGGGCGTTATTCAGTTGAAACTTTGTAAACGAGAATATAATAATCATTTATAAGTGAGTTTGGATATCTAAAATAGGTCTAGAATAAGTCAACAGATACAGGTGTTTAGATATTCAAATTAATAATGCTAAGTCAACTATTGACAAATAAAATGATCTCTCGTTTCTATCGCGTCATTTCCGGTGTTCAATTGTAATAATGGCGGTACTTCCGCTTTCCTCTTTGCATAGCTGTCACTTATAAAATGTACCTATTGAGGTATTCTCTTATTATTATTTTGCGGCGGTCCAAGCCGAGGCCGATGCCGCCGGCTCGGGGCACCTTGGTCTAGCCGCAAACACGGCGATACGTAATAGTCAATTCAAAAAAAAAAATATATTATAAAACTAACTGTTGCCGCGACTTCAGGCGCGTCGCATACTTATTTTGGGCATCAAAACTTATTTTTGCAAACCTCCTCTTCATCTTTATAAATTTTAGCAACGGAATCCTACAAAGATAAATTATTTTCCCCATTTCATTACATTCCCCGTTTCATTACATTTCCCACTGTTTCTCTGATGTTTTATAACCTTAAACCTTCCTCGATAAATGTTTTAACCAATGCAGAAATAATCTTTCAATTTGAACCAGTACTAACCGTTAAACTTTATAAGTAAGGTTTGGAAAATCATTGCCTTCATGCACACATAGACTCACTGCACACACACTTATGAACAAATCAAAACAGCACATTTTAGAATCTTTACGAACTATACACAAGCATTGTATATAATTAATGAGTGTGCATAATTAGTTTGAGCAGCTGATTAGCCGAACAATACTTTCGCGATACGGTTTGGGAATGTCGTCTTGCTGACTTTGCGTGGAAAGGAGGGTGCTATTCCGAACTCAATTACGACCGACCTTTGAACTCTTGATGAGCTAACTCAACGTGGTCCCTTTCTGCGGGCGTTTTAAATGTTTTAAATAATGATGATAATCTTGTACTTATTTTTACAAGAGCTGTTATGTAGTAACTCTTATTTACCTTCCAGAAAATATACAGTATATTCCTTCCTATTTATCTCCTTGTCATAACAAAAAAATACAAAGCACAGCCTATTTCTTTAAAGATATTTTTTGACAAAACAACAATATTGCTTCAAAAGAGGACTGCAACATATTTTTTTGTCAAAGATTAATAAATGAACCGACATTAAACAGTACACTTGTGTTAAAAACACAAAGATATACTTTCAACACACATGTACCCGTATAGTTTTTATTTATTTATTGCATTATTTTATTCATTGCTCAGCAAGACACTTGATTCAGTTCAGCGAGGTCTTATTAGTCTTCCTTGAATTGCAGCGGGGTCACAGAGGTCAACCAAGCCGTCTACTATTACAAATATTGCAGCGCTTGCTCTACTCTTTCAAAACTTTTTTTTATTATTTTATTCATGAATAAAATACAAAGCCACGTTGTCAATTTGTGAAACGAAATTTGTAATATAAGAAACGATTCAGTGGAGTAATCTGACTTATTTTAGGTCAGATGGTGTTAAATTTAAATTTTTAACGGTTTAAAACTCGATATAATTATTACTGTTCATAGAGGAGGACAGACAAGCACGGGGTATCTCTTGATGGTCGTTGTAATACCTCAACCATATAACATCTAAACAAGATGCACTGTCGAACTATTTTTGACTTTGGATATTCGGAAATCCAAAGACTGACACCGAAACGTATTTAAATTTGACAGCTTTTTCTTCTGTGGAAGATGGTTCTTGACCCAGACGAATATTCCTTCCACCTTATATTCGTATCCTTTGTGAAACCCTTGTCTCTCGTCAATTTTATGTCTGCTGCTCTCCTTAAAACATATTCCCACCTTTTAAATTGTCACACTTTGTTTCTTAATCAGCGTTAGATCTTTCAGCTTTCAGCGCTTGACTAATGTTGAAATTAAATACAAAATTTGACAGATATTTATCGTCAGTATTAAATACCTTACTATGTTTTATAAATGTAAAAGCTATTGTATGATCTAAAAAGCTTACACGTTTTATACGATTTCCATCTAAGAGAAGTCTTGTTTTAGAATAACCTTTTAATAGAGAGAAAGGTCAGTAGCGAAGAGAAAATAAACGACCCACACTCGGTTACTGATTAATTCAACATTTGAGTTATCTAACTGTTTAACTTATGTCACTTACATAAGAATGATGCTGCGATACACCAAAATGCAATTTCGTGTTTCTTAACGTCAAGTGAAAGCGGTAGCTTTTCGTTCTGTTAAGTAAAAGTTAATGAAAAAGAAACAATTCACGTTCGAACGATCCAAAGAATACTTTATTGTTTGCTTCGATTCAACGTTTAATACATTTTAATTGAAAATATGAAAGATCTAACCTACATTCGCTTGGCTCTGTCTAGTGCTGGATGCATTTTATCTATTTAATAAAAAATACTGTATTTTATTACTTCTATCTAGGTCTGTGCTTAAATATTAAGTTTGAATTTAAATAAAACCTTTTTAAAGACCTAAAACGCAAAATAGACAAGTTAACTATTGTTAATTCAGTTTAACGTTTGGATTTGGGATGCTTTGCAGCAACCGTGCAGCAGCAGCCCCGCCGTGACCACGGCTGCCGAGCTTGCCAAAATGTCGGGCTCTTTAATTTTTTTTAAACCAAACAGTAGGTATTATATATTTATTGATCTTGTTTGAGTTTAAAAATGATCTGTAAGTTTAATCCATTTTGTTATGTTTCTTGTTACATCGTAATTGCGTTTTACACATTTTGCATGTTAAGTAACTCTTATGGAGTAGAAGGATGCAAATTATGCCCACCCAAGACGTTTCGTAACATTTGTAACGTGTACTTATGCACAGACATCTGGCGCGAATCGCAAAATATGTGCATTCAAATTGCGTTATGAACATTATTGATTTCACTAAAATAGTACTATAATGTTTTCTTGGACTATATAAAAACATATTAAAACAGTAAACCGATCAAATACAGCCATTCTCTCTCACGTGAAATTCCGTACCGTCTAAAGATGCACGTATTCTTAAATAACGCGAAAAATTTTAGTTATTCACTTAGTAGTTTTTCGAAGCACTTCTTACGGTTTAAAACGTAAAATAGATGATTAAACTTCTTTTTCACTTTCGTTATAACGTTTCGCTAAGCTTAATTCGCGTTTCGGTTGCAGTCTGTGGATTTCCGAAATCATCCAGGTCGACGCATCTTGTTGAGATGTTATATGGCTATATATATCCACATGGCCTTTTTTAAAATTGGTTTTAGATTGAAAACAATTACGACACGGGTTGGACTTGATCTGGCATCGACAGCGTTCCGTGCTGTTGCTCTAATCACACTGTCTACACGTAACTAACTGTCCTACACGTTACACACATTATACATATATTGTCATTTTTCTGAAGAAGCTGTGCTGCAGAGCCCTGAAATGAGAAAGTTCTTGTAATAAGCGGTTGTTGTACTCTCAAGTAAGTGAATGTAGATTCCGACACGTGTATGTACGCATGAATAGGGCATTAAAGCAGTCTGTTAGCTACTGACATGACACACTTCCTCGTCTAACATACGTGTTGAATACATTGAGAGCGCGACACGAGACGAATATTAGTTTTCATACATTCAGATAGCGAGCAATGTATACTATACAGGCCCGTGTCAAAGTTAATTAAAATATTGAAGATTTTAATACGATAGACGAGGTCAGAAAAGATCTTGATGGAAATTGAAATAAACCCATCGTATAACATCTTAACAAGTTGCGCTCTAGACCTATTTCGGCTTGGATATTCGGAAATACTATTAGATAAATATAATTGTAATACAATATAGTAAGAAAGTGTAAGATTATAAAAAAAGATAACGATTGATTGATTTTGTTATTGGTATTGTATTATATCATCGTATATCTATAGTACCTCATCATAACATAAAAAAACATACTGTTGGTCTTACAAGTACATAACGCTTTGTTCTACTTCCTAAAGGTAGAACAAAACAAATCGATACACAAAACAAACTTATTAGTCTAAGACGTTTACTTAAGTCATCAACTCAATTACCCGCATGTCAACTGTTTATTTTAACCATATTGTATATAATTAGATACTTTAAACAATCAAATTCTCCGTATCGGGGTACAAGGTGATGTATTATCTTTGTCATCACAAATATTTATCACTATCAGGATCCAATGACGGATCTTAGTTTACATATACGCGGCCTTGCTGTAGAATCGCGACGTTTTGTAGAGCAAAATTTGATTGATCGATGTGATAAGGGTCTCTCGAAACTACAGACTAAAGAAAATAACATTTACATTCAGATAGTTAATTTTAAATACTGTCTATAGCGAGTACACATTTAAATAAAACACTTTAACGTTTTAAAACGCGATATATTAGTAAAACTTATCGTCGTCGGGCCGAAGTTAAAAATAATTTTAACTTTAACAAATATATCGCGTTTTAAACCGTTGAAAGTGTTTTATTTAAATAGTTAAATGTTACTGTAAAGCAGATATACCGAGTGATACCCACAGATAACTATGTGTTGTTTGGCCAATATGCAGCAGGAAGGGTTTAAATGGGGGTGAATTATATATTTATTTAACAATCATCATCATCATCAACGTCTGTGCATCCTCTTGTGGGGCTTAGCCTCTTTTGGTCGCTACCTGTATCGCGATCTCTCATTTGGTTCCTTTATAACTCTTCCTGCACTAAGAAAAAATAACTTACATGCTAGTATGGAGTAGGAGCTAGTATGCACCCTATCCCTAAAAAGCGAATCCTTCCAGGCAATCTTTACGCGTAATAAATTATATTAGTGTAGTCACTAAATTAAAAACTTACTTAAAAGTCTTTCGAAAAGTGGAAGTCCAGCCAAGCTTCAAAAGGGGTTTAAAGACGACAATAAGATCAAAAGTACAGATTCATTCGCATAGTCAGTTTCCTTGAAGTTCAAAGTAAAAATATTTCTCACATCCTAAGTACAAAACAGACATTACCTTAGTCAATAAAAAATTATAAGAATCAGAAAGTTTTTAATAAGCAATAGCATTCAAAACGGTTTATTTATTATTTGATTTAAATAAATAAAATTAAGACAATATAACTATTTTTTAATAATGTGTTCTGCGCGTAATATAAAGAAATAAAGTACAGAATACCCTTTAGACCTAAATAACTCCGCTCCGACGGATACATTCCTGTGGATGTTCGGAACTCATAACATAAGGGGTTTATACAACGTGAAAATGTAATAAAAATTTACAATATGAGTACGCCAGCGATCAAGTATATACAAGTATCAAGTTTTACTTTATATTGTAAAGCTTTTAAGATGTAACGATGTAAGTCCTGTTTTTTTTTTCTCTGCAAGGAGGAAATGGGTGAAATGGTCAGCAGACAACGTGGACTGATCCCGATGTCCCCGATGAAAATAAAATAATAATAAGTCCTGCTTTTATGAGTTATATAGTTGAGCGGTGTTTTTGATGTACAAAATTACTTTATGACACAAGTGGCGTAACTCATAAAAATTATAGATATTTCTATTGCTAAGTACTGTCTGTAGTTTGCAGGATTAGTACACATTTAATTAGAACACTTCTAACGCGTTTTAAACCAAATATTTGCGATAACTTATTTTTAACTTAACCTATGGCTCGGCGTTTCCGATGTACAATTATTACCAAAGAAATGTCAATAGGCTGAAATATGTTACTTCTAACTATCAAGGTCCATGCGACTATTACCAAAATACTAAGTCAACTAGTGCCCGCAGTAGCAGTCTGTGCCCGATCCGGAGACAGTATGTATGTATTTCTCAGCCACAACTCTATATCAAATTAAAATTTTATATGTAAATCTGAGAGTTATAATTGACAACAGACACAATAAATTCTTTATTATATAATCACTTGTCACCGCACAACGTCGGGGCTTTCCTTTTCTCTTGTTAGCGATTTGTAACTCGTTTGTAACACATTGATTTGTGAGGCATCATCAAACTTGACGTGAAATCGTCAAAGCACCGTTACCGTTAGTGGTCAGTCATCAGTGGGCCACTTTTTGCCTTATATTGGGCACAACACTGTCCAATAGGCGTTTTGCATACGGCGCAAGTACTCGAACGTGTGAATTATATCTTTGGATGTGATGGAATTCTCATGTTAATGTTTTTTAAGCTGATGGTGAAGCTATAAGCAAGGGTTATTATTTAGACAGTATTTTTCACTCTTAAGTTTTAATACACACGCTAGTGAACGAGATGTTAAATGATTCATAATAATGACGCGGAGATACTTTAAAAAAATCGAATTTATCTGTGATGTCAAAACCAAGGGCCTTGGGGACCAAGGTACGCACAGATATAAACATAGTTGTTTTAACAAAATATAGGAGAAGTTAATTCTTGTTTTATTAGGTTTTTACAATTTTACTGACACGCTGTATGGAGCTCTCGCTAGCTGGACAGGAATCAAAGAGAACCTGACAGTGACGTTTCTGACAGTCTTACAACTTTTGACAATTAACCCTAAGGTTTCTCTTACAGTGATTAATAAGACTGCGTTTTTAATGCTTTGCAATTAGGTCGCTGGATACTAAGTTTTTTTTCTTTACAGTTTTGTACAATATGTTATACACAAATAAAACTACATTTTAAATCTGGGTAAACACCTTTAGAATTTTACTCTCCATTTTATCACTAATTCTATTAAAAAGTGTCTGTGCGCGGGGCTCTTTTTGCCCGGCGTATTTGATTTACAATGACTACAAAACCCGTTTATCCATCTATCATCTTAAGTGATCTCGACCTCTGAGCAATTGGAATTTAATTGTTTCCCACGCTCACTGCACGTATTTGTAATTTGTATACCAATTTATAGACACATCTCACATTTTTTTCAATCAAGATTATTTAAGAGATAAAAATAGAAACTAGAGGTAACTGTACTTAAAATATTTTAAGAAAGATGTGATAAGTAATTTATTCTATTATGTTAATTCATTTGTTTAAATTATGGAATTGAAGTACAAAATTTGAATACTACAAATTATAAATTAAAAATTTACGACTCGACTTGAATTGAGCTACCCTGTTAATAGGTGTGAGCAACAACAGCAAGGAACGCTGTAGATGCCGGTTCAAAGCCCTGCCCGTGTCGTAATTTTTTTTTAAAAATATTCGGTTTCATGCTAGAAATTGTTTTTTTTTTTAATTGAGGAAAGTAGTCTGAATATGATAAGCTTCTCAATTCGAATATCTATGCGTTATTCTTTTAAATATGATATATTTGTCTGTATTCATTGGAATGGTCCATGTTCGCTGAAGCCTGTGTTATTGACGCGGATACAACAGCAAAGGTTGGCAAATTGGCATGGTGGCTTAATTTCACGCTTACGCGCTCCTGAATACGCAGTTAATAAAGGATTATTATTATGAAGACCTTTTCATACCATACTTAAACGTGTTAAGGCTTGACAAGTATTGAACGTATATAACTTGTGTAAAATGTGGCTTATATATTTAAATTTTATTTTGAAAGTTAATGATAAACGCAAAGAAGTTTTAAGTACAAACTATTCTTATTCTTCACTGTTATCAAAAACAAATAAATGCGTTTTATTATATATTACAACCACAATGTGCTACGCTGATAAACCTAGGATAAAATTACGATTGACTAACTACAGTTTCAACCCGAGTGCCCTACACAAACCACAGACAACCCCCTTTTTAAACATAGTTTATAATGTAGAAAACTCGTAATAAACAAGTGTATCTTAAAAGAATCTAGATTACGCGTTCTTATACAATTTACATGCTACAGTGCAGATTTATGTCAGTGGCCACGAAAGCGATATGTTATTATGTTCTTGGAGTTACATAACATATAATATGAATACTTAGCATGCTTTTACTAGAGCACTTCCTCATTAAGGCCAACTTGCTCGTCATTCATTGTTCTACTCGTTTGATTGATACCATTATGTGCTTATTGTAATAAACACAAAGCAATATTTCCTTCATTTATAATATTTAAAACGATACCTAAAGCAGCCTCCGAAATCTTTTGTGGACTTACTATGTTTCAATTGTGATTTGAGTAATGAAAGTGTATTTTTCGTAATATTAAAAAAAAGTTTACTGACAGTTAGTACAATACATTTTGCACTAGTGGTTAAGAAAATTAAGTAACTGAAAATTAAGTGTTGTTTGTAAGTTTGGCCAAAGGCTGTTTCTCTACATCTGTTTAAAATTCACACTCAAAAACAACAATGTCGACGTAATATTCTTGGTTTTTCCGACTTTTAGCTATTAAAGCTTCTTAGTTTTAATTGTAACAAAAATTGCGTTATTATGGAACAACATTTTACATTGAATAATAATAAGACAAACTCAAACTTTATTTAAACTAGAAACAAAAAAACACTTGGTATAGCTTAAATATCTGTATACTAACTATTGTCGCGACTTCGCTCGCGTGAAGTATTTTATTTGGGCATCAAGATTATTTCCTTTAAAAATTATAGCTGTTACCGAATATCGTTTCTTTTCACATTTTCCACTCTTCTTTTTCCGATCTTACTGGTCGCAGCCAGATGTTGATAAATAGTTCCTGATCTTACTGCGTTCAAACCAACTCTTCAGCTTTATAACAGTGCTTTATATAGACACATTAGAATCTATCCGAATAGTTCAAAGGTTAAAAGTCTTCGTAAAGTGAAATTATTCAGCGCAAATATGTAGTAAGTGAACCTAGGTTATATTTTCGCGTAAATTAAGTTTCTAGCGCCGCAGTGCTTATTACCTGAGGGTAACGTGTCGCTTGTACCTGTCATTACACTTTCTAACTTCTAAAGGTAAGTGCGCACTTGCCAGCTTTCATATTAATCTTACACGGGTAAGGACCTACTTACACTTGTAAGTTATATTGAAGCTAACGCTACGGATTGCTTTACAAGTATAAAAAGGTGCTTGAAATTAATTTAGTCGTGCTGCCGTTTTCAATAAGATGAAAATTTAAAACTTACGTAAAAAAGTGAATTTTTAATTTTCGTCCAATCAGGTAACGAACGAACCAATCCGAATTTGGAACGTGGACATTGGTGCAATGTATAGCTATTAACCTACGGCTCGCGGGTTCGATTACCACCAGATCCAACGCGTTCTAATCAATTTATAATTTTTTCCACTCTTGGTAGACTTCTTCTGGTAATCTGGATATTAAATGGATAGTAGCTATATAAAATTTTTCAGATATCAAATGTTTCAGTTTCAGTGTTCAGCTTGTGGATTTTCGAATCTGTCCTCCTGTATCATAAAAAGTAAAAATGAAATTAGAAAAGGGCTTTCTGCAATAAAAAAAAAATATTTTAACAATTATTAAAATAACTTAACAGGCAAAAATTATTAAAATGCATCCCAATTGACGTACGATTTCAGAATTAACCATGCGTTTAATTACAACCCAGTTTGTGATTTCGACCCCGATTTTAACCCCTCTCTGCTGCTTCAAACTATTTGCAATTTTATATTGACGCTGTTTGCTGCAAACGGGGGTACTGTTCCAGATTTACCAGAAGGTACTTCTGTCCGTTGACTCAAGTCGATGGGTCGATAGAGCTGTGCATCTTCACTGGTTCATTCGACTTTATCCTTTGTTCAATTGAAATAAGTTCTATTGTTGACTATTCTTTGTTACCTTGGGATTAAAATCCTACATAATATAATAACGCTATATGTAAGAATTTAGTTTACGCTTAAATAGGTACAATTTTATACATAACAGTGGCTCTATTTGTAGAGCTCTTAGTTCGAGTCCCGTGCGTTTCATTAATGTTTTTTTTGACGGGCTCGTTGGTCTAATCAATGCATGACTAATGATCAACGGGTCGTGGGTTCGGTCCCATCAGATCCAATATGTTTTTAAATTTCTGAAACATGATGGACTTCATCTAGAAATCTAAATATTAAATAGGCGGTAGGAAGATGGAAATTCCGTCCAGGTCGCGAACCACCGCCCACAGATGAAAAACCCATGAAGCTTAATCGCGTTTTGGTTTCAGTCATTTTCGTATATCCAAAGTAAAAATGGGTCGGCAGCGCATCTTGTTTAAATATTATAGGCTGGGGTATAAATCACCCATGCCACCTTTGTCCTCCTGTAACTTAAAAAAATCTAAGAATAGATTTAAAATCTAGTTGATAATCTGTTTTGCAAATAATTCCTATTTGGAGCAGGTTAATTTGTATAGCTACGCGAAAACGTAAATTGTCGTATGTTATTTAGAGGTGAAATTAAGTAGGTTTTTCGTTTCCTCTACCAGTTGGATATCCTTTAAATTACTTCAATTAAACTCTAAATTGCGTTCTACTATTTAGGTCTAAAATAGATTGGAAATTATCTTGTATCTACTCTATGTAGATACATAGTATTTCCTCCAAGTTTTCGCTTCTCTGCGGTCATTAAACAGCTAAGAAGTTTTCAGAACTTTTGGAGTTAGTGCGGTTAATTTAACGGTTTGTACGCTTTGACGCACATTTGAAACCCCGAAAGACGAGCTCTTTCACTTGATGGTAGGTGATATATAATCTAAAGAAGATTCACTGTCAGTATATTTGGTTTTGGGTTTTCGGATCCCATTAAATCACAGGTTGAAACCAAGAGCCAATTCGTGATTTAGATGGAAGTTCGATGTTCCCCTGGTGGGTGGTTGGACTAGGAGGGGGTCGAACCCACGACACGTTGATTATGATTAGCCTTACATTGCTACCATTACACCAATGAATTCGTCAAAGAAGATGGCTCCTCAAAGCTTTCAAACGATGTTCAAATGTTTATACGGGAACCGCAATGCATTTTTGTTTTTACGCTCTAGGTATACATGTAGGCCAGGAGTTCCACGGCTAGCGAGGTCAATGCCCGATCCCTCCCCTCCGCCCAGCCCTCGCCTCTACATTTCTTCGTAGGCACACAGTACATAGTAGCCGGTAAAGTAGAACCGTTTGATGAAACATCACTCGTCCCGCCACTTTTTGTGAACTAGAAAACCCATGCGGTGCTAGAAAGCGACCGTGTCTAATACTTTTCTTATTTATTGCGTGCGAGTGTTTGTTTTGGCGAGGCGACATAACTTTAAAAGCTGCCTTTTGAATGATTTTTAATTAAAAACTACGGGAACTAGTTAGTCAATACATAACAAAGAGTGTCTCAGCAAAACACCGTGTTCGTTCTACGCCCTTGATTTGAGAACTGATGTCTGAGTAAATGTAGATTTCGAGTCTTTAGCTTTTAACTGATGTAACGTTCATAAGTATGAACTAGTTACCTATCGTTGAATTAATGATTTTTGGCATCAACAGCTCAAAAAGCTTGAGATTTAAATTCTAATGCGATGGGATCATACCAAATTCAAAATCATATACTTGACGTGGGAACAATTATCTAATTCATTTACACAATTAATTTGAATTCGTTTCTCTTAATTTAAGTCCGTCACTGCATTTGATAGCTTGAATAACATTTAAAGCTTATATTTGGTTTGACGACCATAGCCCTCCGTGTTACACTAATTTATCTAGGTACGATATAAAACTTTTTATTTCAATGGGAAATACATTATAAAATTTTATCAACTCCCATTTACTTTTAAATTAAACGCTGTTTCTCGTCCGGCTTATTAATTAAGTAATAACTACAATATAAGCAATAATATATTAGAGTAATTTTATATTTATTGGAACTGTCCGATGTTTAGTTTCCTCGTGACCACGGCTGCTGCATACCATCCCAAAGTCACGAGGAAACTAACATGGAGGAATGGAGGAATTCCCTATTGTCAAAATCAATACTGCTGCTCTAATCTGTTTCGGGCGTCTTTGGGGAAACTGTTTCGGAAACCGTTAAGTGTTTTATTAAAAAATGTACTACTCATGTAAACTATACAATACATAGAATTTTCCATATGTAATTCACGTATGTCAGCGCTGGGCACTGGGCGGTAAGTTATGCAAGGAATCCATGGTGTAATTACGTTGTTCCTTACTTTCACGTCTGACCTTTCACGACCGGACACTTATTCCATCCTTATTCTCTGGATAATAATCCTGATAGATCAATATCACCAGCTGATACATCTAAAATGAAGATCGAACTGTTTTCGAGAAATACTAATTTTAAGCTTCGTTCGGACAATAAAAGTATATAAATAAAATATTCAAATAGCGCTGTGCTTAATATTTTTATAAATTCATGTTTTTGTATTGCCGTTTTTCTACTTTTTACCAAAGAAAATCTCGGTATCCGTTATTTAATGGGGAAAATATAGATAATAAGATTGTGGCACAAAAAATGTTAGTGTTTCAATTTTGCTAAAACATGCTCGTTATAAATTAATATAAAACAACTAGCAAACGTTGTTTCCTTGTTGTTTTGATCATCATAAAAGTTGTTCTTAGTTAATTTGAGTTAACCTCAAAAGATATTATTTAGATTCTTTTATACATATTCCTTGGGTATACTGAACCGTTCTCACAGCGTATCCTGCAGAAGCCCTCAAAGATGTAGCTCTCCTCTATAATAATAAGTAATTGGTCTATCCAACCCCAAAGAATTTTTCAATTATACAATACCAGTTTGACATGTAAACCAACAAACTCCTCAACTTTATAATATTAAAAGAGATCATTATACAAATAAATGTAACTGTTCCTTTAACCATCTGTTAGAATATATTTAAGGTACGTTAGAAATAGCAGGTGTTAAGGCACTTCTAGGTTTCACGTCTTTAAGGTCAATAGAGATGCGGAAGTAGGTAAGGTAGTAAACACGGTACTTTGAACATAAGTGGGTCAAAACAATCGTATTGACTGTAGAGCTTCAATCTTTAACATGAGTTAAAAAAATAAGTAGTTTTTATTTTTTATATATTTACTTTAAAACAAAAAAAATTTTGTGGTTAATAAAAAAATGTGATATAGGAAGATGTGAATTTTATAAACACTGAGTTATATTTAAAAGCAAGAATACGATAACGAGCAACACGACTTTCTTCATCGGGCTTGTTTGTCCTATAATACCAATATATGGCTCAAAGATCGGATCGAAGTTCGATTCCCCCCCCGACCACGTATGTCGGACTATTTCTGGAAAATATAGGCATCTTTTGACATTCAGAAATATATATTTCTGAATCTCCAAAGCCAAAATAAGTCAAGAGCGCATCTTAGTTAGATGTTATATCCCACCATTGTTTGAACAACAAAACGTATCATTTGATTAAGTAATGGTTAAAAACGTATCTGTTTCAATAATAAAACAAATATTCATTTTTTAACTTACCTTACAGAAAATAATCAAATTTAGACTAAAAGCACCCAAGATAGGACAAAGCATGCAAATAAATCTAACTTAGAACAATAATAAATACACACACACACAAGACATACTTAAATATGATTTATCCTAACAAAGAAATTACTTTATACAAAATAAAAGTAAAAGCCTATACCACCAAGGTTGAGGAATACTGTCATGAAAATATTGCTTGTCGTAGTGAATTCTTAGTGGCAATGAGTAAAATTTAAATGTTTTAACTAATGTATTATTAGAATCTCACCTTGCAATTTCAGGTCATGTGCATATGATACACGACTCATAATGTAACAATTCAATCAACGATTTTAGCACGTCATGCAATCAAAGATTATGAAACGAGAGAACACGAATAGTGAAATAAATGCATATCCAAATTCAAACCGATTAATTCCTCTGTTTTTCCAGAATAAACACAAAATTATCCTCGGAATTCAAATCCAAGAAACGTAACGTAATCCAAATACTATCTGTAGTTTATTAGCGCGTATTACACATTTAAATAAAACACGTTTAACGGTTTGAAACGTAGGACCATGGTTAAAATAATTTTCAAACAAGTTCAACTAATATATTGCGCGTTTTAAACCGTTAAAGTGTTTTATTCGAACCTACTATCTATATATTTTATTACGTCTTGCATTATTTGATACCTTTTATAACATCCTTAACCAAACACCGTCCATTGTTCTAAAACGTATAGTATCTATTCAGAAGTGGATAATTTCCTTTTACGGTTGCTATCTCGTGATAAGTCTCTGGTTTCCGAACGCGATGCATAAAAAATCTCGTCTCCACAACATCCGGTGCCGCATCGTCGAGCTCGTGTTACGAGATCCTTTGCGGTTTTATCACGATATTGGGTGCACAGCCAAGCAGAAACCTGGCTATATAATATGATTATAGAATCAAACATAAATACAAAAATAGGAAGATAATATTATAAAGCTGACGAGTTTGTTAGTTTGAATGCGCCAATCTCAGGAACTACAGGTTGGAATTGAAAAATTACGTTTGCATCGGGCGGAAAGTTCGAGGAAAAGGCTTTAGGGTATATAACATCATATATATCTATATTTTAAGATCAAATAACAATAGCGATGGGACGCAAACGACGTCGTGGGTTACGGCTAATTCTTTAACATATTTTTTTGTTGGCCCACAGGACTATTTCTATGTTCGTTGTATCGATTTAATATTTATATGCAAGGTTCTCTTTTGTTCAATTGTTGTAAATAACTTCTGATTTATTGATAAATTATAAAGATAGGAAAACTTCCGTAAATATTTCCGTTAAAGAAAAACTGTGAAATGTGAGTTTTTAAGTAATTGGTACTTAAACGTTTGAAGTTTGAAATACGTAAATACATTTGAGTAAACATCCATTTCAAAAGCTGTCTACTCAGTCGAGATTAAAAATTAAAACTTTTTATAGAGTTTTTAATTAACTCTCGTCTGATAAATTACGAGTTTAGCACAGTTACATTTTAATTTTCTATGCACCGGTTCGTCAGTTGCATCTCTGTTGAATTAAAGCTTCGCAATTTCATGAAAATACAGTCTGGCTCGGCTAATCTGTAACATAAGCAGGCTGAGTTTTATTTTGCACTCTGGTATATTATATACAAAAAGTAATTATAAAGATTATTATTGCATTTAACGATTCAAATGTTGTCGGGAGCATGGGGTTTAGTTATTGAAGGTGAAATAGGCCAGCCATAAACAACTTAGTAAGATAGGTTGTCTACCTATTTTAGCTTTGGATACCTCCTTTTAAATGCAGTCCAGATTTTCCACAAGGAGTCAAACATATTTAGGAAATCTTAAACCATTAACAGACTCATTGGCAATCCATCTAAAGGCTGTTCAACTTTAGGAACATGGATCATTGGTACTAGTTTAATGAAGTCATTAAATTGTTCCAGACAACGCAGCCGTTCCTACGAATCGGACGATGAAGAGAGGGGTGCCTGCGAATGGTGCGAATACGCCCTGGTCATCACCTTGGCTACGATACTCCTGATCGGAGTGTCCGCCCTGACCGTCTTCTGGGTGATCTACTACCGGGATAGCTATGGCTGGGCCGAAACCGACCCAGAGAGACAATTCAACCTCCACCCGACGCTCATGGTCGCCGGGTTCATTACCTTCAGTGGATTTTGTAAGTATTCTACCTAAAAAGCCTTTGACATCATGTGATTGACGATGGTCAGGGTACTGAGTTACGTCGTTCAGCAGCCATATGTTTCATGGCGTAAATTATATATATTATGTAAACAAGAGATCAGTATTTATTTATCAACGGCATGAATTTATTATCTTTGCGGTTTTGTATATAAAATAAATATTCAACTTCTAGCAAACATTACGTGTACCCTTACTCCTAAACTTAGTTCTCTAAGTAATTAGTAAAAAGCCTTATATAAGTAGATACGTAACTACAAAGTTATTTTAGCTAGAAATTAACTGCATCAATGTGGAGTCACCTTTGTGACCTAGTACAAGCATCCTGTACGATATGGGTGAAGAAGAAGGAAAAGCCATAGTTTAAAAATTACATTAATTTTAAGTAACAGAGCTTTTTAGGCTTCCTACCTTGACCCCCTCTGTAGCCAAATGGTTAAACTTACAAAACGGTTAAACGGTCGGGCAAGGCACAAAAGTCTGTTAAAGAACGGATCAGTGAAACGGACACGAAAATGTGTTCGTCCCTATGCCCCACGAGGGGTAAACGGGATTTCACCTTTTTATAGGCATTCTAGATAGTCGTTGAAATACCTCAGCCAGTTTGTTGCCTGTTTTGGCTTTAGATATTAGGAAATCTACAAACGAAAAGAGCCTCATCAGAAATGTCTTTTCCAGCGCTGCTCCTGTACCGTATCTGCCGATGCTTCAGGCGGATCTACGTGAAGTTGTTGCACGCGATCTTCCACGCTCTGGCCTTCCCCTGCATCGTGATAGGGTTCCTCGCAGTCCTCGACTTCCATAATAAGAAGGGCATCAACAACTTCTACTCGCTGCACAGCTGGATTGGTTTCGTGGCTATGGGCCTGTTTGGTATACAGGTGAGTGATAAGATAAATATAAAACAGTGCTAGACTAGCTGCGCCCGCGCTCCGTGAAAAAGGAAACATGAGCATCTTCTTATTCATTTTAAATTACTTCTTCAGCTTTTTAAATTATATCTGCTACCCACAACGTCCGCGTCGAGTTAATCTTGAAAGAGAGACATGTCAAAGAGGAATCATTCTTTCATATATATTTTTTGGTTTTTGAACCGTTTTCGTAGTGCAAGCCATAAAAATCGTCAAAGATGATTTTCTTTCCACATTTCTCTCTGTCTCTTTGCTCCCAGTGGACGTAGCCTAATGATTAAAAGCCTTCCTCGATGAGATGTTTAACCCAACACAAAACGTATTGATCAATCCAAACCATTTCCTGAGATGAGCACGTTCAAACAAACTCTTCAGTTTTATAATATAAGTAAAGATAAGACAAGAGATGTTTCCCAATCCGATTACATTTAGTTTTAACCAAATATTAGAAACATTACCACAAACTTTTCTCATGTCCTATTTCCAGTACGCAGTTGGTTTCTTCAGCTTCCTGCTGCTGCTGATGTGCAGCAAGGGAACAGCCTCGTTCCGTGCTTCACTGGTTCCAATCCACGCAGCCTTTGGTATCCTGACCTTCGTGCTCGGAGTCTGCGCTTGCCTCACCGGTCTAACTGAAAAAGCTCTATTCACTCTTGGGTACGTACATCTTGTATTACTGGGTTTCTTTTATAAGGGAATAGCTTATAAAACTCAAACTAATTTAAACTATTTTTACAATGGGGCTACAATTTCAAAAAAGACTGAGTACAAACAAGTAATTATATAACTAAACAAGTCTAAGATCTAGGATTGACCTCTTCAAATTTCAAAATACCCTTTTGCGGAATTGATATATTTACTACTTAAAATAGTTTACAAAACCATTGCACTCGACATATGCACAGTGCTTATCAATTCGAAATAATTTTTGTAATTGCATATCTGCGCATGAGTGACATATTTCTTATTAAACACTAAATTATCTTCAGTAACTCCACAATCCTGGGAGAATTCAGGTAATCATTGCAATGGTTACGTGTATATTTGTTTGTGCATGTCTCGGTCGATAGATTTCAGTTGCAGACTAGTCAGTATTCAATTTATAATCTTCATATGTTCTTTATTAAACATTGGGTTCTTTCCATGGATGTGTTATGTTTCTAGTCATTATTTTTGTTTGACGTGCATTGACGGATTAAATCGTTACCCTTTTTGATTGCAAATTATAATTTTCAATTCCAATTTTGATATCCTTGAATGCATGTCTATCAGTCACTTTGCAAGACGTTATTAAAATAATTTAAATTATTAAATCAACGATAGCTTAAGCCACTTTATATATAAAAAAAGGATTTTATATCACTTGTTCCATGGATATATTTAACAATGCTTAGTTTGTTATTTAGTACTTAAGTATAATCTGTAGTTTACGCGATTACTGAAAAATTAACGGTTTAAAAACGAAATATATTTCTTAATTTAAGTATTTCAACTACGAGCCGAAGTTTGGGAAGTTGTCGTTCGCGTTTAAAACTCTTGTTTAAAATGAAATTTTAGTTTTATGTAAGCCTTCATTAGTTAAAAAAGAGCTAGGGGTTTAAAGTGGCTTTGCTAAATTAACAAAATCGTTCTTGCAAGTGGCTGCAAATGTTGTGTCGTCCTCAAATAGTTTGCTTGTACGTTTCTATACGATTCACAGTGCGGAGAGGTACAGTGGGCTCCCGGACGAGGGCGTTATTATCAACGTTATTGGCATCACCACTGTGGCCATTACAGCTGTCCTTATGTATATCCTATCGAGGGATAAGTTCCGACCTCAATTGCGCGATAGGAGAATCTCAGTCGACCTCTAAGCCTTGATAGACATATAATAAGTTGACATTACAGTCTTACAAATTACACATTCTCAATCTTTATAATTGCTTCAGAGCCATCTAGTTTTTTATAAATAACAACTCTTTTCAATAATAATGCTTTTGGTTAGCAGAAATTTACAGAGAATCTTGAAGGACCATTAAGTAGATTTAACTATTAAAAGATTAGAATTATATTTATGTAAAGTTTAAGTAAGGTTAGGTAATACAATAGGAGGCTTAATGTTGGTCTGTATCAGATCAAGTGTGTATTTTATATATTTAATTAGATGGTAGGACTTTTATTATACGAATGACGTACAAATAAAATTATTTTATACACTCATCGACTTTTACTTGTGAGCTGTGTGTAGATATTGTTAGCTTTTGCATGTTTAACTGCATTTGTTGTGCTTGTATGTTTAACCTCCATTATAATATGTATTTATTATCATTTACGGTTTACACTTCGTCCCGTAATTATACTAACTTATAATTAGGTTATTTGTTTTATATATTCCCTCATATTTTACTGTAGAGCTTTTCATTTTCGCGACTACTAAAATTGGGATTGGACTTGACGATTAACTTTTAATATTAACTTAACAACTAAAAAAATTGGTCGTTTCCGAGTTATTACAGTGGTAGTTCTTGTTGATGTGATGGCAAAAACTACCGTAAACGTTTAAAAAATACTATTTCGAGTTTGAAAATTAAGGCTTTGTTGTTAGTGCACTTAGATACAGATAAAAACATTGCTTCTCTCCACATATATTGACTTATTTACTTAAACTGTTTTTGATTCCCGATTATATGACCGTCATTTACAATCCCAACTCACGCAAATAATTTTATGCATACTAACTTGGGGCATGCGGTGTGCAGGAGCGAGACATACTCAACGCTGCCGACAGAGGGCATTGTGATCAACGCCATCGGGATGTCAATAGTGGCCGTGGCAATCCTGGTGCTGTACACGGTTCGCGGGACAGGAGGCTACCGCATCCGCAAAGTCGCGCAACACCCAAGCTAAACACGAGACACTGCCCCGACGAGACTAGCAGACAAATAAGACGATTTTGTAGAGCGTGGTTTAGATTTAAAAGCCTGGGGAATGACACAGGTTTTAAAAGTGACTACGGGAAACCAAATAAAAATACATCTAGTTCAAGATTTACTTGACATTTTCTTATTGCGTAAATAACTGGGGAAAGATTTGGCCCCGAAATTGATACGAAGTAAACCACGCTTTACATTACCAGTACATTGAACACCAATACGAATAAAGACCCATTGGACTCGACCTTATTTGTCCCACGCTATTCCCGTTGACAATTTATAGTCCCCTATTTACTTTGTTTAATTGTATTATAAGAATATTCCTTTTGTTAAGTTGAGTGTCTCATTTTGATAGGATGGTGCAGTATTTATAACCGAACTGTGTTCCAATTGCGTTAATGTTTAAACAATTAGGATCAACGTGAATGTGTTAATAACGAATATTATACAAACCTACATTTCATTTTCATCGACTTTATATTCGTTGATCGAAAATATATTTACCCCTATGTCAATGCAAACATAAGTACGATTCGTAGCCGATTAATGTTATTAAAAAGCTCAACGAGATGGCGTTAGCTACAATTACTATAATTCAATATCTTGCGGTTGTGCGTGTCTATTTTTGAAATAAAAAAATATACCTTTGTAAATGATTTTATCATCGAAGTTATGTTTAAAATTTATTAAATTATATTTATAGTTAAATTAGCTACAATAATTGGTCGTTACAAGCTTGAAATTATTATTTCAACGGGTGGAGATCGAGTGAAAATTCCGTTTTATAATATTTGCTGTGACATTTATTTATAATTAATTAAGTAAGTGTTCTCTTGGCCCGATAATCTGGAACTGCACAGTTGAATGAACAAATTTATTTCAGGACTGCCCATTTTCTCAATTTTAGTGGCCATATTGTTTTTAAGTAGAGAGCACCGATCGGAAGTTTGGTACTGTTAGGTAAGAGAAAATAGGTGTAACGTAATTGTATATAATTTTAACCTAATGAATGTTATGTGAGAGTGTTGGATAGATGTAGTTTGTGTCGGATTCGTAGCGAGTACCCTTAAATAAACTATTTATTGATCGGTATCGAGTAGTGATAGAACCTATTATATATACTTATCGTTGTGGTTATGACCGAAGATTCTGGATAAAATTCCCAAACGAAACTGCTACACAGTTTTACGATATTTCAATCTATTATATTCTATACAGTAAATGTTAAGCGAAGTGTTCAGGTTGCCAAATTCGTTCTAGGTCTGATATTTAATCCCTAAATATAACCTGCATTATTGTGTGTAGATCATTAATTCTAATTATAGGATAATGCTCAAAATATTTATACGCGGTGTAGACCCACAGTGTAGGCGATCGAGAGATTTTCCTATTATTTGAACGTTGTACTAAAATATCGCATTCCATATTTTGTGAAAGACAGTCGTTACCGTTTTTTGATAATATACAATCCGAACGAAGACTGGACTCATGATTAGTGAATTAATGTTAGTTTTCGCCGGTGGGGTGTTTACAGTTTTTTAAAAATATACAACCGTTCGGATCCCTTAGCGACATCGGGGCCAACTTTTGAAATATTTAGCCAGATCTCTCTTGGTTGTATTCCCTTTTACCTTTCTATCTACAACTTTATCTTCGCAAGACAAATTTTTAATAGTGCGTGCTTGTTGATTCTACTTTACTAGACTTTTTTATTAAAGCAATATACCTACGTGTAATTAAATTAAATGTATCACATTCGCAAACGATATTATACATTATTCTAAATGTAATTCGATGTTTTAATGAAATTTCCATACTTATCTTGGAACGTAATTTCGTTGATTAGTTGTGTTTATTGCAGTTGTATTGGTTTTTATGAATTTTATCACTGTTTTACAATTTCCAAATATTTATACGCATTCTAATGGTACATTAAAATACATATTGTATGAAATAAATCTAGTTTTATTTGCTGACCTCTAAATCCTGTCTAATATATAATACCCTAAATCGTAAAGTAATGAAATACTAAATTGATTTCAGTAATTTTATTGAATCGAAATATTTACGGGACAGTACATAGATCACTGCAAACAAATCTCTATTGTGTACCAAGTTGGAATTGTGATATTGGAGAAAAGTTTGTAAATCTTGTAATGACGTAGCTAATTTTGCTTTATTTCAACTTGGTATACAAAAACGTACAATAATCAATAGATTATTTCAACATTTTAAATCTTTATAAAGAAAGAAGATTGTATCTGAGATAACATGGGAAATAAAATTATGAAAGTTGATGTAATTAAACAACATATAAGAATCGTGTTAAATAGAATTTAAATCTATTTGAAATCGTAACAGGGTTAAATTTAAATAAGATATAATCCAATTTTAGCACTTTATGACAATTAGGCTTATGTTATGTTGTAAATATGTTAGCTATATGATATCGTAGACAATCTGATTCGAAAATATTTAATATTTGTAACCCTGAATATTGGTCGGTCATAATTGATGAGACACGAAAATATTGGAATCTTTCACTTAATTCTATTACAATTCAAAAACAACTAACTATGGTAATGATTATTTTAAATTTGTTTTTAATCGTACTATCAAAAGATTGCCTTAACTTTAATAATTTCTAAGAGAATTTGAAGATTTTGAGATTATTTATATTTAAATAAATACAAACACACTAAACAAAATTAGGCCACTAATTAAAATAATTTTCGTTATTACAGCAAAGAAGCAATAATGAAATATAATTGACCGAATGTAGCCGTCTTAATATATTGGAAGCAAATAATATCAATATTCGATAATGATCATAAAAGCTTTAATAATAAGTACTTATCAATCATCACTCAAGTGCTAATCAAAATTTGACTCGCATTATAAGCGTCATAGACTCGCTACCTCTCTGCTTAGAGGTCCAAACAAATAAGTCGACGACACATTTCATTTATTGTAACGGCTGGGATATTTCACGTTCCAGTAAGTGGATCCCTTGCTAGCCTGTTCTCTCATATAAAAAGACAGCGCGCTTTCAAATGATTTTTCTATTAACGTGTAAGCTATCAGTCGAATGTTAATCGAATGTTCTGTCCCAGCCAGAACGATTCAGTTCAGTAAAGTTAGGTTGAAGGATCATTTTAAAACTACAAAACGCAACATGCAAATGACGCGGTTTGTGCTCTAGCCACGCGAAAACAACAAAAACAAATGCATATATAACATATCTGAGTACAATACAAGGTGGGCATATTTTACAAGCTAAACAAATCATTTGTAAACTTACACTTACACACGAAAAATACGACACGGGCCCGTGCGTACTTGAACCGATCCACACCATTCCGTGACTGCTCTATTTATATAATACAAATACTTGTATACCTTTTACACACAGACTAGTGTCAAACAAAGATTCATATCGGATTGCAAATGTTTCTTATTGTTAAGAATTATAGATAGTATTTAGAACAGTATCGGCTTTCAATAAGAAATTTAAGAAGCAAAGTTATGTTATTTGGTTTTGTGTGTACATTATGTTACTCGGTTTTTAAATTTGGCCTACTTCTTAAATTAAATATATTTAAATTATCGTTTGACATTCAAAGAATTGTATGTTTCAACAGAATGTAAATTGTATTTGGCAATATTTTAACGAATACAATGTATGATAAATATCTATAATTTTATAGAAATACGAGACTTACTTAGTCGACACAGCCGATTACAAGAGATTAACTATATCACGTATGAGTGGATTTAGGTAGTTTAGAACCTGTACCATTGTTTCCGAAAGAAGACCCGCTCCTGCTCCCTGGGTACTCCATTCTAATAATATGGGCGATAGAGAATCTTTTGCAAAATTTATTTAAAATTAAAGTACCGATATACGGTTTTAACCGACGTAAAATCTCTGAACATTGACGATTTTGAGAATAAATCGATCACTACTAAATTATTTAAGGTTACATTAAAATCTCACAAAACCAACACTCGCGATCACATCTCTATCAACAATATCATATACACACGACTAGTTCTAATATTTGGAAAGTATTTGAGTAAAATTCAATCATGGAATTTCGATAACGATTTTTTATAATAAATACAGATAAAAGAGAGGCCATAGACTATGAGAACTAACTAACACATATACAGTTACTTTGTGCTTTGAAGAAAACGAGAAAATCGTTTTTCCTCTCATCCATTTTAATAATAAGCTCAATATAAACCCTAACTACCTTGAGTATTAACATATCATTGTTTTTCGGGCTGTTCGGCCGACGTAAGCGAGAAAGGTTCTCGCTCGACAGGGAATGTCGAACAATTAATTCTTCGAGCAATCCAGGAGCTAATATCTCCTGATAATGCCGTCCGCTCGTGATGGCGAAACGTCGAGAAACTCTCCTCGCTCACATCGGCCGAACAGACCCAAAGACAATGATGTGCTGAACGATGGCCGTGAAAGCCTTACACAATTTACCCTTGAGTATTTTAAAAAACTCAGGATATATCTTAAAATGCATATTATTTAATTCTTTTTTGTTTTTTTGTTTGGCATATACTGATGTAATGAGATGAATAATATTTATGTCAATGATCTTAGTTTTAAAATGCATATCTATTATAAAATAGTAGTTGTTAAGAATATTGTTTTGTATGAAACGCAAGCAACATCATATAAAACACTTGTAAGGTTTAAAACGCGTAATATTGTACATAATGACGGGTCGTAGATTAGACATGAATGTTATATTTCACGTTTTAAACTCTCAAAAGTTTTTTATTCTATGTTTATCGCGTCAACTTGAAAGACAGAAATTGAGAAGTATCAAATCAATTGTTAGGCGCTTAGAACCTTTTCTTTCTCCATTGCCACAATTAAGTAATAAGACAATTAACACACCCCCCTTTTAACTACTTAGGCCAAAAACCAGAACCTATTTGGTATCGTCAACTCCATTTCAAAACTCTTACGATACGTATTTAATGTCAAACACATACTTCACAATTAAGCAGAACAGATTCAAAAAGGTTTCTAACTTCTTCATTGAATAAGTTTCAAACCTATTTCGCCTTCACTAATCCATAGAACTCTACCTATTACCTTTACACTCCTAAGAATTCCAGAAGTGCATAACATTGCTCACAAAACATATACGACTTTGGCGTTTCGGGAGTTTACCCTTCAGTCAATGCTAGGCGCGGTTCTAATTCCTCTAATCTTGTTATACGCGCTGTATATCACAGTTCGAGTGGAAAACCCGTCTCGAGTTAAGCTTTGAAGAATTGAGGAAATTCGTTAGATATGGCTCTGACCAGGGCTTGGTCTTCGCGGCTGCCCTCACCCTCCTCGCAGAAGATCCTGGCGAAGCAGCGCAGCAGGTCATCGCGTCGGTGCAGGTGCGCGCTGTACTCCGTATTACGGATTATACCTTGCAGGATCCGTGAGTATTGCTGGCGACGCTGGAAAAACGAAAAATATATTTAAAAGATTACATCTATAATTCAGTTACAGAACAATAAAAAAAACTTAGATGGAATGATATAACAATTTCACAATAATTCTAATATATTAAAAAAATGCTAAGGTATGTTAGCAGAAAGATAACAGTTTATAACGCGTCATAGGTAAGTTTTTTTTTATAATTGGTATTTTGAAAAATTTCCAAGTAGTTATTTAGAAAAGAAACAGGTGACGTTAACGTAGCAGGTTTGACTTTGATATTAGGTGTATTCTTCAAGTTCAAATTCGTCCTAACGACGGCGTCTCCCAAGCAACCAAAACATCGGGTAGTGAACGTAAAAGATAAGTCTAACGTGTCGCGTTTTAAATCGTTAAAACTTTTTTTTGCATTTAAGTTAAAACCAACCAAATCTCCCGGTGACAAATCGGCCAACTGCCGAACGATGATGTCAATCGCGACTTTAACGTCGTTGGTGTAGAAATGTTCTGCGGTGCGCTTGCGACTGAACAAGTCGATAGCCAGTTTGAGAACTGAGTGTCGCGGTTCTGGCTCGTGGTCGAATATACGGACTGGGTCCTCTGAAAGTTTATATTATAAATTATATTTATAGTCATAAATCAAGAAACAAATGATAACATTAAACCCCTGTAGTTAAGTGGTTAAACGTTTTGCCTAGCATTGCGTTAAGCGCGAGAAGTTCTAGGTTCGAATGCCGGGGAAACAGTCAATTGTTTCGTTCGGACAAGGCACGGTATTTTGATCAACTATATGCCTGTACACAAAACTGATCAGTGAAACGGACACAGAAATGTGTACGCCCCTGCCCCACGAGGGGAAACGGGTTTTTACACACAGACACACACACTCTCTAAAGATGCCAATTTTTCTTTTTTTCTAAATCGAAGGCATTTCGTGTTTTGATTTCGATTATCCAGTAAACCAACCTGGTTTCACAGTCACATACAATTACATGGAAGATCATCATATACTATATGACTAGTCCCGGCTTTGACATTTGGCAATTCAAAACTTTGAGAAGCAAATGCACAGATTAAAATTTCTTTGTTTAACATTTACTTAAGGATCGGATGTAAGCAACGACAATAGAAGGTAGAAGTCCCACTCGACACACATCGAGGTAAATAATAATTACATGAAAATTAAAAAATAAGTCGTCCTAAAAGTGTTTTTGAATTTTGAGGTCGTTTGGTCTATATATAATGAACATTTTTTAAACCTGTGTCATCTGTGGTAACAATTGCCCTCTATTAAAAGGGTGACACTAATTCTCTATGGTTTGGTATTTTGCTAGGTTAGAAAAAATTACACTATAGTTATTGAAAACTCGCCTTCTCGATTGAGTAACAACAAAATTTTCTCGCAAAACGTTTTCGCATTGTCCATGGTTTCGAGCGCGTTGAGTAGGATATTCTCGAAGGGGTTTTCAAACTGGAGGTTGTACGCGAGCAGGAGAGTGAGAAAGAGATCGGGTATCTGCTCGTCTACATCCGTTTCCGGTGGACTTTCAATCAATTCCAAGAGAAATTGGGCGAATTCTACACCAAGTTGATCTGAAATATAATTTCAATTAATGGAACAGTGTTATTCTAAAATGTGAAGTCAGAAAGATCTCTTCGTATGAAATGATAGCGCTAACTAACATAACTACTGCAAATAATATATATATATATATATATATATATACATAATAGAGGAGAGCAAATAAGCATATGTTCACTTGATGGTAGGTGAAATACCTGACATATAACATCTAAACAACATGCACTGGCGACCAATTTTGGATTTGGATATTCGGAAATCCATAGAATGAAACCGAAACGCGTTTAAACTTCACGGCTTTTATATCTGCGGAGGGTAGTTCGTGACCCAGACGGAATTTAAATCTTCCTACCCCCCTTTATATTCAAATTTCAAACATATTTCAGACAAATTGTACATTATATTATAAAGTAGAATTTAATTAAAAAATGTCGTAACCTACGAGACATTGATTAACAGCCATATAATGTTACTATTAGACTAATAAGACCGTTATACAGCGTTGTACATGATGTGTGAATTACTTACTGCTATCTACCGATTGCATTGCATAACATGTGAATAAATATTAAAGTTTCAAATAAATTGTAATCATACCAAAATGCGTGATGGGAAGTTTATCGCCCATTGACAAAACCATAGAGAGAAGTAGAGCCGAGTGAGAGAGACGGCTGACCGCGCGGGGGTTGTCGCGCATGTCACGCGCAATTTCCGCCGGAAGTGCGGACAGGGCCAAAGTCGAGAGCGCTGTGCGTTCCAGTCCACACATAACGCCGAAGGCCTAAAAACAGAAATTTAATTTGATAAAATATATTCTATGATTAATTAAATTTCTAATCGTATCACCGTTTTACTCCGAATTTCCTAATATCCAGAGCCAAGGTTGACAGCCGACATCTTGCCGAGATATTATTTTTCTGGGGTACTTTGCCTTCCATCAAGTAAACCCAGCGCCTGTCTCACCTACTGTCATGGCAAATGTAATTTATGGACATACTTAGGTGCATACATACATACATATGTGCTAATGACAGTTTTTTTTAATAAAAAAGAAAGATAACCTTTCCATGTCCATATCCATGTCGCATCATATCTTCCAGAAATATAAATAGAATCTATTAGATATCTGATGGCATACCTGCAAAAGGAGTTGTCTAAGTGGCCATCTTGTTTCCATCTGGTAATACTGAACCAAGGTGGAAACATACGCGTATCGATGGCTGCTCAACACATGTTGTGAAATATTCACATCAGCATTGGACTGTAAAAAAAGCAGTAAAAAGTGAAACCTGGGTTTCCCGCTGTGGAGTCCTGATCTATTTGTAGTTCTGACTTGCCGACCGGAAGAATTTGTTTTTTGGGGACCCGTATTTAACGCCATGCGATAAATGGTCAAGTAAAACAGCGGAAAACATATACACATCAAAAGTATTTCATAAAGCTTTTACTAATACATCAGACAATACACTTTAGTGTCAGATGACCGGACAGAATATTTCAAATAAACGTTAATTTGTACAAAAGACTATGTAAGTAGTCCAAAAGGAATAAACACAATATATGATTGAATTGATTCAAACGGATTACTTTGGTAGGTTACAGCAATGCTGTTATATATATGCAAAGGAAAACCACTGCCCTGTCGTGGTGGTGGAATGGTTTTCCTTCAGTTTAATTTGGCCGCTTTAGCCATAGATTTTTTTTTTGTATGATGGTAATAAATGTCGGAAGGCACAGTGTCAGTGGACGACGGATGGCATTTTTATTTATGGAGAACAATATTAATTTAAACCTGAAGAAAGGGCATTAAATGTTGTTTCTTGTTTTTTCAGGTGAATATTGTTTTATATTAAATAATGTAATGTATAAACTTTCGTGAATAGTTGTGAATAAAATATTAGCTAGTGAGAAACACCAATATAAAAGTGTTACCATAACAGAGATTAGCTCGAGGAGCTGCGTTTGAATATCATGTGCATCATCATGCAACGCCCATCCTCGTTGCTGAGCATCATTGGCTGCCTTCGATAAGGAATTCAACGCTGTCATCATCCTCAAGGCATCTGGTGCTGCATCTATTGCATTCTTTGGACATGTGATGTTGCTGTTTGCCTCACGAAGAAGTGCATCTATTATAGATCTTGCAGCACCACCGGGAAGAAACTCCTGTGTACAATAATAATGTAAATGTTGTTTTTCATCATATATCATATCATAATTCAGCCATAGTAATCTTAACAATATACAATAGTTAGTCATAATAAACTATTAAGTAAGTAAGATTAAGTTATACTGTTGAGATTAAATTATGTTCTTTTTCTTTATTAATATGCGAATCTTAATACATATTTAGCAATGAGTCTTATGATTTGTGTGGCTTTTGGCAGTAAATAAATTTATTTATTTCTAAAAATGATTGGTTACTATTGACAAAATAAAATAAAATAATATTTTTACTAAAATCAGTCTAGTAGTACAAATATCCTAAGAACACACAGGACAGTTATTTTAATACAAGCCGATTAATATCATGATTCCTAGAAATCTTATTTTTTAAATATGTATTGATATCTTATATTTTAATTGAAACACCAACAGAAGGCCGAATCACGGTAAAGACTGGCCAAAATTATTGTCATTTCAACTGAACTGCCCCACTCCTCTTGCATCAAATAGCGTGAATTTATTACTTACCCTTAATGATACAAGTACAGTTTCGACAGCAACCCTCGACATATCATGACTTAGCTGAGTCTCTCGACGGACTGACTGTACTATCTCATAGATAGCATTTGGCCGAATACTTTCACTGCTGTCCTGGCTGTCATCTTGGTTATCTGTATCAGATGACACTTGGTTTGATGCTGGCTTTATATGTTCTATGCGCCTTTCATCTTCATCTAAAAGAGAAATCTTTTGATTAGGTTTGAATGTTATGAAATGCCATTATTCACTAAAGAATTTTTGTTCAATTAAGTTATAATTATTAACTACACTTATTATACTATATTAACAACACATGTTTTTAGAATACTGTTGGAATACTCTTTAAAATCTTACTAGATTAAAAAGAACTGGGAGAAAAGCTTCAGGCTACAGTCAATTTAGGGTTGACATTAAGAAACTTATGTCTCCTTTTTTTCAGAGACTAAAACTGTTATAAGGAACTTTGGCTTTTCAGCAATATTCTGGGAGCTTAAGTAATCGCATAAAAAAATCTAAAATTACATAACAATTTAAATTATGTTACCTTTAACCACATTACTGCTTAAGGATTTAGTGGGAGATTCTTGTTCCTCAGAGATATGCTGTTGTGATACAACGGGCCGTAGATCAAAAGATGGAGATACACCATTTGGAGGGGTGTTGTCATCCAAGCGAGGCGGAGGCTTTGGTGCTTGTTGCTTTTTCGAAGGCTTCACTAGCACTTGCACTTGTTTCCTTTTCTCGCTTAGCCTTTGCAGTATTTCCTGCTTTTGTGCCATCGCTGGATTTTCGTTTAAGCTCTTTATACAATCATTTAGGAAACCCAGGAAAAAGTCTGCTTCAACCTGCGTTGAACAAACTCTAATTTTATCATTGACAATTAGCGTTAATAAGAACAATTAATACCAACTTACCTTGACCGCAGCTACGTAGTTAGAAGGTACAAAGCCTATTTGGCCATTCCGATTAATAACGTGCCACCAGTTCCTCTGTTTCGCGTTTGTTTGTTGAAGGTAAAAGTATTCTCCCTCAGCGAAACTCAGCGTCTTCGCTAATGTCGCTTCGAAGTCGTAGAGAGATTTTAACATTTCGACATTATCTAAAATGTTGTGAATATTGTATTGAGTAAACAATCATGAAAAGATGCTTAATGTTTCTAATAAATATGTAATAAGTATTGATTTAAATTACCAATATTCGACCCGTCACCCATGTTTACAATTTTTGTGGTCACTTATCTTGAAACGTAATTTTTACTGATCCATTACTCAGTTGCGTGTATATTAAAAAAAAACTATAATATAATTTGTTTTGAAAAACAAATTGTATTTTAAATGTTAGAAATAGAAACCGCAAAATAATAAAACTGCAATGTGTAGTGTTGTGCGCATTGCGCAGTATTGTTCCGATGACGTAAAACGTGTTCGATTCAATTAATCGAATGGGATTTCGTAAATATTTAATTTAAAAGATTTGACTACAACAACTTCTTTTCTTTTTATTCTTGAATTCTGTAAATAATTTATTCTATAATAAGGATATAATATAATATAGGTTTGCTAAAAATACAGCTCGATAATTATTTTTTCTAGCACATTCAAAATATGTACTAATTTTTTCATTCAAATCGAGTTTGAGATGAAAAAATCGAACCAAAAATTAATAATTATTATCCTTCTTACTCCTTCAGAGATGAAATCGAAAACTGCCAACCCTTTAACGGATATAAAGATAAAAAATACAAAATATCAAGACCAAAAGTGTTTTTCTCAAAATCATGTAATTCTTTTTGTTATATAATAAACATTATTTTACTTATCTGTCATAATATTTTAAGTTATCACGTGAAACCCAACTATGAAACAAATAGGCTAACAAAGGTCAGTACGCGGTACATTCCCTTAGTCAGCATCACCGGGATGTACCTACACACTTACCTACATACCCTATTTGCATAAGGATAATGTATGCTTCAGCTCCTTTGTTTACTTCTGATAACTGAGTTTCCTTAATCTTAGGGTAACTACCTGGTTCATTAGACTTTCCTCAATTGCCAATATAAAAGCGGACAGTCTTTTTTAACATCACATCCAGCGAACCATTGAACTAGTCAACAGTTCTCTGAGAGTAAAAATGTTGAAACTACTTACCGTCTTGGTTCTCATCGCGATGTTCTCAGTTGACGTGAATAGTCAATATATATTGCCTACATATCGTCCTCCACCACGCAGACCTATTATTATTAGAACCGTACGTGACGTAGACCGAGAACAACCCAAATGGTTATACGAAGGTGACGTACCTCGGGCACCAGCGACAGGGGAACATCCCGTGCTGCCACCATACATAGATGACATCAAGATGGACCCAAACAGAAGATATGCACGTAGTCTTGACTCTCCCAGCGCTAAACGTTATGGTGGAGGTGGAAGTACCTCGTCAAGAAGCAGGAACACTGGAGCAACTCATCCGGGATACAACCGTCGCAACGCCAGGAGTTTACACCGTACATTTCCGTCTGAACGGCCCTTCAGTCCTTACCCAAGACCGCCACCGACGCCTAGGCCCCGCTATCCAATTTATGTGGCTTAATAAGAAATTCGAATAGTCTCTAATGAAGAAGAATCTTCTTCTTCTTCATTATTTACTGCTGAAAGAATTAGGAATACGATACGACGAGAAAATATATGTATTAAATTAAGTATTTCTTTTAATTTACATGCTATACCTACTTACCTACTTAAACTATTTGTGTAACTGACAAGTCATTCTTAAGTTTTAAAATTCTTTTGAGGTCTTCAATCTTTTAAATGTACCACTGCTAGGCACCGAGGTCTGATACCAACCTTGTCGAAAATTTTTCAATTTTCTTCAATATATACTTTTATAATATCGAAATTCCGTCCGGATCACGAACTATCGTCCACAGATAAAAAAGCGGTGAAGCGTAAGGGTTAATCACGGTTCAGGTTTAGTCCGTGTATTTTCGAATACCTAAAGCCAAAATAGTCCAGCGGATCTTGTTGAGATGGCTGGAGTATTTCACCCCAATTGAGTGCACCTTATTCTTGTCTTTCTATCATTAAATAACAAAGGATTTCGAGCTGAGATCCACCATAATGTTCCAATGTGGGTTTTATGATCACCACTTCATTAATATGCTCTCCAAAGCACGAGGTTACAATACTTCTAAACTCCAGGTATTAGAATTCAAATATAGAAGTAATATTTATACTAAGATATAGGTACTCGCGACCTTGTTACTGAAGTCGAGTATCACTAACCACTAGGCCAACGAAAGAATTCTTGTAATTCCAGATATTTTCTATTCAATATCAAAATGAAATAAAGAGAATGTTTAAAAAAGGCGAATATTTAAAAATGTTTAAAAATAAATAAAAAAAGGTAAGTATACGCTGTGGAAATATAATATAAAGGAGGTTTTAATAAATTTTTTTAATCTCATAGATATAACCTGTCATTTTTGAATTATCTTAAAGTTAAAAATCATTTTCAAATAAGTTTAACTAATATATCGCGTTTTAAACCGTTAAAGTGTTTTATTTAAGCAAAAATCATCTTTTCATGTATTGTATGTTATAAATGTTATTTCCTATTAAAGTAATGTTTACGTGTTCTAAGTATTTTTTTCTATTCACCTCGTCTCGCTTAAGCTATGCATCAAACGCTGTGATACTCAGGAGGACAATTAGTGTTCCCTCCAACAGGTTAAGCGTCCAGTAAACAAAAAATAGACGCATAACGCCGGTTTGCTCCACATGATAAATATTATTCCTGTGACATGCTGGTCGCTGGTATGTTAATTAATTAAGACCACGCCTTTAATTATATCTTGAGTAAATTTAACTTCATTGCCCATTGAAGTATTCATTTACGACTATAAAAACATTTTACATGGAATAAAGTGAGAAATACGAATAAAAACACTGTCATGTATTTCCTGGCATAAAAACGTTGCCTTTAATTAATTAAGGAGATGACGCTAATGAATTTAGTTTACAGTTATCTGTGGCAAGTTATAAATATTAGTAAATAAGTTTTGAACACTAATACCACTTGTATATTGTAGGTTCATAATAACATTTTATATATTTTTATTAAAAAAGCAGAATTACAAAATTAAGGTTTCTTCGATCGAGTTGTATTACGTTTGTAAAGAGAGACAGGCTTATTTGATGCTAAACAGTAATAAAGTTATCTTACAATAATTTTGTGAATTTAAATACATTTTAAAATTTATATATTTCACAAGAATGATAAAAATTGCAATGACAGCTTAAATATTATACGAGTGTATTACAATTTAGCATTCTTGAGCCTTTGGTAATGACGTACGTGAGGCTTACATATTTATTAAGTCTTTAGAGGTCCGTATTTTATGTTCAATAAGTACCTATTCAATTTATGTGAAGAAACAGTGGAACATGTGAAAAAAAAATGAAATAGGCTAAAAGTACCCGCGTCGATATAGGTTTATCCTTAAGATTAACTATACTTTTAAAAACTAAAAACCAAAATCGTTTAAAATAGCAGAATAATCTGAAACCAATATCGTTTACCGTCTGCGGCATGAGGCGAGCACATTTTAATGTCTGTTTCATTGATCAATATGAATTTCATAGGAGGCCTTATCGAACTCCTGTGCTCTGCCCGACCGAAACAATATATCCCTCAAATGAATATTTAATATTTCCCGGTGTTCGAATCTCACGCTTGCAATGCTATACAATATTTGTTTATTGATCTACGGAAAGGTCATATTAATTTACATTATCATTTAATTATAATTACAATAATTAATAATAGCTTATCGATATTATTGACTTGCGCGTTAGGGAAAGCACCAATAAGTTCGGGGCATCCCCTGGCTCGCTTTTGACTTTTGACATCAAAGTGCGGTTAATCACCTCCACTGCTTTTAAGCCGTATAAATAGAACAAAAGTGAAACTTAACTTCATTCTAACAAAGATTATCATAATGATTTCCAAAATCATTGCACTAGTTTTCTTGGCGATAACAATCGCAGTTTGCGCCGCGGGTGACGACATTTGGAAGCCCAAACCCGTGATCATACCAAATTGGAATCCGAACGCGAAGACCAAACCATGGCAATACATTGGAGGTCGCCGTCCACGCAGCGTAGAGGAGTTGAGGGAAGAGGAGTTTGACAGTTTCCGAACGGTGGAGTCCTTTGACAGTGTAGAACGATTTAGACGCAGTCCCAAAAGTGTGGAGTCTTTGAACGACCTCGACTCTCGTTCTATGGAGCGCGTGAAGCGAAGCCCTAAGTCGGTAGAATCTATCTATTGATACTAGAAGACAAAGTGTCGTAGTTGGTCTATCCGAAACTAGTAAATGTAGTAATTTCACTCATTTGTTCATAATATATACATAAATTCCATCCTATTACATAGTATGATAATAAAACTATCCATCACAATACATATTTTTATTATTATTGCTTCCTATTAATAACATTGTAACGCAGTAAAAAATATAATTTTAATAAAACACTCGTACGGTAATTTTTAATTTCATTAATCGGCCCGGTACACTAGAGGACATTGTGAGTCAGTTTAGTAAGGAACCAACCAGTTTCTCTAAATGTCAAGTACGTCGAAACAGATGGCGCTAGCTTAGTAGTTTTGACTTTGATAATACATTCTAAGATCCCCACTTGACTCATGTGACCACGGCTATTGTAAAGCATTCGCACGTCGGGCCGTACTTAAATTAAATTGAAAATAATAAGTTAACATATTACGCGTTTTAAGCAGTTAGAACTGTTTCAATGAGATGTGCACTACACGTGTAAACATGAAACGAACGTATATTTCAAAATACGTAATAGATGTATTATATCATATTATATTTTAGGACTCCGGTACTTCCTAGCTTTTGTTCAGTAAGTAGATTATTTCATGGTATATGTGGCCTATAATTAAAATTTAATAAATTCAATATGTTATCTACTATAATGTTAGGGAAAACACCGCTATGTAATCTCGGGACGTACCCGGTTTGTTTTGGTTAGTTTTGATTAAAGATGTGCGGTTAATTATCTCTGTTGTTTAAATATAAATGAAACAAAATATTCCTTCATTCTGCTAAAGATATACTTGGCATAATGTTGCGAGAATTAATTGGACTAGTGTTCTTGGTAACATTTGAATATTGCACAGCGGATCAATACCAATGTACACATAAGCCCGTTTTCACAACAACTTGGAATCCAAATTACAAAATTAGACTATGGAAATCAGTAGAAGAACGTCGTCGCCGAAGCGTTGAAGACCTGGAGGAAGACAAGCATGACAGGTTAAGAAATGTGGAATCCTTCGGCAGTTCAGAACGATTTAGACGTAGCTCTGAAAGTGTGGAGTCTTTGAACAACCTCAATACTCGCTCTTTGAACATCTTGGAACGGTTGAAAGCCGTGAGCCAATACGATCTGTTTCGAGTTTAAGAATAATAAATAAGAATTACAATTTTATACGCATATGTTGACTTTATTTATTCCGAACTATAGACTAAGATATAATCTACTTGGAGAGCAAAAGCAAAGAATCACCTACTTGCTAAAATTGACACGGTTTAAAACGCGAGATATATTAGTAAACCTATTTACTATTTATTTTAACTACACGTTTCGGATGCTTTGCAGAAGCAGTTCCCCCGTGACCAGGACTACTTAAACTAAGCTTGTTTTATACCGTTTAAAGTATTTATTTAAAATTATCTGTTTATTGAAAATAAATGACAATAATATCGTAGTAGTTTTCCTTTTTTTACGCGTGTATGTAGTATATATTCGATATATTTATAAATAAGAACTAACAGTCAAATAATAAAACTTATTTCCTATTGCAAGTTGTATCCAAATAGCGTCACGCGATTAATTTTATAGTCACGCTATAATAAAGGCTAAGTAATGTGTAGTACTTCTTTTTTTCAGGGTAATTTCATACGGTCGGTTAATAGAATCCCCAGTAAAGTTCAAGCACTGTCAATAAATAAGTTTTAATCGTATGTAAACTGCGTAGAAGTGAAAATAAACTTTAATAAAAAAACATCACCGATTTAGTTAATTAAAATGTAATAAATATTCTGTATTTTAATGTATTTTTATTGATTTTTAGTTAAAAAAGCTGTAGTAGACTTACGTACGAAATTATTACACGAAGTCTAAAATTAAACCATTGTTGGTTTAAGAAAAGTCTTTTTTTAACTATGTTTAACTATGTAGGTAACTAGGTACCTTGTTGATAGCCTCATTGATTGATATAGTAAGCATACATCCCAGTTAAATACTGTTAACTACTAAATTAAACTGGTAACTAACACCAAAAAGATAAAAAAGTTTAATCAATCACAACTCTCCGTTTTCGATGTAGTTTGGCTTCGTTCATAACATACTTCAATTTTTCATAGCTTGTTTACACTAGCTATGAAAAATTGAAATACGAAAGAGTTTAAGTATTACACTTTTAACTGTTTAAAACGCGAAATGTTTCGGGTGCTTTGCAGCATTCACTAAAAGTGTGTTTGTTTTATTTAAATGTATAATTATGTCTACTACAGACAATAAAAACGAAAGTAACATATAACTTAGGACACTTTTGTTTGTCCTTTCTGCTGTACTATTCAAGATTGACCCTCTAAGAGATAATCTACTTGCGATGGAGACATATAGGAATTTTGGAAATATAGTAAGTATATAAATAAAAATTAAAACAAATTGAAAAAAACGGAAATAAATTGAAATATTTTTGACTCCTCAAACCGAGTCTTTACCGAGTCCTCGGTAGGAACGCTGACGAGCAACGGTACGGAAGTCGACGATGCCGCGTTCAAACATTTTTTCAATTTATTTTCGATTTTTGAATTATATACTGCCTACATGTGCACATGTAAAGAATATTAAAGTTTTTAAGTTACAATGTAATTTTTATTGCAATCTAAAAATAATAATAATCACGTGCAATACATTAACATGTCGAAAATATTAAAGTTTTTCTTATAGTTATTGTATTTATTAGGATTTTAAATCGATTATTAATTAATAAAATTTCCGCATCCACAGCGGTCCGTGCCTTTGCTCTAACCAATTTAACTTACACTAGATTTATATAGTGCAATAACAAGGGAAAAATATTAAAGTTTTCAAACACGATTTTTTTATTAACATGTAAGCCTACCTTTAAGGCTAGTTAGGGTATATTTATATCCCAATCAGCCACCTGACTGAACATTAAAAACTGTACGCCGGACCTTCCTGTTTAAAACAAGACAGCGCCGAATTCGGCTTTTGAGCCTCCACAAAAGGATTTCCGTTCAATTAGGCACCAACGTGCAGTGTGGATCCAGCTCGTTTCATTGCGATTTCCTCGCGTCTGGCGCCCAGATGATTATTGGACCAGGATTAATTTGCTGACGGTAGTTTTAAATCGTTAGTCGATGCGATTCGATTTCAAATGGTAAACATTGCGCTGTGGAACTGGAACGATTTGGTGTTTTGGAATCATTTGAAATCATGAGCTGTTGTAATGTTAAAATTTGCTTAGGTGATTGAAATAGTGTTTAGTGTTTTATTTACATGTGCACTACTTTCGTAATCTACAAACAGTATTGTATCGATAGTATATTTTATTGTTTGGCCCCTTTTTTTTGTAAAATAGAGTATCTAGTTGAAATATTTTAATTAATAAAGGAATTTAAGGCAAATAATATAAGAATATGCAGGCGAAAGAGATTGGTTTACAAGTACAATGTGTATGAGTCATGGTAAATTAAAACATAGTATATGATTCTGCTAAAAAAGACTAGTTTATTAAATCGAAATTAAATCAAACAATTAAAGGTAAACACGATAAATATTTTAATTCTCTTTTAACTCCGACCCCACGTTTCGAATGCAAGAGCCCTGGTCACTGGGTTTTAAATGTTAAATCTCGTAATTAAAAGGAGATTGACTAATGTATTTCGCTTTTTAAACCATTAAAATTTAAGATCGATTATTAATTTAAAAAATACAACTAGGGCAGGACTTTTACCGGCATCCATATTATAACCGTTGCGTAAAGTACAGACAATAGCGCATTTGTCGTGTCTTTAAATCTCACCAATGCCTATTGCATGACGTACGAAGTGCAATATTAAAAACATGTAAGACTAATTTTAAATGTAAAGGGCTACTTTATGTAAACCTCACTAGAAGCACGCTAGGCTTAGTTTTAAAGTATTCAAAGCTATGTTACCGCAGATCTAGCCTCTTTCGTATAAATAAAAGTATGGGTTTGTTTGTCCATTGGAAAAATAACAAAATGTATGACTAATGTAAAATGTAACACGCCGTAAGTTCTGTGTATATAAAACAAGGAAATTACGTGTATACTTTTATAATTACCTATTTTCTTTAAGTTTTTACACGAGTTACTCTCGTACTGCTTTCCACGTATTGCCAATGTTAAAACGCCCGTTCAAAAGTGTATAGCAAAATGTTCTTTTTACGAAATGGCGTGAACACTATTCCTCAGTGGGAATATGAAAATAAAACACTTGAACAAACTGTTTAAAACTCGAACTTTTTTGTAAGACATTTGTTATTTTTTTATGTTAGACGAGTACAGACAAGCACAGAGACAGGTCGTAGACTTATTAGTCTATTGGCTTTGGATATTTGGAATAACATTTAATTCTCATCTCAAGACTTCACATACTTTTAAACAAAACACAGTAGTTTAAACAGAATAATCTCAAAGCCAGGAGCTCCGTTTCTAGACTCATCTAGTTTGACAATGTAAACGTGCAGGCATTATTCTGTGTCCAACATAATTTAAACTTGTAAAATATATTCGCCTAAACGAGATGTAAACTAAATTTTAAAAGTGCACTTCAAAAGCCATTATTTAAAACGTACGAAAGTATAAATACAGAGTTTGCAACTGTAGTTTGCGCGTTTGAAATTGGTTCTGTGGCACGACTGTTTGTTAGGAGTTGCCATTCCTCAAGTTTTATGTCCATTGAAACTCAAAAACAGGGAAAGAAACGAAATTAAAACCGCTCATTAAATACGAAAGAGATTAATTGCGGTTCGGACGAAAACAATTATTATAGGTTTTTTTATAATGATGTGCTACAAAATATTGTGGCGGATACCTCGTTAAAACTTTTGTTGAAAAGCTCTGCTTCGGTTTGATTTCCACTTCGCAGATGCAGACAAATGAATGTAAAATCTTTTCTATGAATATTTTTATTTTCTAGTTTTTATAATAATTGCTTCGAATCTCAAGCTATATTAAGTTCGACAGCACATCTTGTGCATTGTGCATACACATTTAAATAAAATATTCTAACGGTTTAAAACGTTTTAGTTAACTATGGCCCGATGTGTCGGATGCTTTGCTGTAGCCATGGCTGTATTTACAAATAATTTTTAAATAAGTTTAAATAAAATATGTCGCGTTTCAACTGTCATCAAGCAAAATTTTCTTTGCCTGTTCTTTCCTGTCATAAAAAAGAAATAATTGTGTGAACAAAATATATGGTGACATTTCTTCATTTTTTTTAATAATTCCATGTTTAAGGGGTTGTTTTTTTATAATATAGTGAAGGACAAATAGGCACGGGGTTCACGTGATGGGAGGTGCAATACCCCAGTCACATAACATTTAAGTATATGATGCGCTGTCGGCCTATTTTGGTTTTAAATATTCGAAGAGCCTTGTATTTGCATTTTATCAAGGTTAAACGCCACTCAGCCAATCCTTGAAGAAACTCTTCTTTTTCGTACTCACAGTGCAATAATTAAAGATTTTTAATTTTTGTTTTTTAACAAATAAATTATATTTTATATTCTAAAAATGTTGAAAGAACTATTCATATAGCGTTCGTATAAGCTGTAGCATTCCATATCGACGGATGCAATAAAAACTTACGAGTTTTACAGCACAATAACTATATTGCGGGTCTTGCAATTCCAGGAACGAATATATTATAGTATTGATAGTTGAACAGACGGTCAAAAATTGTAAAAGATCAATTATTATTTATAGAGGTGGTGAATATTAAATATTACCAATTTGCAACATGGCAACATTCGCAACGTGTTATAATGATTTATTTCCATTTTTATCATGTTCGAAACAAAAAGTTTTGCGTCAGTCTTCCCGGAAACAAAATTTGTTGTTATCCTTTTGCCAAATGACTGGTCATCACTAGTTTAAAATATTGTTAAGTGAGATGAAATCAGTTCTTAGGCGTTTCATAGGTGACTGAAGAGAGCTAAAAAACTCCAAAGATTATTATTTTTGTAATTTTTTTTTTTTAAACCTTATTATTTTTTTACATGTTATTGCACATGAAGGCACTACATAATTTATCATATTTCTATTTATATGCTCTGCAGTTGCTAGCACGGAACGCTGACGATGCCGGTTCAAGTCCTGCCCGAGGCGAAACATTTTTTCAATTTATTTTCGATTTTTATATATTTTTTTTCTTTTCCAGATTAAATTGGCCTTAAAACATATATTTTATTTTTATGGTTAAACGACTTTAGGAATATAAAATATTAATATCAAACCTGGAACACTTTTAACGGCTTAAAACGCGAAATATATTTAGCCGTGGCCACACTAAAAATAGATTTAAATTTAACTAATATCTAACGATCTTAAAACGTTAAAAGTTAAAAATATTTATTTTTTTAAACATGACAGGTTCGTTGGTCTAGTGATAGCAATGTTCGGCTAATACTCAACAGGTCGTGAGTTAGATCCTTAAGGAGTCCAACATTTTTCTAATTCATTCTATATTTAAAAAAAAGCCGTGAAGCCGTAACTGCGTTCCGTTTCAGCCTGTATCAATCAGTTAGTGAGTCATGCTTGTCTGTCCTCCTCTACCATACAAAAAATAAATCGCGATCCAACATTTCTGTGACAGCTTCTCCTATATAGGAGAAAATTATTGAGTTTTCTACCTTTTCAAGTATATAAGTTATCGTATTGTGTGGTACAGATTACATTTATTGCTTCTGTGCAACAATGCGAAACACGTAGAACCGTTTTCCACTTTTCATTAATTTTTTCAAGGCTTCCAACTTTAATACTGGACTTAGCAAATAGTGCCGGTAATAAATGGCGCGGCATGATCTAGTTGCGTGCATCGAATAATTTTCATAGTCATGCAATTTCTTAGACGCTGTACTCCAACGGTGTGAGGCTTGCATCCACTGTGGGATATGCTAATATCGTAACTGTACCAAGTTACTTGCACGAATAAATTTTGAATTCAGAACGTTGTTTTGCCCCGCGGGAAGGCACTTTTTTAATACCTTCAAGTCATTAATGTTTCACTGGGCACGCGTTTTCTTAAACATAAGACAGAATGGTTTAAATGACCCCTCCATCTAGCAGTTTAACGATAAACTCATAGTAGTGACAGTAACTGAGCTTAACGTAAGCGAGGTAGGTGGGTTTAAAACTTCGATTAGTATTAGAAAGTATTGATTAAAGTTGCCTTTGACCGGATCCTAGACGTGTGCAGTCGATCTTTCAACTGACTAACTTAAATAATTAAAAGAGAATATATCCAGACAGAGTCCGTAATGAATACACTTGTACAGTTTTGTCTGTAGTTTACGCGAGTAGTACACATTTTAATTTAACTACGGATCGACATTTCGGATGCTTTGCAGCAGCAGTGGTCACAGGTGAACTGAACACGGAGGTTATCCCTAATGTCAAAGTTAAAACCTGTTATGCTACATCGCCATTTAAGGCCGTTGTTAAAATAAATTGTACATAAGTTAATTCATATATTTTGTATTCTTCAACCGTTAAAAGTGTTTCTTTTACATACGGCGGTGCATTTGTACTATTATTTTTATATGTTGTATAAACATATTAAATCAACCCACAAACTTTACCACAAGAGAAATAAATAAATTCGGGACTTTGGCTTCACCTCCTTATTTCATAGTAAAATGGCCTTTAGATTCATAGTGCAACTAGCTTTCTATGAAATAAAACTGAACGCCGACGTTTATAGAGGCGAGAACTGCTCCTCAGCAAACTTCCTTTAATTAACTCGACGCCACTCGTGTTCGTCCTACGTGCGAGTAATTAAGCCTAGGTGTCCTAGTTAAGTTGACAAAATGCAAATCCACTCACCCCGCACTTGAGGGGTTTGAGGGAGCCAATTCTGCTATTTACAATGACCTGTCACTATTTGGTATTTTCCTATTTTTCAACAATAGCGATCGTTGTAATGGCGTCTCGATGGTTTGTCATTTGTTTTTTTATGATGGAGGCATGACGTAGGGTTCACTTAATGGTAGGTGATATACAACAGCCAAGCCTATACAAGATGCTTTGGATATTCGGAAATCTACAGCTGACCGATAGCTTTATTAAGCATTTTTAATGTGTGGTTGTGACCCGGTTGAATTTCTATATTCCTACCACCCATTTAATATCCAGATTTCCAGAAGAAGTCCAGCGTGTGTCAGAAAAATTTAAATTGGAAAATTTGAAACATATTGGACCTGGTAGGGATCGGACCCATGACCCATTGTTCAATAGCCATACATTGCTACCATTGTTGACCATTGCTGAGCCCGTCGAGCCTGTCGATGGTTTGTCTATGGTCTGTCCATGGTTTGTCGATGGTTTGTGAACGTCACTTCGTGAATTAACAGACGTGGAATTCAGTTTTAATTTAATCTTAGCTGTAAGTGAATAACTTTGCGATTGTTTCTCTTTCTAAGTAGATTGTGCCCGCTCGGCGGTAACTCAGCGAGTTCTCTCGGCCAACTTGTTTTCTTTCTTTACTCAGGACTTTATTAAAATTGTTAGTTTCGTAGAATAAGAAGTTTTAATAAAACGTACTTATGTACGCAGAAATTTTCCGTAGAATTAAGTTGTTTTAAAGTTTACATTGGACGTTTCTTTTATCCGTAATTTCATTTGCAAATCTATTTTCGAATTATAATCTAGTTTATCGTTCCATCATGAATTAAAATATTTTTATACAATTACATTCAGAATACAATTCTGTTTTGAATGATAAACATTATCGCAACAAGTTATCCACTTGACAGTCAATAAGATGTTCCATGAATAAACATATAATTTATTGAATTTAGCTTCCATATAAATTGTTCATAGAAGAAATAAGCAAGCAGCAGATAATACGAGATCTTCACTCCTCATTTTGGATGCAACTCGTATGTGAATGTGAATATTAGCAATTAGATTACTAGCGCCCTCTAGCTAAGATAGCACACGCCTAAGTTTTGATGCGCTGTCTATACGTTGGCATAAAGCTCTTTTCAGACTACGCAATAATATTAGCCTTACATATTAAATAAAGTTATATTTCAAATGCAACGGATTTTTGCCCTACACTGCCTGGTCTGAGTCACGTCCAGAGTAGGTATGTAAAAATTTCGTTACCAGTCAAAGTTAAGGTGATTTAAAATTCCATACATTTTAAAAAAATTATGATCAACAAAACATAAACACAGAATTTTTATATAAAAAAATCTTTAATCTTTTCACGTGATTATAAATGTATTAAAATTAGAATCAAAAAAGGTTAAGCAGCTAGCAGCAGCAAGGAAGGCGGATCAAATCCAACCCGTGTCATCAAATTTATATAACAGTTTTGTCGTCTATCTGAGATTATATGAGAGCACCCGACTCACACTTTACCGGTACCTAGATGTTATTTTACCTACTTAAACTGGGCTTAAAAGTAAATATTACACTACTTAATAACTTACATCTATACTAATATTATAAAGAGGAAAGATTTGTATTTTTGGATGTAACGGATAAACTCAAAAAGTACTGAACCGATTTTAATAATTCTTTTTTTCATTGGAAAGCTACATTATCACTGAGTAACATAGACTATATTTAAGTAAATCTTAATTACTATAGGCATCTATAGAAATTCTTACTAAAACCTACGGAAGGCGTAAAAAAATTTGCCGTAAAATGTCTTTCGTCCATACGCTGCGAAAAGTATTAATGATAGGACAAAAAAATGTTCGACAATATTATAGAATATATCCATATCTACAAAAAAATCGCAAGAGCATATGTCTAACTATTGTCGTTAGCTACTATAACTACTTTTTTACATTTAACAAATTAATAGAAACCGATAAAAATCAGACCGTGTTATCCATACCATTTATAAATTATCCAAATAAATATAATATTCAAGACTGTCTCAATACCTGATAATTCTTTTTTAATTATTGAAATCGGACATTCCATTCGATAATGAAAAAAAAAAAAACATCTCCCCGGCGGCGGCCGTCACGCCGCGCATCGAGTAACTAATTGCGACGATAGAAGGGGGTCCTCCCGCAGTGGGCGCGAACGACATTGAATATTTCGTTTTTTTTAAACATTTTTATGCTCCTCCACCCAAAAAGTTATTTTCAGAGCTACTTAGTTTTAGTATTAGGAATCACACTTTGCATAATGTTTGTCAAAGTTCTTTTCAGAACTATCGCTTTGAACTTGAATATTTTCTTTTGTTATTAAAGTTTATTCTTAATTTCTCTGATTTAAAATAAATATCCTTTATAGGAATATGCCTAGAAGAAGAAGGTCGCAGCTATCTAAGAATAGTTCCCAAGTGAGATTAGCAAAAGTTCGTCGTATTGGAGAGTCTTTTTCCTAAAATGATCGTCTCGAAAGTTTTAAATTGTACACCTCCCAATCGCGAGCCAGAGAATCTATCGTCGATTGTTCAGTTTTGTCTTGCAGAACAAAATGCAAGATCGTCGCAGCGACTTGAAGGAAATAGAGCGAGGAATTTGCGAACGCGGCGACTAACACTGAACGCTCGCAGGTTGTTAACAATTAGGACGCGCAATACAATTTTTTTCTAATTTAGTGATTCATGGTTGTTTTAATTAGCATGCTTATAATTTAAATATCTTTACATATTTATGTCTACCCGTGCGAAGCCGGGACAGGGCCGCTAGTTATTGATAAAGGAAGACAAACAAACAGTCGGTTCATTCGATGGAAGGTTAAATACCCAGAATTGTAACATCTCTGCAGATGCGTTTTCGGCCTATTTCTATTCCAGTATTTTAATTGACTTCTTTATTTGTGATACATAATATCGACTTAAAATATTTGCTATTGGTGCTTGTCTGGAAGGAGCATTATAATTTCATTTTCACAACACGTTCACTTTACTCGACTCATAATTTTTGTCTAATAAAAATCTAGTAGCCTTATTGGTATAATAATATCTCTACTAAAACGTATTTAGTTCTCCTACGATACTATAATAAATATCACAAAAAAAATACAAATGCATTTTATACAGAAGGGTGTAAAAATATAAATAAAGGTCTATCTTACGATGTATGTATGTTGAACGTTAAGGGTCAAATATAGTAGTTTCCATTTGAAAAAAACAATACATTTACAATAATAATAACATGTATTGCCCGTATTATAAAGAAATGCTACTAAAAATCTACCATTTTTTACGCCATTATAAAACGAGTGAAGGTTAAATACTGTCTATAGTTTACGCTAGTAGTACACATTTAAATAATAAAACACTTTAACGAGTGAAGGTTTGCAAATAAAAAAGAAATGTAAGTTTACCCGACGTTTCGGTTCCCTAAAAGTCGTAAAGTAATAAAAAAAGATTTAACCGTTACGGTGTTCTATAATCTAAACTATAGATAGTATTTAAAATAAGTAAAAAATCTCGCGTTTAAAACTGTAAAACATGTTTGTTGAACCAGTATTTATGTTTTCATTCAATAATAAAAAGAGAACCTACCCTTTTTAACTAATGTTGTACCATATGAATAAGTTGGAAACGTACATTTGTAAATGTGAGTAGATGTTTTCAACCGTCATTAAATAGTGGCCCCGGGTAGAAGATATATTATCCGCGCGGAAACTCATGAGTGCTCCACGAGTTATGGTGTAAATATTAACTGAAAGTACGGATGGACAACCTTAACCACTAACCCTAATTGTTGTTAGCGGAATGTTTTATGAAACGCATTTGTCACATTTATATCATCATAATAGCAAGGTCCTGTTACTTGGGGCGTGGGGCGTGGGGCGTTTCAATAATCGACGATGATGGGATTATTATACCGGGAATATGAACTTGGAGCCTCGCGCAATTTACGCATAGCGATGACCATTTATCCAGGGAGAAGATCTTATATCATTTAAACGTACAAGAACTTTATTTGTCCCCAATTTATAAATTCATACATTTATAGCGGAGAAATATTTCTTTCACGCAATGTAAAAGTCCTAATATGTGAATGAGACATGAGTTAATTTAGATGAAACACTTTGTATAAATTTAAAAAATACGACATGGCCGGACTTAAATCTGCACACATAATATTCCGTGATCTCGCTCTAACCAATAGTTACACGTGATTGATTTACAACCTTTGTATGGTTGGGTAAAACCTGCACCTCTCGCGCAATGAAAATCGTAAATTTATAATAGATTTTTATATTTATATAAGGCATTATTGCAATAATGTTTAATAAATAAAAGTTGTAACACTTTGTATGGTTTGAAACTTTAAAATGTTAATTTGTTTTAGTCAAAACGTGCAAAACAGAAGTTAAAACAATATAAACATAGTCTACAGTGAGCTTTATACGTTTTATTAATTTATACCGTTCTTAATTAATCGCGTTTTAATCCGTTAGTAGTAGTAGACTCGTAGGAGATTTAAGAATTTATCAAGTATTTCAGCAGTTATAAAAGCTCACAGTTGGCAGAAATTCCATCCAACTCCCCACCGAATAGAGAAACAATGCCGTCCTAATTCTCAAAACCCGTTATGATAGTAAGTTGACCTCGCTGTGACCTTTTCACAAATGAAACCAACCTACGCGTGCATTTTCTTCTGCAGGCAGCTGCACCAACAAAACTACTAGCACAAGAATAGACTTGTCTGTAAAATACTGCTGTAACATTTTCTGTCACTTTATCTGGTCGGATATTGTTTTGTACAACGTATACTGTATGTAGGTAGAATATTAATTTTTTTTCAAATAGAGTTTTTATCAAAAAGTGGACAACGCTGAGTAGAAAAAATTTGGAAAATAAAATAATAATGATTATTAGTATAAGCTATAACTAGTAAAATATAATTCTAAAATGACATTTTATTTAGATCTCAAGAAACAGCATACCTTTAAACGTGAAGACACCGAGAGTCAGTTTTGTAAGTACCCAGTCGAGTTTGTCCAAATAACAAAATAAACTTCGATGAAACAGATGGCGCTAGGGTAGCAGTTTTGACTTCAGTCCCCCGTGGCCACGGTTGTTACAAAGCTTCTGGGCCGGAGTTAAAATAAATTGTAAATACGTTATTGCGCGTTTTAAACTATTAAAAGTGGTTTATTTAAATCTTAAGGAACATTTCTAATAAGAACTATTTAAGTAGTGTTCACAATCACACGATTTTGCTGCTAATTTGTAATTATTATGAGTACAGATTGCAAATTTTGCTGTCCTCACCTTTGTTATGGTGTAAATGTAAAATTAATATTTGTATTGTTGTATCTCTTCGCTTTACACATTTTATTCTCGTCTGTACACCATAACAATAGTTACTTCAAATAAATAGTCTCATTGAAGTGAATTCCAATGATAATAAAAGTTAGTCTTCGCACTTAAGTTTGTCGTGGCGCTTCGTAAATTGATTGTGGGTTTTCCCAACCGATCTTTTTTATTTTCTCTTTTCTTTTTTTTAAGTGTCAAGTGGATTACATTAAAAGTTAAGGTATAACAACCTCTTACAACATCTCGTCCAGTTTGTAGCTTCAACTTATTTGAATGCAAATAATCAATTACTTATTTATATATATCAAACGTGAAAAGTGTTACTAAACGTCGGGCCGAAGTTAAAAATCATTTTTTAAATAAGTTTAACTAATATATCGCGTTTTAAACCGTTAAAGTGTTTTATTTAAAGTGTTACTATTGAATTAAATGAAGTTTACTCAACTTGAAAATTTCATAGTTAAAAAATAAGTTTTGCTTCGTGTGTCCTGCTTATGATCAGTTATTTGGGTAAAAGTATATTTTAACTAGAAATTAAATCAGCAAAAATACGACCCACCCCTTTCGTCACCACCACCCTTATATCACCCCTTTCGAGTTGAGACGATTGCTCGTTACTATATCACTAGTAAAGGCATGACAATTTTTGATAAAATATTGATGCATTGTAACTATAAGATTTGTAAATGGCCAGTTAAAATTACTCGTTTTAAATAAACACTTGTAGGTTTTAAACGCACATGAAGGCACTATATAATTTAAAAATCGAAAATAAATTGAAAAAATCCTCGACTCGGACAGGACTTGAACCGGCATCGTCAGCGTTCCGTGCTGTTGCTCTACCAATTCGGTAGGACCTGGACTCGATAGCTCAATTCCAACAACAGCACAGAACGCTGACGATGCCGGTTCAAGTCTTGCCCGAGTCGAAGATTTTTTCAATTTATTTTCGATTTTTAAATTATATGAAATATATTAAATTAAATTTAATTATATCGTGCGAAATATATTAGATTATTTTTACTACGACCTGACATTTTTAAAGCGCTTAACTACATACGATACTCAATTACTCGTATCTAAGCGAGTTTTTTTATAATGATAGAGGTGGAGAGACTAGGCATGTGGTTTACTTGATGGTAGGTAGAAATACCCCAGCATATAAGTTGCGCTGTCGACCTATTTTGGCTTTGGATATTCGGATGTCCACAGACTAAAACCGAAACGCGAACGTGACGGGTTTTTCATATATGAACGATGGTTTGTAACCAGGATTGAATTTAGATATTCCTGCCGCCCATTTAATATCCAGATTTCCAGACAGTCTAACATGTTATAGAAAACTTATTTGTTAATGATTAGATAATGTTGAAGTCGAACCCACGACCCGTTGCTTATTAACCGTACCATTACACTAATTGTGAAATCCCGTTTCCCCCTCGTGGGGCATGGGGCGAACACATTTCTGTATCCATTTCACTCATCGGTTCTTTTCGAAACAATTTTTTGTTTTCATGGGATTCGAACCAGGACCTCTCGCGCTTAACGCAATGCTAGGCAATACGTTTAACCATTTGGCTACAGAGGCGGAGATGTATCTATAATGTCTTATAATATAATAGGTAACAAGTAAACGAGCGTTCCTCAACATAATCGAAAACAGGAGAATGACTAAGTTGAATTGTAAAAAGTTAAATTGCTTGAACTCCAGCGACCTGAGATGCAAAATTGTTTGACACAAGAAGAATCGAATCGCGAACAACACGCTCTCGCAAACTTGGGAAAGTATCGAGAAGACTAAAGTAGACTTAGATTATAGTGCTTCTGCACGTCTTCACTTTGTAAGTTTTACGTTCCAGTCTTGAAAGGTTGGGCTTTGGAAAACAATTGTATTAAATAAAACTAAATATTTTGAGAGCCACGTTACAAATACGAATATTCGTTTATTTTTTTATGAAAAAATATTAAATATTTGGCGTTTAGGTGTAGGCAAGCTTGTGGTTCACTCGATAAGGTAAATACCCTAGCCTATAGTATCTAAATAGGATGCACTGTAGACCATTTTTGGCGTTGGATATTCGGTTATGTATCAGGGTATAAAAGTTATAAAAGTTATACATATTAAAAAGTAGAAAGGATTATACTAAGACTGTCTGTAGTTTACGTTAGTACATATTTAAAAAAACACTTTTAAAGGGTTTCAACGCAATTTGTAATAGTCTGTCCTCTACTGTCATAAAAATGAAATTTTAATTTACCACAAATCAAGGCTGTTAAATAAAATTGATGAAGAAATAACTGTTGCACATCTACAATAATAAGGAAGGGGTTCAAAGTTCGATTTCTAATTAGCAATGTATACTTTGGGAACCCTGAAATGGAAGGTCTTATCACAATAAATAATAATGGTGCTTTTATTCGTGGCTCACGGGATCTTGTCTAGTGAGGTTAATAGAATCTAGATTAAAATCTGATTAATTGTATAGATACCTATTGATACTATCCTAACAAGAATCTAAATTAGAATTTAGTGCATTATCACGTATTGGGGAAAAAGCTTGTATTAATTAAAAATCTATTTAGATTTTAATATACGATATAATTAAAAGATACGATATATGGCGGGATCTGAACCACCCACAACCTTCCGTGCTGCTTCTCTAACCAATTGAGCTACCGAGTCGGTCGTGCCACAGCACAGAACGCTGTGGATGCCGGTTCAAGTCCCGCCTCTGTTAATATTGTTTTGATATAAATAGATTTAAAATGTGCATAATGCCATCATGCATTCAATATTTATAAAATCTCTTATTTTCAATATATTCTTAGCTAAATTGAAGAAATCGTACTCAAATGTAAAATAAGTGTGAAAACCTCGGGTCAAATATCAGGACCAATATGTTTTTATAATTTTTTTTAACTGTAAGTGTTACTATAGTGGCAGGAGTGTGAAAATTCCGTCCGGGTCACGAACCGCAAGCCAAAGTAGCGACAGCTCATCTTATTAAGATGTTATACGACTGGGGTATTTAGTTACATCAAGCGAACCAAGCTTGTCTATCTACTGTTATAAAACTTAATAGCTATTCCGAGCACATGAAACATTTTCAGGAAATATTGAATACAGCGATGTTTGTTATAAAATGCATTTTTCACTTGATTGATTTCGTTTAAATGTATGAACAGATGCTTCATAACGTATGCGTAGCGTGAAATATGAAAATTTTAGAACGATATTGATGTTATTTAAAAGAAATTACAGTCTTTTGAGCGAGGATAGTGCATGTTATGTCTGTTTATTTAATGTGTGCTTGCAATTATATTTTAATGGAAAATTCTACAAGCGTATACACTTTTAGGGTTAATAAACAATTTCTTGGTTTTAGTTGATGTATAATGTACGAATATACGCAATAGGTGGGTAAGTCGCATAAGTTGGGCTACAATTTTGTATCTAAAGACACTACTAACTTACCATACCTAATAAGACAAATTGTATTCATATAAATAAAACAATGTAACGATAAAGCGTATTAAAATACGCGAAAAATTAGTTAAACCTTTTTTACAAATTACTTTTAACTACGGCCCGACGTTTTGATGCTTTGCTTTGATAGTGTTTACTAGTAAACTGTTGTTTATTAGTAAACTGCAGATAATATCAAATTATATTAATTAAATCCGAAGTTATTTTTTTTTATTATTTCCACTCCTGAGAATCATCTCATGAGTTTGAATCCGACATTGCTGAAATTTAAATTTATAATGCACGCGAGAGCGTTAAGAAGAGCAATATCGTCTAAACAAAATTACTTTTCAATTGAGAGGGTAAAATTGTTTGAATAGTCCAATTACGGGCTAGCGCCTTTTAGAGCCGAATTTCGTGTCGATGCCGGCTGATGACACCTTCGGGAGGGTGACAGGTGATAGATAGTACCCCGTAATTTAATATGCGACCCGGGGACCCGTACTTTGTTACCGCCCGTAACAAAGGCAGGCCAATTCCGATGACAAGGTCGTATCAAACAGGGCACGGCTGCTTCACACAGATTAATCTTTGCATAGACAATTGACAATGGTTCACGAACTGCGTCGTCAAGATTGAATTATTTAAAAGGCGATATACGTTTCGCCATGGTCATTTAAAAGGAATTCTCTTAATTATATTAAAATTACAATAAAATGAATTTAAAAAAATTACATCAGTGTCAGAAAATTTTCCAATATCAAACCGATCCAACTCTCGAAATAAACTGTCAAAAAATAATAACAGCGGTCCAAAAGTATTAAAGCTATCGGGTCAAGTGTACTGTGTTGATCTGAGAAACTTTAGCCTCTGTTTTTGTAACCAATTATGATATTTTTCACATCTACTAATTGGGCTCGAAAATTGCGCAACTCTCTTGTTTTTGCAAGTAAACAATGATTAAGTATTGTCTGTAGCATACGCAAGTGGTAAACAATTAAATAAAACTCTTCTAAGCTATTTAAACCTCGAAATACACAACACGGGCTTTAAACCGTTAAATAGTGTCAGTCCCCCCGTGACCACAACTTCTGCAAAACACTCGAATAGTCTAGCCATAATTAAAAAACAATCTAAATAAGTTAAGTAATATATTTCGCGTTTTAAACCGTTAACAAGTATATAACAATGCTTCTGAAAACAAATTAGGGATTATCTTTGTCTGACGAATCAATTTGTGTCTCATTATTTCGCGAGCGATTACAAAGTAGTGTTACTTTTGTTTTGCAATTCAATTAACTTTTGTTTTGCTCTGCGATGGTTAAATAAAAGGAAAATACTCAGGTCGGTGTACGTTTCAAGTAAAGAAAGCAATTATTATGTTTGAGCATTTTAATGTTTGGAATTTGTATTGGAAATGGATTAAAAATAAGAAAAAATAAATACTAGTAACGTTTATAAAACTGTAGGTAGGTACATATATAATATTAAAACAAAATGCTTCGAGTAATGCAACAAGAACTTATAATTAAATAAATTAAGGATAAGTTTAAACTAACTATAATATGTATTAGGAAATAATCTGAGAGTTAGTTTCGGCGGGAAGGGCACAGAACTCTATAGTGAATAATTCTGTAAACTTGTGGTGGGGAGTTCCGTGCTGGTGCTCTAACCGATTGGGCTACCGAGTCCTACTCGTCCTCATCGAGTTTTTTTCAATCTATTGTTAAATGCACCTCTTTGTTGTATTTTAGTATTAATTGCAACTGGCAAGTAAGATGTATAATATTACAAGTTTACACACCTAGTTTCGAGAGAGCTCGAACCAATTTAGTTAATGTGCGACATAATATGCCTCATAACATTATGTACTCACTTACCGCATCTGTCAAGTGTAACTTTACAACGTAAGGTAGCTCATAATGGAATAGGCAACATGTGTATGGTACACGGTATGTTAAATAAATTGACACATGCCCTAATAAACAAGTGGAAGGATTCAAGGATTACACTTAAAAAAAACATGTGAGAAATAAAAATTCATGTGTTGTTTTGTAATATAAAATGTGTAAATATACATTTTGTGGATTTATATATAACCACCAACTCAAATACAAATGTTTTAAAAATAAGTTGTTATAATAATAATCGCTACTAAAATTGAGACTTGCACACAATATGACGTAAGAATAAGCGATCACAGCTTATTAAGCTTAACTTGCGTTGAAATTGAACAATTTTAAGCGCTGAAAACACGAAATAATTAGCTGGAAATGCACCCGAAACGTCAGGTCGTACTTGAAATAAATTGTAAATAAGTTAAGTGATTTATTTACATTTTAAACCGTTGCAAGTTTAACTCAAATGTTCTCAGTGAAACTTGTAAATTACATACATTTAGATTTCTATAAAATTGTATTTTTTTCCCTAGACAATAAGAATATTAGTTATCATAAGAGACAGGACTGTTTAGTTTCCTAAGTAAATAAAATAAATACGTGTCTAATTTAAATACTATAGTATATATGTCGTGTTTTATTACGCTACAAATCATAATTATTGTTCGTTTCATTTCTAGGTTTTAAATTTAGCTTCTTGGGGTTTAAATGTATATAGCGTAGCTGAAGAAATTCTTAAATGAAACAAAACTTAAAATCGCTAACACTGAGTGTCGCGTCTTATTGATTTCTCGAGTCGAGATTTTTGTAAGACGTAGTCGCGGGTGTCACTTTGGCGACCGTCCTAGTCACGTAGCAGCTGCGGAGAGACAGAGGGTGCTCAAGATAAACTGCCGAACAGCTGAACTTGCTAACTGCACTTCTGTGCTCTTGCTTGCCTGTCTCGACGGAGCACACTCGAGGTTCGGCGTTTGTACACCAACGAGATAAGGGTGCTTCGCGACTTTCAAAGTGTTCGCATGTATCATTGGTTTTAATTTCATATACATGAGCATCAACATATTATGTATATTGAGAAAGTATTTTGGGGTGGAATCGTCCGTCGGTTCGAGTCCCGACGTGTTAATTCAATTGTCAAATGTATTTTTCGTGCATCTCGTAGTATCTTGATTTAAAGAACCATTTATAACAGTTTAAAACGAAAAATATGTGAGTTACTTGTTTCGGGTGCTTTGCACCAATCGTAGTCAAGAGGGACTGAAGATGTAAGATTTCCTTATGTCAAAGTCAAATTTGCTAAACCTTATTCGTCCTGGTTATTCAGAAAACGTAGTTAAAAGCAATCGTAAATTGTTTAACTATTTTTAATTTTTGAAAACTCTATATTATTTTTTGCACATGAAGGCACTATATAATTTAAAAATCGAAATTAAATTGAGAAAATTTTCGACCCCTCCTCTGTTTTGTTTGATTTTTAAAATTATATTTTTAATTTTATAAATAAAATTATATTTGATAATATTTCGCGTTTTAAACCGTTGAAAGTGTTTTATTTAAACGTGTCGTTTGAACACGGCAATATCTCATATCGTTATTGAGCTACGCCGTAAAGCACTTGCTACGAGATGCTACAAACGGAATAAGTGATTTGAGTGATCAAATTAAAATTGTAATGTAATATAAACGATGTACTCGTTATATTATTAATTTATGAAAATGCGATGTAAAATGATAATCAAAAGGGTGATATATAAAAACAATTTAATTTCTCTCTTTGCAATAAAACGAACTGTAATTAAATAAACAAGACATAAAAATATCAGCATTCATTCACAAACATTTCCAGTACTCGATAAAAAAATGAGAGATTTTCGTGGAATAACTACGCTTGTATTTTGACTTTGTTATTGTAAAATAGAAAATATAAATCATATTTATCTCATCGCTCGAGGGCATGTTCAGATATTACATGTTTTCTTTATATTAAAATGGTTATTCACTATCAAAGAGATTGTTGGAGAATAAACATTTTTCGCATATGGATGATTTTACGTCTTAAAGAAAGAGGTCAAAGCTTCATCTGCAATCAATGAAGACTTTAGTTTTGTTACAGTAATTGTTGATGTACTGTATAGATATATCACAAGTTTAAATAAAACACTTCAACGGTTTAAAACGCGATATAATAGTTAAACTTATTTGAAAATGATTTTTAACTTCGGCCCGACGTTTCGGATGCTTTGCAGCAGCCGTGGTCACGGGGAGACCACGGCTGCTGCAGATTGCTTGTATTGCAGATTGATTGCTTGTAGATGTACTGTATAGATATATCTCAAGTTATTTACGCTGAAAAGTGTTTTTAATGTCCATATTCGTGTAAATTACAGGCGACTACAGAATTTTTTCTGAGACATATTGTACATCGTCTGGAAGTCTGGATATTAAATGGGTGGTAGGAATATCGAAATCCCTCCCTCCATCCACGGATGAAAAAGGCTGTGAAGATTAATCGTGTTTCATTTAAAAGAAAGAAATAAATATTGAATGCCCCAAAATTAAAAAAATACAGCAAAATACTTAAGTCTGATTCATAAGTTAAAATCCAAAGCCAAAAATTGATTGAAGCGTATCTTGTTTAGATTGCTCAGTTATGACACCTAGCGTCAAGTAAACCTCATCGTCTGAAAAGAAGAAACGGGTGAAATGGTCAGCTGTGGTGTGGTACTGATTCACCCAAGGGTCTTCTATAAGTGTCCCCGATAGAAAATAATATGTACATATTTATTCAGCTGATACGTGGACTAATGGTGAACTAATTGGCCCTCAACGTGTTAAACAAAAAAGCAAAGTCCCGTGAGATCTACGATAACGCGTAAATAGGGGTAGTAATTTGACACGGGGACGCGACGTGGTAACGAGCTGCCCGCCCTCCGCTAATCAAAGGCTCGAGAATTGCCAATATTGGCCTAACACCACCTTTATTATTTACTTTACACTCGTTCTGTGTTTTATTGCGCTACATTTTCGCATGGGCGACCATTTATACGCTATTAGGTGGTGAAACTGTGCTTCTATGCGCCTACTGGTAAGTATTTTGGCTTTAAACATTAGAGACTAAACTCGGAAAAAAAGACGGATTTGCAGTTCTCGCCTTTTCTATCTGTGGACGCTGGTTGAAATGGAATTTTGGTATTCTTAATTCTCATTTAATGTAAACATTTTCGAGAAGGCATCCAATGATTCGGTAGCTCAATTGGTTATAGCAACAGCACGGAACGCTGAGGCTACCGGTTCAAGTCATGCCCGAGTCGTAATTTTTTTTTTCATTTATAATCGATTTTTATTTTTATTAAATCTATGCACATGGAATAAATAATGCAAGAGACTAGTCATACTTTTTGATATCATAAGGCCAACAAGTTTTAAAATAATAATATTTTTATAAAACAATGTTGAAACAAGGTTTAAGTCATACTAATTAAGAAGCGAAAATACGAAATAAATGCGTAATGAGACGATATTTATTGCTTAGTATTTCAGTCAAAAAATATATAAAGTTTAAATAAAACATTTTTAACTGTTACAAACGTGAAATATATTATTAAACTTATTTTCAATTTTAACAACGGCCTGACATTTAAAACGTGTTGCCCCTTAACCACACGTTGCCAAGCTACAAAGCATCCGAAACGTGCCGTAGTTTAAATAAATAAAATAAGTTAACTAATGTATTTTGCGTTGCGTAAAATGTTTTATAACTGCTTTAACAAGTAATTAAGGATTTATTTGTTTAACTAAGTTAGAGTTTTATTAATTTCCTCGTAAATATGTTATAAAACGTCGTATGACATACGTGCGCTTTGAAAATTACAGCCTCTGCTTTCTTATAGCCCTCGCCACCTCGGGCTGGTAATATCGCCTTGGATTATAATTTTTAATTTACCGCACTTATATCATAATGTACTATTATTTTAATGTGTACTTCTCGCGCAAAACTACGAATTATTAATAAATCTAAAACAGAGTGGACTTAGATATACTTAGCTCTGCACAATCGGATTACATTTGAAACGTACAAGCAATATTGACTTGATAATCCTTGTTTGTCGTTCATAAGTTGGAAGCACTTTCATCGGTTTGTTTGGTAGATAATCTCTTTAGCTTTGTACATTAATATGCGGTAAGTAATATTAGCTCGATGATATTATTGTTATCGTTGATATTAAAATAGCAGGCTTGCGTTTACCAATATTATTAGGTACGGGAAATGTTGTACAGTTTAGCGTAACCCGAGGACCAGAGACTTTTATAACAAGATCAATATTAAGAAAAGATAATTTAAGAGGGAGGCAAGGTAACCAAACCCAATGAGTGCTGTAGTGCAACTGATTTATTTCCTATTATAATTGTTTTAAGATAATTTACTAGAAAAGTGGAAAATAGACCATAAGCTAACCTTGTAAATTTGCTTTTAATATAAACATTGAACTAGCACGTCGCTGACAAGATTTAGAATTTGCTAGCTATGTTATAAAATAATATTATAATAAAAATATAATAAATTTGTACGGGCGTTTGTCCGTACAATAATAAAACAAATGGTTTTAATGGAATTAAAATATACTAGTTAAACATCTATATCACGGCAGACCTTAAATAAGTTAGCCTATTGCAATTCACGTTTTAAATATTAAATTTTTAATTAATTTATTCAGGCTTTTTGTTACCATCACTAAATTACTGACGGTAGTCATAAAAGCATTAGGGCTTAGTCTCTAAAAATATGTGCTTCAGGAAATTAATAGGTTAGGTCAAAACGAATAGCCAAGTAGATATGAGATTGGGGGAGGGCCCCAAAAAAAAAAACCAGGTTCGGAAAAAGGGGGAAAAAAAAAAACGCGTAATTAACTTAGCCGAAAATGAATTTGTACTATTATTTGTGTAAGAATTATGTTCAAAAATCGGTCACTGTGCTCTTGTAAATTAACGTTTTTAAACTATATAAATAACTCAAGTCAAAAAATAGCAGTTAGGCCACTCTGCCTCTACCGGCCGCATATATTAAGTCGTTCACGCGTTCTACCTGTCGTGTAGAACGGATCTCATGCATTTCAAGAGCTTGGAGCCACCTGCGACAATCGTTAACGACTCCGTTAGTCATTATCCGGCTCAGTTCAATTGGGCTACATAGAGGCTGGTTATATCCTACTTTATTGCTCGAACTTAGCAACTTCTTACGGAACATAGATAACTAAAAGCCAAAATAATAAAATTTTGTATTAAATATTTATCATAGTAAATGTGAAAATTTGTAAGTCTTTTCGTGTGAAAGGTGATTTTAAGACTGTTTTTTTCCTGTAAAAACAGTTATAACATACAAAAAGTTCAATAAAAATCGATGTAACTAATTCTTATCCTAGACATATAATGAATTTGTAGTCAAACAATAAAAAAAAGGTCTTATGTAAAACAGAAAGAATAGATCAAAATAGTACAGTAGACTTAAATCTGGAACGAAGAAACTTAACAAATAATGAAACCCTGTCTAATTTTACTTATAAAAACGTCATGCACAGGTACTAAATTGTCCCAAATCATAAGTAGTTAAGCTAGAACATAAGAATTTTACTTAACTGCTTCCGATGGTCATATCTGGTGTGACTGAACTCGACTATCGAGATAAAGAGTAGAGTGAATTCGAAATTCAAATCGGGTGAAATGCTTCGATAAAGTTATAGATTTAAAAAATTACAACAAGGGCAGGTTTTGAACCGGCATCCTTGCAGCTAGCGTTCTGTGCTGTTGCTCTAACCAACTGCGCACTACCTACAAGCACTACACTTGTTCTACGATTTTCTACTATCTGCATATAAAAAACATGCGAATTGAGACCTAAACACAGGTTACTTATTACTTGATAATATTACGAAATGTTAGAACACTTTTAAGAGCGCAAGTGAAATAAAGCAGACATTTGAAGAGGGCTTTAATAAAATAGCCAAGTTAGCGCTGACGTAACACAGACGAAATTATTATAATCAAGCTGAGCGCCGGGCTCCACCAAAGAGAATAACTCTCAACTGTTTACTCATTAGTAGAATCCGTTAAAATATCGCAATACATACGAGACAGTAACTTTTACAATTAGCTTGATTGCGAGTGGATTTTCATTGTTATATTGGCAATCGGAATATTGTCGTTTAATTAAAGCCTTTTGTGGGCTTCGATGAGTCGTTTTAATGTATGTCCTACTGCTGGGACCATATTTCTTATAAAGCAAAATATCTCGACAGCCCATTTTCCTCAGGTTTGTTATGTTTCAGGTATTTCCATTGACCAAGTTCTGTGATTCAAAAAAAGTTAAAAATGGATAATAATTCGAACAGGCATCTTCAGCGTTTCGTGCTGTTGCTCTTATCAATTGAGCTACCGAGCCCTACGCGTCTTCGTCGAATTTTTTCAACCTATTGATACATGTACGTCTCGCACAATGTAATTGCAACCTTAACACATACGCATTAAGGTTATATTAAAGTTTTCAAACGTTAAAAAAAGGTTTCTTTTCGAATACAATACAGATTATAAGAGCTTAGAGCTACCATGTAGATCTAGTACGGTAGTCTGTAGTTCATAATTAATGGTTTATTTATATTTTCTATAAATTCAGTTGGAATTGAGTATAGTGGGCTATAATGAATATCTTCACTTTATTAATGATGATAAGCAACAAATCAATGTTATTGTAGTAGGCTTTTTCGGAAGTTAACGCGAGTAGTACACATTTTAGTAAAACACTTTTAACGGCTTAAAACTCGAAATGTATTTGTTAATCTCTCTTACAAATAAATTTTAACGACGACCAGACGTTTTGGATACTTTGCAGGGACCGTGGTCACGGGGACCAAGTTTCAGTTAAAAGTGCTTTATTTAAATGTAAATGCCATTATCTGAAGAAATTGTAACAAATTAACAAAGATTTAAACCGGGGACCTTTAAACTGTGAGTTCCTAACCACTAAACCAATGTGTCAGTCCATTTAAGTAAATTTAGGTACCTGAGTTGTAAAAGGTTAGTTACTCCCACGGATTCTCAGGTCTGTACACTCGCTGAATGTGGAAACATATCTTTCTCAATGATAAATGAGATTTGTGAAGTCATTTGACTCCCACGCCAGGAAGAGGTGAGTCTGACACTCTTTAAGAATTTTTGAATAAGAATATTTAAATTATTTTTGGAATATTGTATTGTGAAATCGTCTTACACATCGTTAAATACAGAATTGAAGCTAAAAATGATCTTTGAAGAGTCTTGCCTTCGATTCGATAAATAATATATAAATGGCCTTATGTTTGAATAATACAACACACTTTTGCTTTATAAAGCCATTGCTAGTATAAACTATCCGAATTCACAACAAAATTGTGTATGGTGTAAATCACAGTCCCACTCGTTGGTATCACACGTTTTAAATAACAAAACAAGAAATTGAAAGTAATAGGTTAAGCTTAATAAAAAAACCTATGAAAATTGATATCCATGTAGTGAAGTAAGTTTACTTGCTATATAAGATCAAACAAATAGTTACAGTAATAATATTCAAACACGGGCTTATTACGATTTAGAGCGATGTTATTACAATAAAATACGAAAGTAAATGAACCCAAACAATTGAACACAAAATAACAACTTTTGCCTTGTTCGGTCGAGTTTCCAGCGAACAAAACAGAGGAAAAAAATTCAATTTCGTTCCTCTGTAAGGTACGGCCCAAACTCCATTCCTCACATTATGTCATACGATACCCCAAGGCCCGGAGTCTGTTTTAAGCTTTAACAAGATTGAGCTGTATTTACCGTTGCCACTGACGTGCGGAATATATTACGAGACTAGCTGTGCCCTGGCTTCGTCTGTACGAAATAATAATTTAATTCCCTCAATCAAGGAAAATACTTGTAATTCTTATAGCTAAATTACTAATGAATTAAAACATTACTTCACACACTACAGCAGGGATTGAAACTAACACGTTCAATAATCTAAATACATACCTTCGTTCCAGTGGTTAACACCTCACTTCTGTACGATATTATTGTGGCGTGTCAGTGTATCGTAATCTGGAATAAAGGATTGAGTATGAAGTTACGTCGTTAGGTAATACACTGATTATACGAAAGGTCTTAAAGACGCCTCGACTCGAATGGACTCGCAGAAACTATTATTACAATAACTAATACCTTGAATACGGGAGTTTTATAGCTTATATTCTCAATTGGTATTCAAATATAAATAAAAATCTGTTCACTACTAACTCGAACGTGTGCTCAAACCGCGACTAACAGAGCGCGCTTACGTCATTCGGCTACTACCCAACTACCCACGAATATTATTATTTTATTCTTAAATTAAATAACTTTGCTGTTGAGTTGAGTTGCACTATAAGGCGATCAGATTAGGAATCAAGTGGTGGAGGGTTCGAGATGTTTCTAATCAATTTATAATTTGAAACATGTAAGACTTCGCACGAATATCGAAATTACGCTGTAAAGTTATATCGCTTGAGTTGATATAAGCTCGTTTTGGCTTGAGTCTATCTATTTCCGAATATTTAAAACTGAAACAGGTCAACGGCGTATACGTTTCGATGTTATATGGTTGGCGTATCACCTTCCATCAATCCTCAAACCCATGCCTCTAACATAAATAAAGTATTCACTATCCGTATACGAATTGTTTACTTAATAAGTGTACAGACACGCATACTCCACTGATTAATAGTAGAGACGATATTACACAATTCTCTCATAAATGTAGATGTATGCCTCCCATTTTGTGACAAGATAACCGCTATCTAACGATATTATATGTATACCTACACCAGTGACTTATCCACCTAAATTAATTCTCTCTCTAAGGTCTCCTCAGCGATATTCCAGGGAGAGCAAAATAATAACGGGAAATAATTTGTGGGACGGGCAAGTCCCGCAAATGTTTTCTGAGGAAATATTTGTCTTTTTTCAATTTATCAGACGTCGCCAAGGCGAGAATAGGGACGAAAATTTATACTCAATGTTCCTCAGCAGTTTCATTCGATTACAACTTAATTTTTAAAAAACAAGTGTAAACTGTTTAAAACCCATTTAAATGCTTCGTAATGTCGGGCCGAAGTTAAAAATCATTTTCAAATAAGTTTAACTAATATATCGCGTTTTAAACCGTTAAAGTGTTTTATTTAAATGTGTACTACTCGCGTTAACTATAGACAGTATTTCTTTAAAACCCGTTAGAATAGAACAAGATTTAAATTGTTGTAGTCCCGTGTGACGACATTGCGAAGCATCTAAAGTTAAAATAAAATTACAAATAGATACATTTATATATTATTGCGTTTTAAATAGTTAAAAGTGTTTTATTTAAATATGTACACAATGTTACAAGTGACAATACTTTATTTTAAAAGTTCTATTTAAAAAATGCATGTATATTAAAATAAAATACTATGTCATCACATAAGACGAACCAATATTAAAATGTTGTTAAAACAATATAATGTTTACAAATGTATTTAACTTAATTGTGTTATAATTCCAAAATACGGCTAAGCTATTAAAAAAAACATAAGCTAAATTTTATTATTTCTCTACACAATTTAGCAATAGCTTGAATTGAATTAATGTATTGGTTTTGATATAAAGCGGTAGACTCACCACATAAACACATGCTCTTGGATATACGCACACTTTACGCTCAAGCCCATGGATAGCCCCAGAGATGCCTTGCCAGCCTTTTTTAATTCGCAGATGCCTTGAAGCCTCTTTATTTTGTTAACTACAAAAAATATCATTGTTAATGCAGGGATGCAACTTTCATTTCCTGTTTACCTGTCAAGTGAAACTCGTTTAATCAAATTAAAATTTTCGCATTTTCATGTGTTTACACAGAAAAAGTTCGCGTTAGCACCTGAAACCTTTCCTGCGAATTGTTAAAATTAATTAGCCTTCGTAACGTATACGATTACTTCATATTCGTTGGATATGTAAATTTACTATTTTTTTCAACGAGAACAATTTACCCGGGCACATTGCATTATTATTAGGTGATTTGTAAGCAAAGCAATATACCTACATTTATTTACAATAACTTTTATTTAATTATAAGATAGCCATCTCGGAATCAAATTATATTTATTATTAGAAATATCGGGAAAAGGGGTGGAGTTAGATCGCGTGTGAGCGTGACGTCACGTGGCTTGACGTGGTCTGTGGTGGCTTGAAGTGGCGCTGGCGTCAATGGCGGTAAAAACAACAGTAGTAAACATTTAAAACAAACACTTTTATCTTTTTATACACAGTCACACCTTCTTTAGAAAAACAACGCACATAGAACAGATGGCGCTAGCGTAGCAGTTTTTATTTTGACATTAGGGAAATCCTCCATCTTTAGTCTTCCAGCGACGACTGCTGCAAAGCATTCGAAATGTCGGGCCGCATTAAAAATAATTTGTATAAATTTAACTACTATTTTTCGTGTTTTAAATCGTGAAAAAATGCGTTAAACTTGTGCCGTTTGCGTGTCTATTAATTATTAAATCGGAAATTTGTGTATGCTTGTATGTCACAAAGTTTGACATTTGACTTGATCGAAGACTGAAAGTTAGAAATTACAAATCATTTTAACTACGTTATGTAGGTTGAAATAAAGCGAAATGTTTTATCGCGTTAGATGTGTTTTATTTAATTGTGACTTATATATTTCGATAAATGTCAACCGAACAAGGTAGAATTTTACAATACAAAGGCCGGCGGACAGTCTATCCTTCAAAATGGACATTTAAAAGTCCGCAGATTGAAGTCCAACGCACATACCTTGTCTATCTACGGATGACGGACTATATATAATAATATACGACCAATGCCTAGAATATAGTTTCTAGACATTGGTCGTATATTATTAGTCATTAGTTAGGCATTAGTCGTATAGCTTAAAAAGTTATTATCTAACTAAAGCATATAATCCCACTAGGGATACAAGATAACATACTATAATTATTTATATTACCCGCGGATATAGGGATTCTTATCGGAAATATCAAGACCTTAAAAGTAGGTATTAGCATACAGACATTTTAAACAGCTAAAAGTGTTTTATTAAAATGTGTACTACAGACGATTCTGCGTTTTCAGGTCCTTACGTCCCATAGTTAAAATAAATTTAAATTAACTAATATATTTCGCGCTTGAAATTTCTCATGTGACTCTCGGATGCTATACAGACGCGACAATCGCTCCCCCCCCGCCCCTTCCTCCCTCGTATAATCGCGTTTTAAACGGTTTGCGTACAACTCTACTACAATACTTTATTTATCATCCTTCTCAAGTATTTCCGAGTATGAAGCTTACATGTAAAAACTTTCATGGGCTAATTTGCATTACAAGTGAGGTAACCCGGTGGGCGAGGGTAGAAAGATAAACCGGGCACGCCTCAGCTTGTAAATCTGACAAGATTAATGGTACTACTGACCTTTGTATGGCTTACGACAAACCGTTAACTATATGGACGTTCGCCCGATTGTCAGCGCCGACGAATTCCGATAGCGAACAAATTGATTGTTTACGAGAGTACTACGCATTAAAATCAAACACTAAAAACGGTTTAAAACGAAACATTTCATATACAACTTTAAAGAGCTAATATATTTTATGTTTTTATCGGTTAAAAGTGACTTGAAACACTTAAGAAACTTACATTCCTATAGATATCATGACAATTGCTTATATTTAATTTGGCAAGACATTTTATTAATATTAAGAAAGGCTTCTGTATTATAAAATAAAAAAGGATAAAAAAAGCAGCGTACGCCTCGGAAACCCATAATGATGAATATTTTTTTTCATTTCTTTTTTTCATTCATCAATGATGAATATTTTTTATTTTGTCTCAAATCAAAGGCCTAAGGGCGTCTAACCAACACAAAAATAGTTCTTCAATTCGAACCGGTAGTTCCTGAGATTAGCGCATTCAAACAAACAAACAAACTCTTCAGCTTTATATATTAGTATAGATATTGAGAAAGTGTTAATATTTTTCGTAGCCACATCGCGCTATTGTGTTAGGAAAGTTGCAAAATCTGCGTCTTATCTCACCATTACATTTTATACGTCATTTTAAATCATTGTTTGTTTCCACCCACTAATTTCCCACTGTTGGGCGCACTGTCTCACATACGAGTGAGTTTTTAGAGCTTGGCCCTACCTACCCTTATTGGGCAGGACCTCGTGGTTTGCAGTATAGCCGCAAACCCACGAGTCAGCCCATTGTAATCGTTTTGTAATTGTAGATTGCAATTTTCTCCTGCGAACAAACTATGAGATTAAACGATAAGAACTTAGTAAGTTGTACTTTATAGATGGCGTAGCTGTAGCAAATATTGTAACTATTTCTGCCATATCTACGTCGTTTCTCGCTAGATATTTTATGGTATCTCGTCAAATTAAATAATTTAATAATTATAATATTTTTGTGGTGACAATAACGTATTTTAGTTTTTTCTTTTGTAACCAGTATAATTAAAATATCCTTCCTATATGAGAGACAGATTACTTTTACATATAATTGTTTTTCGAGCTTTTCGGCCGACGTGAGCGAGAAGAGTGTCTCGATGTTAGCTACTCGATCGCTCGAAGAATATAGAAGCAAGTCTGCTTATTTATACGCTCAACGTAATACTTTTAACAGTTATATCAATCTATGAAAATAATGAAACCTAGCTAAGAATGTGTTTTAAATTATTAAATTGTTTTTATTAATATTTTATGGGGAATGTGAGAAACGTCAATAAAATTTTAACGTCCAGTTACACTTATGACTGTCAATACAAACACAAACAAAAGATTGTAAATTTAAATTTACTGCTGGAAAAATAGATGTACTAGTTGGATCGGACAGAAATCGACGCGTTTAAGCACTACGGCTTTCCAATTAGATCGCCATTGGGTTTTTATAGTCCTACCACCAAAGTAAAATATGTTTTATTTAATATTGTTGGACCTGTTGGGGATCGAAGCCCCGATCCGTTGCCATGCATAGCTAATATTACTATTGCTCTCGGGACCGACGAGCTCGTTGCGTTTATTTCATAATAATCCCTTGGCATTTAAGAACTGCCCAGGAGGTGGGTGGCATAAATGACCCAACCACTCAAAATATTCATGACACAATGAATATCAGATGATATAAACGTAATATTGTTTCGTAGGTCGTAAAGCGTAGGTGTTGCCCAATAGGCTTATTTAAATATTCACCTAGAATTAAGCGTTAAAATTCAAGTGAATTGTGTCGAATCAATAACTATGCAGGTAGTTTGGCGAAAAAAGTATTACCCCTAACCGAAAAAAATTGAAAAAAGAGAAATAAATATTTGTTTTTTTTTTCCAATTTAAAGCAATATTTAAGGTTCTTCTTAATGTTGTATACTCGTGACGTGAAGGTAAAATATTTAAATTTGTTATAATAGGTTACATTTAAAAAAGAATTAATTCATATTGTTCATTACAAATGTATAGGGCATCAACTTTGTAATGTTATTTTAGTATTTAACACCACGACGAAGCGGCATTCATATAGTTCGCGTTATAAACCGTTTGAAGCGGTTTTATTCGAAGTGAGTCACTCTGAATTTCTAACATTGGAATTTCAATAAGGGCTCGGATTACGAATGTAAAATAAACTAATTAGTTTTATAATAGGTAACACTATACGCTTGTAACTCAGATAAGTAAATTGAGTATACGTGGCGAATACGAAATGAACGTTTGTGAGTGGGACGCGTCGTGGTTGTAATTGATGTCTGTTATCGTAGGCCGAGGACGGGTTCTTCGCTAGGGCTGACAAATTTTTCTTTTATGACAAGCAGGAGAGACGAGGCAAGGTAATATTGAAACTGTAGTGTATAACAGTTTTAGCGTATACTCCCGAGTTTCGGGTACCAGAAACTGTTGCGTCTTATAATTCGATAGAGCTGGATTCACGCACGAAAATGCGGCGTTATCTCGCTCTGAGGCGTTCCATGTAAGGCTCGCGCGCTCTTCCGCTCTCTTCTCGCAAGCGGGAGCGCGGAACGAGCGACAAAGAAGCATAATCGGCCTTTTCGTTCGTTTTGACATAATTGATTTATGCGTACAAATAAATCTAACTTGATCAATTTCATTGTGATTTCTAATTATCTCCTTCTCTATATACATACAAACCTATTATACAAATGAAATTTAAAATTTCTTTTGAAAAATGCTACCATTCCATCAGTATTTTCTTAAGACGTTGTCACGTTCAACTATCGTCAGTAGACCGACTTTACAGACAACCCTTTTTTTTTAAATTATTATGTAGGAAGCAAAAATTGGTGAGCAAGCAAGCAACAATTGAACAAGCGAAATTTTCTTTGAATACATAGATAGTGTTTTATACTTGTAGTTGAGAGTTTACCTCATATAAGTCACTTACTAACACTGAACTAACATGGTAGAAAAGCTATATCGAATTTTTTAAACGGTGCCAGCCCTAATGCAACCCGCATCCCAAAATGAACCGAACCATTCATCTCACAGCCTACACACCGCGTTACACCGATTTCGATCTACTAATATTGTATCTTGCGTTAAATTTGTATACTTATGTAACAAATTCTTTGGGACTTCGTTCGCTAAGTCCTGGGTTGTATTTTTTATAAGAAGTTTTTAAATACTGACTGTAATTACACTTAGGATCCCATATTAAAAACTGTAATCCAAACAGTAGGTATACCTGCAACCGTGAGACACCGCTAATCTATTGTGCAAGCACCCGGCCATTTTGTTTTTACTTTGACATTAGAGACATCCTCCATCTTTAGTCTTCCCGTGATCACGGCTGTTGCAAAGCATCCAAAACGTCGGTCCGAAGTTAAAAATCATTTTCAAATCAGTTTATACTAATATATCGCGTTTTAAACCGTTAAAGTGTTTTATTTCAATGTGTACTACTCGCGTAAACTATAGACAGTATTTACTTTTAACTGTTTAAAACATGGCATATCCCCGTGAACGTCTATTGCATCCGGATCGGAGCTTTCGAACCCATGATCTCTATACAACAGGCGACGAGTCTAATCATTTATCTACATAGGCTGGCATAGGTAAACACTAATTATCAAACGCCACTCACGGCTTCTGAGCTGCTCCTTCGCATACAAGATAATTAAATGTAAACATGAAATATCTTATTACTGGACCGATATTATCTAACTAGTCACACATCACATCACATTCGATGTAGCGAAGTTTATCTTCTTAATTTTCGAACTCATAACACATGACATGTTCAGCGTTAAGCGCTAGAAGTCCTAGGTTTGATTTCTGTGGCAATAGTTTGTGGGAAATTGAAAATAATCTGGCACAAATTGGTGATGAACTATCAACTCATGAGCACACCTGTAAAGTTATTAAAACTTTGTTTTAACGGTTAAATACGCGAAGTATTTTAGTTAACTTTATTTTTTCTACGGTTCGTCGTTTCGGAATAATAACCTATTACTATGTACGTTTCAATGTGTGTGATAATGTCATTTAGTCCTGGTGTTATCAGTGACAGTAGGTAGTCATAATTTAATTTTCGGTCGTGCAACAAATATTTTTTTATGTTACATCTGTTCTCTGATGCTAGAAGAAGATAGTATTAGACTGTCGACCTATACTTCTTTGTTAATTATATATTTAATCATTCTTATCATTTCTCCATTAAAATAGGGTAAAATACCATATTGCTACCTCACAACAAGGTGCGCTGTCGCTGAATATGCAGAAATCAACAGAAAACCGAATTAAGCTTCAGGACTTTTTCATCTCTGTGGCGGTAGCTGGACAAATGTATGAGTTTCCAGACATAGTCTAACATATTTCAAAAAAAAAATGTATTGTTAAAGTGCATGTTGGACCCGGTGAGATCGGACCTACCATTACACAAACGATCCTCAAATTCGTATATAATCCTTAATTAAATAACGTTAAAATAATAAGTGATCGATGCACGTAAACCAGGTTTGCGGCTGGAATGTTGTGCAACAGTTAAATTAACGAAATTGATTGGGCACTGTTTATTCAGCGTGACTGCGACACGAATTGATTACGGGAATAGCGATGTGTCCCTCTGTTTTCGAATTAGCAAATAATCGAATCATTACCATCGAAATAAAATCGATTGATATGATTTTCTTCGATTATTCACATTGTTATAACTATTGACTTGTACAATTAATGAAGTTAAGTGAAGTTTATTAAAAGAAAGATTTTTTAAACTATAGTGTAACCCTGCTACGTTATTACATAAGGCGAACTTTAAATATAAGTGGCTATGCCCGCGACTAGGTCCGCGTTAAATAGTTATTTTGGGCATTATAATTTTACATATTTTTAAAAACAATTATTTCGGCTTTATTAAGCATAGCTTTAACCCGCGATGATGTCTGCGTCCTGTTGCTTCGTTCTTGCTAATTAATCTTAAAAGATCGACATACTTGTGGCATACATTTTTAGATCAGGAGTCGATCTTTTTTACATATACTTCACTGTTTCCTTGCTCCTGTATGCCTACAGCCTTCCTCAATGCATGTTCCAACCAACACAAACAATATATTTTTAATTCGAACCAGTAGTTCGTGACCCTTTAGCTTTATAACTCTATAACGTATTGTCTGTAGTAAATGAGTGATACAATCGATACGTTACTATTCCAATCGTCGCACGTAAGACAGAACGTGGTAACAAATTAATTAATTATATTTCACATTTTGAACCCTCAAACTAAACTTTTTTTTTAACTTTATTGTTTACCGAAATAATTGTACAATTTTATGTGTTTTCATGTCACGTAAAGTAAAAAGAACGATTAATTCTTAGATGTGTATTCACATGAATGATCTGCTTAAGACTAAAGTATATTAAAATTACAAGTTAGAACACCGGCCAGGAGGCATCCGGCCGATAACATGTTCTCCGAACTCATATTAGTCCTTAGGCAAGATACTATGCTGCGGTGCCATGTCTGGCCGTATAACTATCTTTTAAACCAAAATTTATTATGAAAACATGTTATTATATTTTAATATTTGTTTGTTGTCCTTTGGTTTTCGAGCCGTCCTGCTGTCGTAATTCTAAAATTGTTTGACGTTTCATCATCACGGTGACATCATCAGAGAATTTGTGCGATCCTCGACTAATAGCTTGAGGACCTAAGTATCTTTGAAAAATGGCCACGAAACCATGATACAAATTATACACTATGTTTCAACTCATCGCTTGATATCTTATTTATTAGAACGAATAAAAATTTTCAAACATGCAACAAACATACACAGACTGAAAAAAAGAAGTTCAGAAAGCTTTAGTTCATTAATAGACTAAAAGTTATAATAATCGATTTTCGCCATTACGTCACATCACTATGAAACCTAACTAATTCGAAACTAGTGCCTATAATTCATGTCATTTGTGCACCATCAGTTATTCGACCAAACTCTATGTATCATTATTTTACGGTAATAACTCATTATCTAATATCTACCTTCCTATTTGAATAGAGACACAGCCTTTATTAAAGGCCTCCATTGATTCATCACAATATGGTTTGTAGATTATTTTCTTTAATCAAAATAGGCCGACAGCGCATCTTGTTTAGATGGTATCATGTGCAAACAAAGTTGTCTGTCAAACATTGTAAGATAGTTTATTCTATTGGTAAGCTATTTCACTTAAGATTAAAATTAATGTCGATCAATTCAATAAAATATCTAATTTAAAACGTATTAAAAATATAAGAAAGCAACAAGTTTACTACTAGCCAAGTTTGGCTTGAAGCCAGAAGGATTGTTTAACAAACATCGTTTTGTTATACCTCAAACAACCGCAAACTAATTGAAATGAAAACTTAATCATCTTAGAATTCTTTCACTAACATGATAGCTTTAATATTCAGCGTCTTACATAAATTAATTTTTTAATACGATAACTCCTCTCTCGTTTAGTGAAACGCGTGGATCTATCCAGGCAGGTTTTTTGTATTTAGTTTTCGAAATTCGAACTCCGAACATTATGTGCTTATCGTATTTTTGTATCGTATTTGAAATATTTTGGAATAAACTGAAGACACGATTTGTCCCTTCTGGCAAGGTTAAGATCTTAACACAAATTTGTAATTCTAATAAATAAACAGGAAACATATTTACAATAATGTTTTAAATTGGCAGGACTTGAACCGGCATTCTCATCGGTCCGTTCTTATTCCGTAGACTTTCATATTTCATATTTTTAACTTCGATCCCATGCTTGCTGTCACGGTGTACTATACTATAATAATATTTACGTTACACATATATAGAAATAAGCAGGGAGCCACAAATATAATTTGATCCTTGAAAAATCCTGTTCGTACGGAGCTTGTAAAATCTTATTGCATAGAAATAAATATTCACGAAACCTTTACATGAGCTAGGATCGACTGAGCTGCACAAGGAGACGTAAGACGTATTTGAAATTTAATTAGGTGCTTGCTTCTCATGTCTAGGGCGCCTGTTGTGTTGCTATTTTTAAATTCTGTATATCGATATACAGAATTTAAAAAAAGAAAAACCTTTAAACCTCCAGGAGCGCATACTAATTTTTAGAAAAGCCGGTAACACATCTCCGATATCTCTGGTGATGAAGATGTCCGTGGACGTCGAAATTCGTTTCCATCAGGCGAGCCGCTTGCCCCAAATTGCATTAAAAAAAATGACAAAAAAAGGTCTTTAAAGAGAGAATCATGAACATGGCAAGCTAACATATAGCTTGCCATGTTCATGACTATAAAGTTGAAGTATCAGTTACCTAAAATATAACACATTCAGTTGTGGGTTCGACTCCGACCAAGTCCTATGTTTCAATATAATTTTCTTTTTTCTATATGCTAAATTTGTCTGCAAAACACCTGGTTGACAATAATATCGGACTTATTTCCGGACAATAAACCCCGGTCTTTATATGGTATTTTTTAATAAAGGTAACTAATATAATCCGTTAAACCGTAATAACATTTGAAATGCCTTCATTTCTGGATAGCGTATTGCCGTATTACTCTATTGAGGCTGAGCAGGCAAGTTGAACTGGATGGAACATTTGTCCTGTCCTAGTAATTAAACTGTCGACAACCGCTTAACATTTACAACTGGCTAAGATATATTATTCACTTGCTTGGGTGTTTTTTCTCTTTTGTTTCCATTTATTCGTTTATTTTTTACGAATAAAACTGCGTAAAGTCTTATACTAACCAACATCATAGCATGGTTTTCATTCTAAAATGAAAGCGGACGTAGAATGAAGGGGACACTTTTCAGTGTCTGTTTTACAGATACAGATATTTATCTGAGTATTGTCTGTAGATTACACGAGTAGTACACATTTTATTTAAAGCTTAAAACGGTTTAAAACGCAAAAAATATATTTTAAAATGAATTACAAATATATTTTTATATATTAAACATTTTGCGACCGCCTCTATAGCTAAATGAGAGAGAGTATGTAAATGAGAGAATGAGAGTTCCTGGGTTCCTGGGCACACAAGTCTAATCAACTTTTAGTAAAACGGACACAAAATATGTTCACCCCACGAGAGAAATTGGGATTACACAATACTTTACATACACATATACATTTCGTTTTAAACTGTTAAAATTGTTTAATTCAAATGTTTTATCTGTTAAGTTAGAGTTTCAAAGAGTTGTAAAATATGTTTGAATAAAACACTTTTAACGTGTGCAATGTAAATTACTACACATACTTAAATTAAATTAAATTAAATTAAAACTAACTTACTTAAATACTATGTTTCATCTAAAATAAATTGTGAATAAATTAACTAATATATTTCGCGTTTGAAACCATTAAAAGTGTTTGATTTAATTGTGTAGTACTCTTGTAAATTATAGCCAATACTTAGGCCATAAAGGTGTTTGACAATGAAGTTCTATTAAGTCATCGTCCGCCTCATGGAGTGTTCCTTAGGTCAGGTTTGCATTATTTATAAATGTCCTAGATTGGGTTGCAGATCTTCCTGGCAATGCGGATATGACCTCGCATTTGGGTCGCACTAGCCCGGCTTAATATAAGAGTGGAGCCAGAACTGGCAGGACAAGGTGCATCCTTTGTCCTCGCCAGTTCTGGCTCGTGAAGAATTCTGGTACAATTCTGCTGCTCAAGATAAAATTAATACCTGCCCTTTTAATTACGCCGGCAGTTGCATACTTGTTATAGAGCTAGGAAATACGTTTACGAGCTATGCCCGCGACTTCGTCTGACTGTAATTGTTACCTAAAGATTGTTAAAAGCTTGCTTAAGCTGTTACCCTCGATGTTGTCCGCGTTCCATCGTTCTTACGAGTTAATACTTACCAACACTAAAGATTTTTTCAGTTAGATCTATTAAAAAATAAAAAAATAAACCCCCCAAAAAAAAAAAAAAAAACCACCTTAAAAAAAAAAAAAAAAAAAAAAAAGGGGGGGAAAATCCCACCCGGGTTTTAAAAGAAAAAAAAAAATTTTTTTGCAATCCTCAGCCACATTGACTAAGACAAAAGGCCAGTCAATATAAACAATGACTTGATACTAAGAAGGATTTTGTATTAAAAAAAAAAAAAAAAAAAAAAAAAAAAAAAAAAAAAAAAAAAAAAAAAAAAAAAAAAAAAAAAAAAAAAAAAAAAAAAAAAAAAAAAAAAAAAAAAAAAAAAAAAAAAAAAAAAAAAAAAAAAAAAAAAAAAAAAAAAAAAAAAAAAAAAAAAACCACCCCCAACCCAGGGAAAAAAAAAAAAAAAAAAAAACCACAAAAAAAAAAAAAAAAAAAAAACAAAAAAAAAAAAAAAAAAAAAAAAAAAAAAAAAAAAAAAAAAAAAAAAAAAAAAAAAAAAAGGGGGGGGGGGGGGGGGGGAAACAAAAAAAAAAATTTAAAAAACAAAAAAAAGAAAAAAGGGGGGGGGGGGGGGGGAGGGGGGGGGGGGGGGAGGAAGGTTAAAAAAACAAGGAAAAGGGGGGGGGGGGGGGGGGGGGATGGGTAAAATAAAAAAAAAAAAAAAATAACCGGGCCGGGCCCCGCCGGGGGGGGGGGGAAAAAAATAAAAAAAAAATTTATGGGTTTTTAACCCCCAAAAAAAATTTAAAATTTATTTAAAAGGGGGGCCCCCCGCGGTAACCCCACGGGGGTTTTTGGGGCCTTTTATAAAAAAAAACGGCCCCCGTTATTTTTTTTTTTTTACCGTTTTTGGTTTCGCCCCCGACCCCCACAGCGTTTTGTGCTCTAACCAATTGAGCTACCGTGTTAACAGTGTTGGTTAAATTAAATAAAAATTGCTAATTGCTCATGTGTGTTCTCAACTCGATGTTTATTGTATATAGTGCCATCATGTACAATAACGTGTAAAAAGTTTTTTTTAATTTATGTAATTGTCATATTAAAGTTTTCAAACCTTTTAACTAATAAACTAGTAGGCAATGTCGCTCGAAACCAAATCATGGTCCCAATATGGTTCCCAGTGAGGTCCCAGTGAGGTATAGCTTTCACTGTCTCGTCTTGCCTTTTTGAATTTATAAGGAATTGCTAAAACCTTTGTTTCAAGAGTTAACAAAGGTAAACCTGAATACATTGTCTCGTTACGTTGTGTTGAATTATGAATATTTTCTGAGAGAATTCAGTCACTTTACCTGTGGATAAAGGAACAATTATTACGAGGAAAAGTTATTGCAATAATGATGGTATGTGATTTATTAGTAAAAATAGCAAAAATAATAAAGTTGTGAAATACCCGTGTGGGGTATGGGCCACACATTTCTTTTCTCCTAATACTACTGTAATTTACGCGAGTAGTACACATTTAAATAAAACATTTTAACGGTTTAAAACACGAAATATATTAGTTAAACTTATTCAAAAAATTATATAAACTACGGCCTGACGTTTCGGATACCGTCAATAATTTATTTTTCAAATAAGTTTGACTAATTTATTGCGCGTTTATGTCGTAAAATTGTTTTATTCAAATTGACTAATCTATTCTATTTACAGGCAAATAGCTGGAGAAATGTCAGTGTATATTCCGAAAGAAACTTTTTATTTTTTCCCCGGGATTCAAATTCAAGACCTCCCGTCTCAATGCAATAGGCAGGACATTAAACAATGTAGCTACTAAAACGGCCAACACTATGACAAGCTTAGTAATGTTAAAACTTCCAAATCCAAGATAAGTCGACGACGCTTCCTGTAGGGATGTTATATGGCTCAAGCATTTTTACTTCCATCAATTGAATCTTTTTCTTGTATGTTCTGCTTTGCCTTAAGAAATGAAGTGTGTTTTTGGAACAAAGGAAGAACAATTCCTACTGCTATTTTTTTTACTAAGTGATAAAATAATGTCATGAAGTACGGGGACTAAAATAAAACAGTACATTCGATTAGGTATATTTATTGAAGACGTACAATTAACTTAATTAAAGAAAGTTTCAAAAGTTATTTACAAGGTTTAAGAAATATTTGAAAAACGTTGAATAATCTAGAATAAATCATCTCTTGTTTAAACGTGATTAGAAATCATCTTCTTAACTTTATGAGATCCGAATAAGAGGTGACCCCGCCGTCCGTAAATACTTATAGTAGGGTAGATACAATTCTCATTGTCCATTGGACATGAGACAGCAAAGTATAGTTTGTATATACGCGAGTTAACAATTGAAATAAAATACTTTTAACGGTTTAAGACGCCAAATTTATTAGTAAACTTATTTTTAATTTACTGTAACAATTCCCCGACGTTTCGGTTGCCTGTTTTTTTGACGAAGCCGTGATCGTTGAGAAACTAATGTTGAGGGTGTCCCTAATTTTACACTGTTACGCTATCGCCCTCTGTTTCAGTTGGTATTGGGAGAATTATAATTCACGTTTTGTACCCTTAGAAGTGTTTTAAGTTACCAACTTCTTTGAATAGAATCTAGGCTTAGTAAATTATATGTACCTTCTAAGTTAAGACATTAGTTAAAGATCATTTACATTCGATTCAAAGAGAGGGATGTTGGTGTTAAGTAAGTGAAAACTTTGACGCGGTGTATATTAGATAGATTCCTTTTTCGATAGTTCAAATCGAGTTTTGTCAATTTTAATTTCCATAAAATAAACAACTATAAGTGTAATTCCGGACGTGGTCGCCACCACTACAACTAAGTATAAAATTATTGCCCTAATAAGAATAAACTACATTTCAATATTAACGTGCACAACATTTAACAGTGATTAAAATTACTTAATCCATAACTAGTGAATCATAGCTTAACCAAAGTTAACTTTTTATAGTTAAACAATAACACCATAAATTAGAACTTTCGACTTAACCTACAAACTTAACCGATTTCCTTTGATATGCTTGATATTCTTGTTTAGGGTCACTTTGCTGAAATTAGTTTTGGCATTCAATAAAACACGTTTAACGGTTTAGAAAACATATTGGTAAAACGGTTTTGTGTTTAAAACGCGTGAAACGTTTGGTTGTTAAAAATCATTTAAGTAATATATTTTGTGTTTTAAACGGGCTAAAGTGTTTTATTTAATAAGTTACAGACAATAATTAATTTATGTATGTTATTATTAATTTTGAATAATTGTAGTCAAAATGACTTCAGGATAAAGAATTTTCAAAAGTAATTGTTAATATTATTATACATAATAACTTAAAAAAACACCCTGCATTTTTATGGCTAATTAAAATGTATTACGAATAAATTGCTTCTCTTTTTGTGCCTGGTCTTCAGAGGTTTCAGCAAAGTTTCCCTATGTACTGACCATCCGATCATTTTAATTCTAACTAAGACTATTAAAAGACATTATAATCACAATGAATCGTATCGTTCGTGCATGCTTACATTAGGTTTGTTCTATGTAGAATTAAAATACAAATATTCGTTGATCGTGAAGCTTGGATTGGAAGCGTACCTAAATCTAAAATGAAGCGCTGCTTTTTCGGTCTGTTAGGAGCGTGCCTGGTCGACGTCGACAGATCTCCTCGCCGCTAGCAGACCGAAAAACCGTTCACAATTTACATCTAAATGAAATAGTGTTTTCAAAATTCGCTTACCAAATATTCAGTGTCTCAAACGTGGAACTCTTCTCGCGTATCATCTATGGACCTTTAATGCTAATTAGGCATTACTTAGACTTAACTAACTCTTCAGTCTTGGACGTTACACTTAAATAGAAATACTCTAGAACCCGCGTCGAACAATCCATCGCACTTATCCCAAGAAAATCAGGGTGGACTGTTTCAATGAGGTTGCGCTAGCGCAGAATGAATGATTGAGAACAGTAAATAGACACAGATAATTTTGAAAATGTCTAAGTTTTTTTTTTGTAATTTTAACTTCATAAGTAGCTATGAACTTCTATTTGGGGTTCGAAGCCGAACATTACAACAAACGACTCACTTCTATTGTCGGTAGGATGTTTGATGTAAATATTTAAATAGAACTAGTTAAATTTATTAGCACACATCGAATTTAGGTTGAAGGCGACTTCGCGTCTCATGTTTTTAACAATATGTAAAAATCTTCTTTCTTTAATTAAAAGAAAACTATGTGAATCTTCACTATTCTCTGATATATTAGATCTCTGATTTGAGAGGTCGAAAATATAAGATTAGGTAGCGTAAATACAAAATATATATATTTTAAAATTCGAAATTATTAAGCACGTTTCCGTCTCTTTCACTCACCATACAATAGAGTGAGCCAAATGTAATCTGCCATTAGCTAACCCGTAAACTTTGAACATACCTAAGACTGTAGGAAAAATCACATACACTTAAGTAACCACATTGAGAGTTAAGACACATTGCACGACCCGATATGACAACATCTAAAAAGAGAAAGCGAAAATGTACACACTGTTATACGAATTACCTAATACTTAAGCTATCCACTTACATATTAATAAATTAATCGATTCTAAAAGGAAATCACAAACATGTAAACGTCTGTTAATCTAATAAACTTGTATAAGGGTTGCACACAATACTTAATATATATAAAAATATATTGCTCAGGGTTCCACTGGGTACGGTTTATCAAATCAGTACTCTATAAATGCCCGTATTTAAATCCTATTAATATATTAGTATAAAATACCAGATCAACTAAGATAAATCAAGGAAACGCCGTTTGACTCTAAAATTTGTTCCCACTCCGAAACTAGGAATCGTAAACTATATGCCTTTATTTACAACGAAACGAGAATACGCACCTAAAACCAGCCAACAATTATAACCTCAAAATAACATAGTACGATCGCTCATATACGTAAATAATTTCTTTAAAATTGCTTAGCCTACATTACGCTAAAATGTATATATATAAATTATTATAAACTTTTTAAAAAACTCTCGCCTAGTGATATCTGATATGTTTGAGTTACATTGATATGTATTATCACAACAATTTTTTTTCTAATATACAAATAGTTAGTCCTCCGGCCAGCCCAGGTCTTCGCCGACCAGGTCGTAGAACCTCTGGTTGTGCTGGATGAAGAACTTACGCAGTTTCGACACCACTGCTGGGTCGACCCTCGGATGCTTACGACCTTTCGTTTCTCGCAGACATTTATCGGTCGTGTCGTTACGGAGACAGTAAAAGCCTTTCGTCTCGTTGAAGTAGAAGTTCTTTCTACCTGTTCGAGAGTTTAACAATGTTTAATCGAAAATTGTAGCTATTCTTAGTTGGAGTTAAGGAAGCGTTTTAGTTTATATCCATATAACTTTTATTATTGTGTTAAATTAGACACAAAGTACAAGTTAGTAAACGTTTATACACTACACTGTAACGTCCACTGAGTACGGTACAGTGTAGAGTATGAATACATTGCAGTGCAGTACAGAATAGTGTTGTCTTGTACTAATTATTTGAATTATTTTGAAAAATAAAAAACGTTCAATTTTTACAATTATATAAATGATGTAATTTAAAAATATATACTTTTCAAATTATAAGCATAGTTGATAGAGAAAAATGTCACTCACACAAGGCACAAAGTTCGATATCCGTTTTTGTAAATGTAAAAATGTAGTTTTTAAACGTACTTTGTAAACGACTTACCAATTTTATGCTCAAGTCCCAAGAACTTTTCAATTCTACGCAGCTGCGGTACGGGATCCTCAATGAGCTGGTCTCCGTTTACGACTAGGATCTGCTCTCTAGGAAATACTTCCAGCCACCGATGCAGGTACGCGTGGTACAACGATATTGCTATAGGTCTAAGACAATGAAAAATAAATCAGTTGTCCGTAGTTTACGCGAGTAGTACACATTTAAATAAAACAATTTAATAATAAAACACTTTTAACAGTTTAAAACGCGAAATATACTAGTGAAAGCCGTCGTAGCAGAGGGACAGTCTACAATGTATTTAAAATGTCATGCCGGAATGTATTTACTAATATATTTCACGTTTTAATCGTTTTATTTAAAAGAAGCCGGTTATCGGTTATTCTGTTAACACTGTCGCTGCTACCAGCTGACGACTAAATTGTAACAAAAATGTGATAAAATATACATATTTGGATTTATTTGAATAAAGCGATAGAGCTAGTTTGAATCTTTATTTTTTATTTCTTTATGCCCACAGTAAGCTATTGGATTAAGCTACAAGAACATCACTCATAACTTTCCAACAAACACTCATTCTTTATCTGTTCTTTAAAAGCGTAAATCTTAACATTATTACAGCACGCAACGCTAGGAAACTTATAATATTCATTCTTGCGACTTGCCACCGGCACGAGAGTCATAATGATCTACTTTGTAACCGCATTGAGTTAATCGAAGATTTTTCCATAAAATGTTCGTATGAATTATATATACGTAACGAAGTGCATAAATTTAATTTAAAAAATAACGTTATAAAACGCGATATGTATTGGTTAACTTACTTTTAAGCAAAGTTTCACATTTACGGGGAGACCCCCCGTGACCACGGCTGCTGCAAAGCATCCGAAACGTCGGGCCGAAGTTAAAAATCATTTCCAAATAAGTTTAACTAATATATCGCGTTTTAAACCGTTAAAGTGTTTTATTTAAATGTGTACTACTCGCGTAAACTATAGACAGTGTTTAAAGTTTCACATGTTGAGCAGCATTCGTGGTCATCGAAACAACTAAAGACGTCGATATCGCGTTTTAAACCATTTCTTAGTCTTTAGCTTTCTAATTATCAATCTCTGCGTGTTTAGTATAGAAATATTTATCATGTTTACTATGTTTGTAGTAGTAATATTTGCTCAATAACATTAATTTCGTAAATTAATTATTTTGCCCGTCAACATTTATCGCGTTTATTTTGAGTCTTTTAAATAATAAAAAATCACTTATTCACGTAGCTAGGTAGTTTTATTAACTTAAATTTACTTTTAGATTTACTACCAATTCTAAATCAAGGCAAGAGCTACCAAGAAGAATCGGCAAGAAACTCGCCGCCACTCCTTTTATTGCCAATTTCTATTTTAAAGTCTTCACGGACTTTAAGTGCACTTCATAGTTTTTCTTGTTAAAGCGGGTTCCTCCACACCCCAAGCATTTTTATCGTTTGAATATTAATTAACATCATGATAACTTTTCCCAGTAGTTTTTTAGATAAGATATAATTAAGATCTCGTATGCAATTACTTTGAAAAGAACTACTACTTTTACTAATCACTACACTATTGGTGTAGTTCTAATTAGCGTTAGTCCAATAAAGAAATATAGTAACTTCTTTTTCGAAATGTAAATCTATCTGTCTATATGTCTCATACCTATATGCAACATTGATCGATCCATCCGGTGATATAGCGAGATGCTCAAACGGCTTCCCGGCGTCCGGAAGAGGATGGCCAGGCGAAGACAGCGCAGGCGCAGATGGCGTCGCCCTGCTTCGTAGCTGAGTGTAATCGGATATCGCTCTCGTCACCGGCTCTCGGACTATTAGCAATAACCTCACCGAAGAGTTCATAGCTCGAACGCGTTCTGGTACCTGAATTAATAAGCTGGTTAATATTTTTTATAGATTAAAAAAAAATTACTACCAGAGCAGGACTTGAACCGGCATCATTAACCGTCTCCGGGACTCAAAAGTTACACTCAATAGTAACACGTGCTTAGCGTAGAAGTCTGATCACCTTATGCCTTAGCTTGCCCGTATGTAAAATTAATAAGTGAAAAAACGGGAAATTGTCGCCAATCGTAACTCATTACTTTCAAATCCCACAAAATTCGAATATGCTGACCTCAGGGGTAACAAAGTAACTTGGACTCTTCTCGATTGTTATCTGCCCTTTGAATGAGAGCGGCATCTTGCTTCTATACCACTCGAGACCCAACGCGTAATTCTCATCGCGGTCAAAGAAATGCACTTCCCCCGAAGCCTTCTGCACCATTGGATGGAGGTACAGCATTTCTAGCAATGCTCTAGTCCCGCATTTACGTACTCCAATAATGAGGGCCTGCGTTAAACAAGGGTTAAGGTTCAAATAATAACTTTGAAGAAAAAAAATATCGATTAAGAATCATAATATCTAATCTTAATCTCCTATCCGTATATAAAAAAAAATGTTTAGCCGCCGTAACTATTGTTGTAAGTACTGACTTGAGTTTGACATAATGGCGTTAAATAAATTAAAAATTTATTTACATTGTAAAAAAAATACGACACGGGCAGTGCTTGAACCAACATCCACAGCATTCCATCTAAAAAATACTATCATGTGTTTAATTTATATATGAAGAAGTTTCTCGAAACTTATGCATATATTATAAGTGTATGTATTATTTCTTGCCTAATTTGAGTCGAAAACCTTATCTTTTTGGTTTTCGATATGCCGTTTTAATTGTTTTTATAATAAATAAATAAATTGATTTCGAACCTATAAAACACTGAAATTGATGGACGAATAGTTTCTCGTAAAGAAAAACTTAAAGGACACGATATTAAAAATAGCCGTCATTTCTGAAAAATGGACTTTACATTAGTTACTCGTGGGATTTATTTTTTAATATTTTATTTTGGCAAAACTCCTAAATCTTAGAGCTTACTTACTCTTACTTAAAACGTTCAAAAAAAAACAAATTGATTATCTTCTATAAAATAATCAATGTATCTTGGACAAAAACATGTAACAACTAGCTGTATCACTGACTTTGTCCGCGTAGAACTGTTATTTTGGGCATACAAAATTCGTTTTTGTATACCCCTTCATTTTTATAAACTTAACCTGCTACACACGACGTCGGTCGCATCCCTTTCCGTCGTTTTTGCAAGTTAATCTTAAAAGATAGATATATAGCGTCGAGGACTTTTTTTAGATTATTTAAAAATCAATCATTCTTTCATATATTTTTTTGGGGATCTTGAACCGTTTTTGCATTGTAGACCTCGGAAACCCATAATATATAAAGGTGAAGAGTTTGTTTGTTTGTTTGAACGCGCTAACCGCAGGAACTACGGCTTCGAATTGAAAAATTATTTTAGTGTCGGTTAGAGAATTTATCGAGGAAGGCTATAAAACACCGCCCTGTGACTCGACAAATACTCTAACCAACACTAAGTAGTTCCTGAGATTAGCACGTTCCAACAAACAAACCTTTCAGATTTTTTTTCAAATAATTAGCTACCTAACTTTAAAAAAAGCAGATCTATCAAAAGTTTCCTGAGATAACTACCATTAAAGAAACTATTCATCTTTTTATTAGAAGTATTTAGCACTGAGTGGGTGTTAAGACCTTCTGTGGAAAGGAAACGTAATGAATATTTAACGTTCAACTCAATTTCGTACAATAACGAAAACTTCGTGCATCCAATTCTGCTATTTAACCCCCGCTTCCTTGAAGTCGTTTAATAAACATTAGACTCAAAACTTAACGAAAACTTTAATAATGCCGGAATAATTGTTCATTTTGACGCTTATTTAAAACATAAAGCTATTTTGAGCCTACACTGTTATCTTTACTATAATTATAAAGCTATAGTTTGTTTGTTCGTTTTGACGCTGCTGTAACTTATCGCTAGAACCACTTGTTCTTATTAAAAATTTTCCTTGGTGATGGATAGATGGATGGGGAGAGGTTTAAAATCACCTATCGACAAAATTGTGGTAAAAACCATTCAAGCAACCAAAAAATATGCATTAAATGATGTTTCCCTTTTAAATTATGTAAATAAATTTCCACAACTGTATATTATGTCTATCTTTTAATATGAAGTCACGAGAACCGTTATGTGTAAGAGTTGTATTAACATAAAAATAAAAATATTTATCTAAATAAATGTGTTGTATTTAAAATATTCGATGCGTTATTCTGTACTACTAGTAATAGGTTATTCTAGAGAGCTAATTAGCAAGATATATATATAGGTATCGGTAGCAATATCTAGATAAGGCGAGAAGCAAAATTACCTGAGGAAGTCTGCGGGCTGGTCTCGGCGTGCGTGGCGGTTTCAACCTCTTTCGTAAAGCCATAGGGTGGTTTATCGTTCGGCTGCCCTCTTGACTTTGTAGTATTTTACGACCCTCGCTAGCTGCTGATGCTATACTCGCGGCCTGGTTACAGATGGGCTTGGTTAAATGTATGACTGATTAGAAACGGGTCGTAGGTTCGAATTCCGCCGGATCCAACATGTATTTAACATTTGAAAACTAGCATTTTCACATATTATTAAATAAATCTACCTGGACCGGACCTGAATTGGTTGAATTGGTTATTCAACAACGCTGTCGATGCCGGGTTCAAGACCTGTCTGTTTTAATTTTTAAATTTATATCATACTATCAAAAATTGTAATATAATAAAGTCTTTAAATATTGAATTCCTCTATTAATCGTCAATACATATAGATTTTTAATTTATATATCTATATTTTCCTCAAAAACGTTAGACCTTGTCGGGAAAATCTGACCATTAATTGACTGGAAAGAATGTTAAAATTAAAAAGATCAACAAATTAAAAATAACGTGTTTTTTTTGCTTTCTCTGTCATATTAAAACAAGGCAAATAATTCGTGGTCCTATTTAAAAACTCGGCTTAAAACTTTTGAAAGCCTAACTTTATTACACTAAAGAATTCTCTCGCCCCACAAATATATGTTAATTAAGTTGAGTCCTAATGCGGGGAGTTGGAAAAAAAACATTAATTTTTCATAGTTATAACTGAAGTTGCGCGAAAGTATAACCAACAAGTTATTTGTAGCGGATAAAAGCTCCCAGTTAACAAGTGTGCGAAAGTTTTCCCACGAAGATTCTCACAAGTACCGGGTAACCTATACCTGAACTTCGACTGCTAAACTACCATGCTCTACTTTGACGTTAATATTTATCTTTAGGGTTCGTTAAAAGAAGGAATTACGAATATGGCAGTCTGTCTTTCTGTCACTAGGTTTTATCTCAAGAAACACAATAGCTAGAGAGTTTTAATTCATAAATTGTAGCACTTGCAAGGTTTCCGTATAAAAAAAGAAAATGTTGATAGATATATCAATGAATTGAAATAACTAAAAATCTGTTGTAATAACTAAAAAAATGTTAAACACTTCACGGTTCACGCGATACATTTACATATGTTACGCGTTTTAACCCGTTGAAAGTGTCGGATTGAAGTTTCAGATACTTTGCAGCAGCGTAGTTCGTAGTTAAAACAATAAAAAAAAATATTTAATACTTAATCCTATAAACGTTTTACTCAACGCCGAAACTAAAAAAGGGCTAGTTTCTTAAGAACGTGTTTACACGATAGACTTAACATGGTAAAACACTTTGACAAGCAACTACTTTGTCCGATTATAGTACATTTGCAGTATTGAATTTTTACCTGAATTCATGCTGCTTAATAATACATTAATTTACTAAATGCACTATATTTAGAAGTAGCAATGTAGATATCATTGTTAGTAGAAAGGATTAACTGAGTCCTAGTTTTTCTATTTTCCTTCTAGGAATCCGTTGCACGAAACATGAATAGAAGTGATCTGCAGAACTAGAGTAATTAAAGGTTGTATAAATACAAATTGAATAGTTTGAAATAAAAAAAAGTGTAATGATAGCAGTGAATGGCTCGTGTCGAATCAACGGGTCACGGGTTCAAAACCCATGAGATCTAACATGTTTCTAATCAATTTAAATCATCTTGAAATATGGATATTAAATTATGTTATATTATTTAACCTTTAACCAGTATTTAACCTTCCATCATGTTAATCTCGCGCTTGTTTGAAGGACAAACAAGTCATAAAAATTGTGACTTTTTTTTTAGAAATGTTTGTAGCTTATCTAGAATCTATACTGTTAATAAATCAATAGAAGTCGTGTAATATATTTTATGACATATTTGCTCGTGGTTGTAATTACACCAATTTCAATATCGTAATGTATCTAATTACGTACTTGTGCGATAATGTAATGTAAAAGGCACGTGTTCTTTTTCTTAGCAAAGAGGTTTTATGTCAAGAAAGTGGTCAATATTTTATGAATAAAATTAACTTTGGGAAATAAAATATTACAAATAAATATTTAATTCTTTAATTTAATTAATTTTGACAATAAATTACAACCATTTATCTAAAACAAAAACACAAAAATATTTTTGTACCATTGCCTAAAAAAAACATTGATACGCGCGTATCGCTTATTTGTGGACAAGTAAAAATAATTCCGCGCACTTTTTATTTTCGCTGTATTGTTTTTATTTGAAAATGTCGTCAAGTAGTGATGAATTTATTAATTTCCTCGTAAATATATTATAAAACGTCATATGACATACGTGCACTTTGAAAATTACAACCTCTGCTTTCTTATAGCTCTATAGCGCCGATGGCTCGGGCTAGTAATAATCGGGCTGTAATTTTCAACTTACTGCACTTATATCATAATGTACTATTTTGTCTGTGTCTGTTAAATTTTTGACTTTGAATTTCGATAGTCACACATACATAGAAGTTATAGAAACAAAGTTGTAAAACTCAGCCAATTAACAGATAAAATGAAGGACAATAATAGAACTCCGAATAATTAAAAACTCTGTTCCACGGAAACTAGCTTTGATAGCAAAGGAAAGAATATGCGAAACGAGTGAAATAAATCCTAGTGGTAGTGGGTCAACTCTATTATTATTCCGATTGAGGCCGCTTTGTGGCGGGAAGTCTACGTTTCCTAGCACTACTCAACTTCTCCGCAAATGTGTCGAGATTTTAAAGAGTCCTCATGAAACCCAACCAGTTTAATTGAATGGATTTGTACGTGTCGCGAATCGTCTGCCACAAAGGTATCGGGGATTACAATTCCAATTTTCAATTTTCCACTTAACTTTATGTAAGTTAACAGACTTAAGTTAAACTTTATTTTTATTTATTTATCTTTAATTATGTGTGTATATGTTTATTTATTCACTTTTTCGGGTATTGTTCTTGCACTGTATGATATAAATGAGTCAACAGTGTATACTGTGGAGTACCGAAAGAGGTAGAGATATTGAGGCTACCGTGCGAGTTCTAAAGAGATCCCGGGATGCTTCACATTTGTGTCAGAGGTGGTACTGTAGGGTTTTAGTCGATTTAAGTCCGACATAACGTTTTTGCTCTTTCTTAAAAAAGTTATGTTAAACTTAACTTTATAAACCCATTTCGCCAAATACCACTGCGACGGAACAGATGGCGCTAGCGTAGCGGTTTTTACTTTTACATAAGAGACACTTTCCATTCTTAGACCCGCGGTGATCACGGCTGCTGCGAAGCATTCGAAACGTCGGGCCGTAGTTAAATTGTTTTCTAATAAGTTTAACTAATACATATCGCGTTTTAAACCGTTCAAGTGTTTTATTTAAATGTGTACTACTCGCCACAGTCAGTATTTCATTATGTTTCTTTCTTATTTAACTTAATGTGAGACGATACTCGAAATTGTGAATAGAAACATAAATCCCAGTTATGAGTTCGAATTCCTCACTGGTAATCGAACATTTTACTGAAATAAAATATTAAAATTTGCAAGCAATTGACGTCTGTATTTATATCTATTTTCCTGTTATAATCTAGTTTAGAGAGTAGTACAAAATTAAATAGTGTAATAAATTTTAACATTTTTTTTTATGATAGAGGAGGACAGAAAGCTAAGGGTCACGTGATGGTAGGAAATAGCCCAGCCATATAACATCTCAACGAGACATTGCTCGTTGGTCTAATGATAGTAAAGTAGCACCGTTTATTTATGAAACGATGTTTTAGCTTTACAGCAGCCGTGTTCCCCTGAGGTAGTTAAACGTTAACTATACTTATATGATGTATTAGTTTTTCGCGTTTTAACCCTTCAAATGTATTTTATTTAAACGAGTTTTATTTTTTACTATTCAAAAAGTTTGGATTGAATTTAATTAACATGCAGCATGAATTTTGCATTCGGGAATTGGACAATTTTAGTGAAACACAAATGCGCGACGTATGAAAGGTTTTAAAATTTTGATTTACTTGTAACTGCATAAAAATGATGATTTTAGTTTGTTTCAATCGTTGTCTATATTAAGCACATGTTTCTTCATTTCAGGTCGGATTGGTGGGCTTTAATAGAAGTTTTTAAATAATTCTTCTTAATTGCACTAGCAATCGGAATTTGGGTGGATTTTCTAGATAGTGAAATATCATTCCGTCCAGGGATTCGAACCCTTGATTTCGTAATCTGCAGACGAATCGACTATCCACTGTAGCTAAAACAGAATATCCACCAAAAGCAGTTGATGTAATTGAAAAATCGAAATGCCAATAAAGAAATATCGGTTTTCCAAATACGATTTCCATATAAAAACTTCTCTATCGAACTGTGGGCATAGCTAAAGATTTATTACCTCACTTGGTATAGCTACATGCCTGGCGTACAATCGTAAACCGCAACTTGAAGCTCCGAGTGGCTATAAACCGACTGTGCCATACGCTGATTTAAACTATCGCCATAAAACTAAGATGTCCTTTAGATTCCTAATAACAATCGCTGATATGAAAATCGTATTCAAGACCTGAACCCAATTAAACCATCCGCTGTCTTGCTCATAACTATGGGATAAGATAAGGAAAACGGCTTTTACGGTCATAAAACAAAATGAATAACGTATAAAGTTTAATAAGTTCATCGACCGTTCTACAATACCCGTGAAAACATAATTCTTTACGAAAATATTAATAGGCACTATTAAAATGCGACGCTTGATTCGTTCGTTTTACTAGCCATAAAACAGCTTATAAACCGTTTTATAAATTAAATTATATGTTCATACAGAAATATGATCGTGAAATATTGGAATTCACAAGTAAAATCGTATCGTTTAAATTACTGCAGATGTTTCTTAAGGCTGAGGTTGCCTATAAACATAACGTAGATTGGTACCTATAGGTTGTATCGAAAATATTTACTTTTTCACACTCAGACACCGTGACCGTTTATTAACCAGACCGTTACATTACTATCTACGTAGTAGTAGACTAACCCAGTTTGCTAGTATTTCTAAATCACATTGAGTAATTGTTCTCGCCATCAGAAATTGATGACATCATCAATGATACATCAATCAAACGAATCCAAGAACGACTTTATTGATTAAAAGTTACAGCTACCTACAAATTTATACTGAATAGGAAATAACTAATCTACCGACATAACATTCCTTCTCACTAAGCTTATGAAACTAAACTATAAGATATTCTCTGTAGTTTACGCGAGTACGCATTGAAATAAAACGCTTTAACTATTTAAAACTCAATATATTAGTAAAACTTAAAAAATGATAGAGCAGCCGTGGTCGTGGAGACGTGATCACGTGACGTGACGTGGTCGGGCCGTAGTGAACAAAATATTTTCAATAAGTTGAACTGATATATATCGCGTATATATAATTATATGGCCTAAACTAGTGATGTTTCATACCCTCTTTTGTGTGTCAGTTGAACGATACCACGGCCTATGGAAAATTAAAAAGACTAATAAAACCGGAAAATAGCAGGTTCCGGACGTCTCTCATGGGACATTTTCCCGTAAAAGTAAAACGTTTTAAGGTATTCAATGTCGTTTCTGTCAGCGGGATATAAGTTTCGTCGTCGCATTTGTTTACTTGTATTCTGTGTAGTGTAGAAAATTGGAGATGGATGTTGTATTATTTGAAAATATGTTTCAAATAATACAACATCCATCTCCAATTTTCTAAGGAGTAATGTAGGTATTTTAAAAATATGGCAGTTGAAATTGATAAAATATGTTTTTATTATAAGTAGTTTATAAACTAAATTAGTGGTCGTTCGCTGTAGCAATTGTTAAAAATTGTACTACTTACTGTAAAAACGAAAATAAATTCAAAACATTTTCGACTCGGGCAGGACTTGAACCGGCATCGTCAGCGTTCCGTGCTATTGCTCTGTTGGAACGCTGACGATGCAGGTTCAAGTTCTGCCAAAGTCGAAAATTTTTTAAAATTTATTTTCGATTTTTTAATTATACAGTGCCTTCATGTGCAATAAAAACATATTAAAGTTTTCAATTGTACTACTGTACTATTTTGTGACATTAAATATTTATTTTTTTCTTTCTTACTAGAAAACAAATTTTGATTCACGTTGTATATACGAATATTATTAAAATTTCCGTAATGCTTAAATTCGTCCTATTCTTTTGCTAATTTGTAAATCATTTAATAAGACACCCTTTTAGGGAGGTTACTTAATATATTTTTAAAGTAACATTTCGGATGCATTACAAAAACATTACAAAAATAAATAATGGTATCCATCATGATTAATGTAATTCTATGTAAGTGTTTTTACCTGTATGCTGTACAATGCACTGTCGTAAAGCACGTGGAAGGTTAGAAAGAGAGACAGCAGCGTGACGGAGAGGAGGGCCGCAGCAAGCTTGGGCCGCGACACTCCCACCACCAGCACACAGTCCGCCAGCTCGCCGTCTGCTGGTCGAAACGCCGAACGGGGTAACCATCTACGTAGAATAAACGCAGATATAGTATTTTTAGTCCAGTTCATAACTTGCTAGTATAGCTACACAGCTAGGCCCCCATAAAAGAGACTCCCTCCACTGAATTAGAGAAGATAGCCGGGACCGAAGCTACAGCGTGTTCTCTGGGGCATGGATCAGTGATCCAAATCCCAAACTAACATTCTGTCCGACCTGGGATTTGAACTGAGAACACTAGACCTACAAGGCAGTTAAGGCAACTAGAGTTTATTGATTTATTACATTTTGTCTATTAATAATAAAAAATGATGACACGGAAGGAGCATAAACCGGCATCCCAGCGATCCGTGCTGCTGTAACCAATACCAAAAAAAAAGAGATGGCAGCTCAGCCATCTCTTTTTCGTCATCAACGAATTTCTTCCACCTATTGTTGCATTCAGTTTTCGCACAATGTGATTTCAACCGTAAGGAGATATCGAGATTCAATATGGTTTGCAGCTTAAAAATTACAGACTAGCTGTGCCATCGACTTCGTCCGCGAACATCGTTATTTTAGGTATCCAAATTATCGCGTCCCTTCCCGTCCTTCTTGCAAGTTAATCTTAAAAGATAGACATATAGCGTCGCGGACTTTTTTTTTAGATAATTTTAAAAAGGATCATTTTCATCAATTTCCCTCGTTTTGTTCACATTTCTCGCTGTATCTTCGCTTGTATTAGTCACAGCGATGTTTTATAGCCTACCAACACAAAAATAATTTCAACGCGCGTTCAAACAAACAAACTCTTCAGCTTTATATATTAAGTAAGTATAGATAGGTCTAAAAGAAAACCTTTGTTTTTTTTAATTTTTAATGTATAATTTGAAGAATTAATCTGTATTTAAAATTTCATATGTATAATAAACTGTACTTACAGAATATCCAATGGGAGTGATTGCGAGCAGCTCCTATAGTTCGCGTCGGGCCTGAATTTCGAGGGCACAGCCTGGTTCAGGTCTCGCGCCTCCATGGGGATCCCATTTAGCATGTTCCTCGCTCTACATACTTCCCCCTTTAACGCACAATTCTCTCTACTTCATTCTTTAAACCTTGATGTTGTCTAAAAGAGAGCTGTCTTTATTACTGATATGCGGCAAATAAAAATTTAAGACATATAATATTTACTTGCTAATTACAACATTGTGATAAGGAATTCATAATGTTTACTTGTTATTTCATAACTTCGTAACTAATGTCTGTAGTTTATGCGTAAAGTAAAACACTTTTAACGGTTTATAACACGAAATTATATTATTTAACTTGTTTTTAATATAATTTAATTATGACTGTACGTGTCGGATGATTTGCAGCAGCCGTGGTCACTGGGAGACTGAAGATAGAGGGGAGGGTGTTCCTAATGTCAACAGCAAATTCTTACAGATGGCGCTAGTATAGTATCGGCCCGCTAATTTAAATGAATCTGAAGTTAATCAAAACTGTTTTATTTAAATCAATGAATCTGCTGAAAAGTTACGTAGGCATATTAATGACGTAGTAATTATTATAAAACTAATCTTTGTTTAATAAACGCTTATCTTTATGTTTTAGAGTTCACTTTTTGCGGACTCGGAATAATATCGAGTTTCCAAGTAATAAAGCTTACTTTGCAGGGGGCGATTCTCTAAACAGTGATATAGGATTCGAATTTCGCCACTAGTACTTCAAACCCGATAGACTAACTACTAAGCGTTGATTTAAATAAAACAGTTTAACGGTCTAAACGCGATATTTAAACTTATTTGAAGATTGTTCTACGGCCCGACGTTTTAACTATACTGCGTTTTGAACCGTAAAAATGTGTTATTGAAATGTATACTACTTGCGTAAACTACGGACAGCTGAACTAAGTGTTAATGTATCGTTATTTTGAGAATCACCCCCCGGATCTATGGCTGGCCGAGGCCCAAAGTACACGTGCTATTTGAAGAGGCCGTAATACTCCAATTTAGCGAGTACCTTCCTGTTTTATGAATAATATAAGGCTTGAATTGGCGCTAGGCCAATTACACTCATTCGCTCTGTGCCTGCCGGGAAATATCCTTCAAAAGCATAGCTCACTTATTTTAAAGTTAGTAAATTGGACTCTTTGGTATAGTGGTAGCAATATATGGCTTACAATCAACGGGCCGTAGTTTCGATTATAAGGTTTAACATCTTTCTAACCAATTTACAATCTTTCTGAAACACCTCGGACTTTACCTGGAAATCTGGATGTTAAATGAGTGGTAGGAATATCGAGGTGCCGTCCGATATACGAATCACCGTTCACACATAAAAAGCCGCGAAGTAAGTCGCGTTTCGGCTTCAGTCTGTGGATTTACAAATATCCAAAGCCAAACGTTTTACTTATTAGATACTCGCATTGTCCATCTAGAAATATGAAAGCCTCTGGAGAAGCGTCATCCAGTCTTAATAGAAAGTTTTTCGATGCTTTGTTACGTAACGTTATTTATATAAAACACTTATAACAGTTCAGGACGCAAAGTGTATTAGTTGAACTTATTTACAATTTATTTTACGGCCCGACATTTCAGATGCATTGCTAATATTTCACGTTTGAAACTGTTTTATATTAAAGTGTACTATTCGCGTAAACTAGATACAGTACTTAGTTTCGTTATTTTATATATTGACAGTATGTGGCAGTATTTCAATTAATAACTTAACTTATGAGTCGTAACTAAACATTTGATAATAATGCATATTTTGGACAATATTTATTTTTAGCAATAATGTAAGAACTTGAATTAGTTCTTAAAATTTTCCAAATTATGTACTTCCTAAAGGGATAATAAATTATATTCTATTAATGTTTCATTGTCATTATTTCTCATGAACGCTAGACTTTAGTGCGGTAGGTTAACAGGGACAATAGATCGAAACAAATTTAAATAAAACACTTTAAAGGGTCAATACGCGATATATATTAGTTAAACTTATTTGAAGCAGCCGTGGTCGCGAAAACGAATATATATCGCGTTTTAAACCGTTAAAGTGTTTTATTTAAATGTGTATTACTCGCTTACACTACAGATGATAGTATTTAGATCGAAAGCCTTTTATTCTAATACAACTATACCATATCTAAGTAGTTGAGTATAGCATATCTCAGTTAAAATAATTTTAAGTGTGTGTTTAAAAATGATATTAAACAATGTTCCACTTCTGGTGCCTGTCCGTAATATAAATGAACTAGACGTGTGGAAAATTACATACCATATTCCAAAGCACGCCTCGCCGTACCTGCAATAAGGGGAAATATTTTTAGTGAAAACCGCAAAAATGAAATAGATTTAACAGCGCAAACAGGAAAATTTTAATGAAGCTTCACCTATTATTTTGTACCTATATGGTTTTGTTAATGAACTTTGTATAATAAACGACTAATGTGTGTGAAATCCCGTTTCCCCCCTCGTGGGCCATGGGGTGAACATATTTTTGTGTCCGTTTCACTGATCCGTTCTTTAACAGGCAAGTAGTCTGATAAACATCAGACTACTTTGCCCTGCCTGACCGAAATATTTTTTGTTTCCCTGGGATTCAAACCCAGGACCTCTCGCGCTTAACGCTAGGTATTTAAATAAAACACTTTAACGGTTTAAAACGCGATATATTAGTTAAACTTATTTGAAAATTATTTTTAATTCGGCCCGACGTTTCGGATGCTTTGCAGCAGCCGTGGTCACGGCTGTACTACTCGCGTAAACTATAGGCAATGCTAGGCAATACGTTTAACCATTTGGCTACAGAGGCGGCTTTCATACATCCATTCCAACCATCTCTATAGCAGACTCGAATCCTAGCCGCGGGGATTGTAAAATGGCGTATTATTAGTGCCCGACTATGAAATTAAGAATAAAAATATTTTTCACCAACCTACAATACTCACATCGTTATTATTTTGACCCGAGCCATTATATAGAAATGTGAAAACAGAATGTACAAAGGGAAGTGCTGTGAAAGTCCTTTGTCCTTTAATCTTCGAGTATAATAACGCACCATAGCGAAGCATTACCGCAGTGGAATTCAAGTGGGTTTTGTTAGTGGTAATTGCTTAATGACTTGCAAAATTCGCTTCGGCTATTAGGCGTCTCGTACCGTTCTAGCGATACACGTTTATACAACTCGACGATCAAGGATCAATTTCATCGATTCTTTCACCTATTTAGGTCCCACTACTGAACTAACGAATTTCAGAGGTTGACCCACCACCCTGCTTATTGATGATTGGCAGATTTAAACGATCACCACTACTTGACCTTGACCGATAGTAACCTGGACTTACGTTTTATATTTTTTTTCACACACAGTGATGATAAATCGTTGTATTTGCAAAGTCTAGGAGTATATTATACTATAAATTAAAAAAAAGTCTTAAATTGTATATTGTGTGTAATTTACGCGAGTAGCGCACATTTAAACAAAATACTTTAACGGTTTAAAACTCAATATCCGGATATATCGGAGCCCGACGTTTCAGATGCTTTGCAGCAGCCATGGTCACTGGGGGGAAACGTCGGGCCGAAGTTAAAAATCATTTTCAAATAAGTTTAACTAATATATCGCGTTTTAAACCGTTGAAGTGTTTTATTTAAATGTGTACTACTTGTGTAAACTATAGACAGTATTTAAAGAAAACACTTTTAACTGTTTAAAATGCTAAATATACTACTTATCATTAATCTTATTTAACTGCAGCTCGACGTTTCAGATGCTTTGCAACGGACGCAGTCACAAGTCATAGGGGGGATTGAGGATGGAGGGTGTACCTCACGTCAAATTAAAACTGCTACGCTAGCGCCATCTGTTTCGTCCTGGTAAGTATTATTATGTTACAGTAGTAAATGTAAAACTAACGTAGGGTTTGATTCCGTATTTTTAGAAACAAATATTAATTTACTCCTTAAAATAAAAACAGTGACAGTGACTACTAACAGATTTTTAATATTTAAAATGGCATGTCGCATGGCTTATACTACTTAGTATTCTGCCAATAGAATGGCTTTTCGAATCGGATTTATGCATACATAAATCCTGTAACAGCAGGATGTTTGTGTGTGCCGTATTAATCAATGCCAAACCGCCAATACTGGTTTTAAAGTATTACAAATGTCTCAATTGATCAGTTGATGGCTTGTTGCTAATACTAAATATGCCTTGTACAAACAAGAAGTTAAAGCAGATAGCTCTTAGAAGATCTGCTCTTTGGCAGGAAAAGGTCATAAAAAATAAATAAGCAGGTAAATTATGAGTAAAAAAAACTAACACCTTTAAGACAGGATGACAAAGGACACGATGGAAGGTGAAATATCCCAGCCATGAAAGTAAAATTGAGATGCGCTGTCGGCTTATTTTGGCTCATGTCATTCGGAAACCGTGTCTTGACGGCTTTTTTACCTGTCACCGACGGAATACAGGTACTACCCATTCTTATATAGAAATTTGGGTTCCAGTGGGGATCTAACCCACGACCTGTTCTAGTAAATAATTAGAGCAAACTTCGTGGAAAGTTGCTACCAAAATAGCAACATCCACGAAGTTCCTACCCCTTTCATCTATCATTTCTCAACAAAATATAGAACCAAAGATTAAAAAAAATTAGCAATACATTGCTCCATTAGACCAACAAAGCACTTTTTGCAGTCAGAATCAAACACCTAAGATAAAGACACTGTACGTAAAGTTTACCGGTAAACAAGCAGACACCGTGAGTCAGTTCTGTAGGGACCCAGCCAATTTTTCCAAATACCATCTTCCCCCCGTGACCACGACTAACACAAAGCAGTGGAATCGTTGGTTCGTTAAATTAATAATAGGTTAAGTAATATATTCTACATTTGAAGCCTTTTAAACCGATTTAACAGTATTTAAATAAATAAGTCTATACCGGATGGAATAAAAAGTAATCGAATAAAACCTTCTTAGTAGATTTGCTAAGCACATCAACATGATTGAATTTCGTACAGTGTATTGACGTTTTTAACTTAATACATTTCAACATTCAATTCTGCCAGGGTAAGTCGGATTGATGGTAAATGGACATATAACCTTTACCAATCGATGGTTTAATGTAAATATTATTAACGTCAAGCGAAATAATCATTCATCGTAAAACTGTAGTTTGTCCTAATGTTGGGCACGAGTCTCCTTTCACGCAGGAGAGAGTTTTAAAAACTTAGATCCATTACGTTTCAGCATGGATTAGAGGCTGTATTAGTAATCAGTGACTAAAATACTCCGTGTTTTAAAACGTAACCATTGTTAATACATCTAGAATATTTTATTTCGATTTAAGGAATATATTCTGATTATGAGATTTGTATTTTATTAACACATAAAACCAAAAACTAATTATTATTATTATTATAGGTTGACTCAGTTACCAAGTGCTACAAACACTTTAATATAGCGATATATATTCGTATCTCCCTCCCAGGTGAGATAAACTACAATATGCCCGCCCATTAAATCAGTAGTAGGGATGGCATAGTCTTCAATCGATCTAAACGAAATTCGGCTTTCCGTTGAATTCAAAATTTCATAAACCGAACCAAGAATGAAAGAATTAAAGTCACCAAGAAATAAACTCTTCTATTTTAACTGTAAAAAAAGGTGGCTATATCTTATTATTTAGTTATACTTTTTTTTAAGTTTACAGTATTTCTCTTAAATATCAAAATTACACCTAGCTTTGAGGCAGCTTCAGTAAGTTTGAATTATGTTTGAACTGCAGTGGTCTACCCATGTTACCCAAAAAAAAAAACTTTACGTTTTTGTAATTTGTTGAATATAGTTGGTCAGTAATAGTTTAATGATTTAAATAAATAACGAAACGAAACCGAACCGAACCGACAGCTCCTCCGAATTCGATATCGGTTAGTATAACGCTCATCTCTACCAGTATTATTTATTAAGAGCGTAAATTACTTGCCCGCTAGACAGGTAAGAAACAATAGATCAAATCAGACAAAGGACCCTTCTCTATGCCTATTCTGTTTATAACCGTAAAATTCTAATTATGTGAGATAATTTAAATTATTCTAGATATCGTGAAATTAAGCTGTAATGTTAATTAAACTTCTTTAATTGTATATGAGTCAATTATTTTTTATATTTGTTTAATAACTGATGATATTCTTATTTCTTCAATAAAATGTTTGTCAACAAGTATTCCTGAGAAATATAAATAAGTCCTTAAAAATTCGCCTTTTCCCTGAGCATAAAACGGACACATTTCTTTTTTGTGTCACGAAAAATTATGATGGTTAATTGACAGGCTTTAATTTATTTTTATTGTTTATTTATATATTGAAATTATGAAACTTCTGAACTTTGTTGGATCAAAACTGTTTTTAAATTTTCTCTGGGATTTGACTCCCATCTGGCTTCTTCTTGCTTGCTTCCACCAAAGTTTTACGTAAGATAAACAATTTATCTAAATCACAAAACAAATTTATATCTACAAATGACTAACGTTTCGTTAACACTTTGTGAATGAATGACGAATTATCCTTATTCATTTACAAAGTTCTTATTTAATAGAAAACGCATTGTAATGCGTTCTACGTAATGTAATGCGCTTTTTTTTTTTTAAACAAGATGCGCATTTTTTTTACAAAACCGCATCTTGTTTAGATGTTATATGTTTGTCAATCCTCCTTTATCATACAAAAACTAAATTTTAAAATCAGTACTATCAACTACCTACTATCCGTTTAAAACTAGAATTAGCTTCGCAAAATGATTCAATTTTCAAACGCGAACTCTTGCTCACTCATGCGAAAGCCTCATAAACAGCTTTGTTTAATCTTCTGTCAAGCATAATCCTGGTAACAATTCCGATATAAATATGACCTTAGTTTTTAATGTCGGTCGGTGCGTCCCTCTGGCCGGTGAAGGGCGGGTCAAGGCGACAATGCACCAGAGTGTACCACACGAGCTCACTTGCTTACGACACCTCTATTTTCACGAAGGCCGATTAGACGGCGAGCTTTGGTCTAAAATTGAAATGGACGCTGCAAATAGAGGCCACAATACGACTCGCCTTTTATTATTAATCTTCACTGTATATGAAACAGCTTACAAAATCTATTTGTAGTTTACTCAAGTTATTAAATAAATTTAAATAAATCACTTTAACGGTTTAAAACTAACTGTGGTCCGACGTTCCGCTTTGCAGTCGTGGTCACGGGAAGTCTAAAGATGAAGAGTTTCTGCTGTCAAAGTAACATTTATGTGAAACCAGAAAGTGTTTTTATTATAAATTTCTAATTAAAAAATACTTCGTATTTGTTGAATACGGCTGCTAATTCTATAAATATGTGAGTTAGCGTGAATTATTCGTACTTTACAAGCATTGATTGGTATAATATTTAACATTAATAGCGATTTGTTTTAGATTTATAGATTCGATTAAAATTGCGGTCCTCAAACCAGTTGTTCGATCCGTTATACATTTAATGGCTTGTCAATGGTTGCTAACATGTAAAAGATAATAAAATAATATTAAATGTTTCACGTCAATGTAGTTTATGAGCGAAAACAACCTATTGAAATTATGAATTTGTTTTCTCCAGTTTCACAGCATAGATAACACCAAAAAGCGCAATTAGTAATTTTTGTAAACCGCTATATTAATTTCTTTTAAAATTTCCGTGGTGGGATTAAAACAAATATAACAAATAACCGTTACTGTTAGGATAGAATTTTATAATATTTCATTAACAAACACACACACACACACACACCTATCCCAAGAAACTCCGACGAAAACTAGAACAGTACAAGTTTTCCCATTTTAATTCCCCTAAAGTAAATTGTACATAAAATTCAAGTTGGTAATTTTTATGTTGAAACTTCTTCGCAAAAATTAACTCGCCAAGTTTATTTCAAGTGGAACTTTCGCCGCGATTGTTTCATTATAATTCACATTCTTTTACGACTTTGCCAAACAAGATTGTAATGTAATTAAAGAATTAAATCTACCCGCAGAGGTTCTTTTACAACCAATCATAAAACCGGCCTACGAAAAGCAGCAACGCAGCCTTCCACTACGCCCTTTTTATTTGAAAAAGTTAATTCTCAGTGTCCCGATTTTAAATTGTTTCTCACTGAATATTCAGAACTGTAATGAATTCTTAAGGCATTCGACTAAAACTTTCGGGTCTGAGAATAAAATATGTGAGAGGTCAACTGCTTGTTTTTCTTAAATTGGATGACAACTTTAATTTGCAAGACATTTTTATTTCTTAGTCAGGTTTAATTAAAATTTCACACAATACGCAGTGATATAATAAAATAAAGCTACTTTTTTATACAGTTTAAAACATTAACTTCGGACAACTTATGCTTCAATACTATAATTTTTCCTATCTTATGAAAAAGTATCCCGTTTTCGTCTCTTAAAAGTATTGTTTTATACCATAAATATTCAACCATAAAGCTAAACATGAATGGCATAATATTTACTTCTGATATAATTTTGAAAGATGCATGAATGAAAAATTTACACTCGTATTATATCAGTGGACAAGACAGCGTAACAATGTTAAGAAAAGGCCAAGCTATTATGCGCTGAAGGCCCGGAAAGGTCGCCTTACGTCGTATCTTCATTGAACGCCTCAAGCCTTTGTACAATAAAATGGCTGTTTCCATTTATGTCGGACAAACGTTTCGAGTTTTAAAGCGTAAATTTCGTTTCTCCCGGGTAATGGCCTGTTTCAAATAACGGCCACCAGATTTTAAACTGTCTTCTAGAATAGTGTTCACTGAATTTTTCTCTAGGAAACTTTTACGACCTGAAGCTGGAATTCCAGCCTTGCTGTTGCTATTGTGGGTTTGAGTCTCGCCTGTGCATATTTTATCGAGTCAATTCATGAACTATATACTATAACACTTAAATTGAAAGTCAATTTAGAGCAAAAAAATTTATGACACGAGTCCCGCCCAACTGGAACCAACATCAACTAATTCAGCAGTTGATCTAAATATTTTTTTTATTTATATACTGCTTTCATAAATACTGTCTATAGTTTACGCGAAGAGTACACATTTGAATAAAACATTTGACGGTTTAAAATGCGAAATAGATTAGTTAAACTTATTGATAAAGTTTAATGACATCATATGAAAAATATTTAAGTTCCCACGTGTCCAATGCTTCATAGCAACAAGGGGACTAAAACTCGGATCATATTCAAAATGATTTTAACAATATATTTCGCGATTCAAACTGTTAAAAGTTCTCCCTTTAAATATAATTTAAGTTAATTATTTATAGGCAATATGAAATATTTATTGTTGAAATAACGCTTCAATAAAACCCTAACAACTCTAGTATCGCGTTGCTCGTTAGTTACCTCTAGTGTAATGTTACGTTTGATAGACGCGTTGCATTACGTCATTTTCCTTTTGAATATTTAAAACAACCGTAGCATAGGCGGCGGTTGATGCTCGGAGTGTGTTCATTGTGGAAAGTTTTAACGGTGCTAGTTTGGCTATCAAAAACCTAAAATTAACAGGTCGCAAATTTATAGTAACTTATTTTGAGATAAAATACTTTTTAACGGTTTAGAACGCGTTTTATTTACAATTTTTAAAATAAATACGACTCGACGTTTCGTGCTAGTATACTTCGCGATTTAACTCGTTAAAATTTGGTATTTAAATCTACTTGCTCACCAACATTTTACTCAATCCAGGATTCAAAGCATTAGCAACTTCGTCGAATTGAGAAATAGGGTAACAAAGATATTCATTTTAAACCGTTAAAGAAGAAGAAAGAAGACTCTTTTTTTTGAGATAAATCAGTTCGTTGTTTTCATACTAAGACCTATTTTGTCGCTTTTTATTTCTCCGTTTGTTTACTATTATACTGTGAGCTTATATGTTTCGAAAATATTGTATTTTAATTATGCAAAAAGAATCTATAGGTCATGTTATAGATTTTTGTAACACAAGTAAGAATTTTGTGATTTCTATTAGAAAAAAATATTTTATATTTTAATGATGACTTTTCGTTTCATGGCGGTACAAGCATCAATTTGCTCTATACATGGTAACCCCAGCGAAAAGGCAGCCTTATGGCGCTATTATATCCGCGCTGTTCTATTATACCTATTAACATAAAGTACGGAAGCTATAAAACAATGCCTGTACCAAAATTCAGGGCGAAATGAAAAAAGTTAACACTCTTTTTATTTTTTTATACATTTATTGGATATTCGTTACATACAAAAGTAAGATTTGTAAACTTTAATATTTTTCACATGTTAATGCACACGATGGCATTAGATAAATTAAAAATCGCTTATAAATTTTAAAAAAATGACTCGGGCCGGACTTGGACCGGTATCCACACCGTTCCGTGCTCTACTAACTAATTGAGCTACCGTGACCTCAGTGTTGAATATTTTCAACTTATTGATACATGCACCTATCGCGCAATGTAATTTTAACCTTAACATTTGTGTATTAAGGGTTGTGAATTGTGAATTGTCATTGTCGTAAGCTTTGCCGGTTTTACGAGCAACTGCACGAAACTCCCTGTATGCCTGTTCAAATCCTGCCCGTGTCCGTGTGTGTCTTGGTTCTTAAACTGACGTCAAATCGAATTGACGTTAGCATAAAAATTTCGGGAAAAGAAAAATTTCAATATTTGCTTTATGTCAAGAGTTTGCATATTTATGAATACATACATACATCATAACCTATATCTCCTTAGCATATTCATGAATTTTACAATTTCGTGAAACCCGGACCTGGATAGAAATTTATTTATGTACATATTATTATAGGCGTCGGCTACACTTGCTCCGTGTTTGAATAGCATTTGGGAGAACAAACAAAAGGATCCTATGGAGTTTAAATTTAATTAGAATTTAGATATGTTTTCCAACGGCCCCGGTTGCACCCACGCACGCTCTCAAAGTCACACGAACGTGATCATTCTAAACTAGCTAATGAGTGTTTTTTATGACAACAGAAGACAATCAATCATAGGTTCACTTTTCGACAGATGAAATACCCCAGCGATACATCTCAACAAGTTGCTCTGTCGACCTTTTTTGACTTTGGATATTAAATAATTTACATATTTAAGGATAAAACTATACCCCCACAAAATTTGAATATTCTTACTACCTATTCAATATTTGAAAACTTTATTATTTTTTATGTTATCATTTATAATTTAAAAGAAAAAAAAAAAAATTTTAATCGGGGGGGGAGGGAATTACCCTTCCATTTCCCGGGGCCGCCCCTCCCCCCCCCCGTTTTTTTTTTTAATTTTTATATAAACACCCCCCCCGCGCAATGTATTTTCAACCTTAACACTTGCGTTTTAAGATTCAACGTCTTATGCTTTGTAGCTTAAGAAATCATTGAAGATGAAATTACAAAGTTATAACGTTTGAAAACTTTATTATTTTTTACATGTTATTGTATATTGCACATGAAAGCACTATATAGTTTAAAAATCGAATATAAAAAAAAAATGATATTGAAAGATGAAAAATATGATGAAAATTAAATTGAAAGAATTCACGATAGGTAGATAGAGATATTCGTGTAGGACTCGGTAGCTCAATTGCTAGAGCAACAGCACGGAACGCTGACAATGCCCGTTCAAGTACTGCCCAAATCGATTTTTTTTTCAATTTATTTTCGATTTTTAAACCTATTTAATATCCAGATCCAGACCAAGTCTAATATGTTAGAAAAAAAATCAGCTCAAATGTTGGACCTGGTGGTAATCAAACCCAATGATTAGCCGTATACAGCCATATAGACTCGTTGGTCTATACGGCAATGAAGTTGTTACCATAACGTGAAGTCATAGCTATAAGCTATTCTTCTTAGTCTATATAACATTTCCCAATCTACTATTGCACTGCTGAGCACAATATTTTTTTTTTTAAGTATCTTTGTAACTCGAAATTCGAACTTTGAACTTCGTCGTCGGCGGTCAAGTTCGCGTACAAAGCTGATAAAGCAAGTCGCGACATCACAAGCACATACAGATGCTTCAACATGCAATGAAAAAAGCCATCGATTTAAATTGCAACAGAAGAATTTTTAAGTAACAAAGAATCTCTTTTTGATGTAAATTTTCAAATAAATATTCATGTTCCGAACTAAAAGAGAAACAGCTATCTGCGTTTGAAAAGTGCGGAATTATTTTATATCTAGGCGCGATAAAATTAAAAGTAGAAACCAGAACTTGAACAATACATTGAAACATTCAAATGTATTTTAACACTTTGAAAGAATCCACCTACCCCCTCAAAGTCAAAAATCATTTATTTATGTAGGTAATTTTGTACACTTCTGAACGTCACAAAACTCCAGTTCTCAAATCAAAGGCGTAGAACGAACGAGAAGAACTGGCAATAAACTCGCCGTCACTCCTTTTATCGCAAATTTATCCATCTTTAGGTTACCCTGTTTAAATGAGGTTATGCTAGAATATTCTACATCGCATAACTTAGAAGATGTGTAATATTTGCTTTAACTATAGAAATTACAAAGAACCGCACTCCAGACGATAAATGCGAGTTTTCACAACAGGCAACAATACCGCGCTCCAACGGAATGTAAAACGGAGTTATGCAGCAAAAGGTCATTAAAAATTTAAATATGGCCGTAAAAACAAATTAGGAAACACGCGCTACTGAATAATAAGTATATTGCGAATTGTGCACTAATTAACTTCCTCGACATGTGAAGTGGAAACTATTAACATCCCCTTTCGGGGCAGAAATCTTCTCACCAATGAAAAAGGGGAGAAACCCACCACGTTGCTCTAGTATATTTTGACGGTTTAACTACTTTAGTGATTTAATTCTTTCATTGTAAAGAATTTTTTTATACCAACATTTCGAATGTATACTGAGAGTTTAAAGTCAATATAACATTATTAAAAATTAATTAATTTTAATAAAACACTCTTCATGGGTTAAAACGCGAAAAACTTATTTTTTATTCATTTTAACCAAGACCCGAAGTCTTAAATACTTGTGTAGCAAGCTGTCTGGGATTGAAACCGTTATAAGAGTTTTATTTAAATGTACCTAGTAGTTGGTAAGTGAAGTTGTAATACTACCTGTAGTTTACACAACCAGTACATTTTTAAATAAAACACTTTTAACGGTATTAAACACTTTCTTTTAAATCTTTGCTTTGTCTTTTAGCCTAGTTACTCCCTCAAACACTTAACTTAACTCAACAATTAATACATGAATATACGTAAAAATACGCGAATAACGTATTCAGATCTAATTTAAACTGGCAACACTTTACTTTTAAAACAACCCTAACTTGTTTCACTGCAAGGCGTGCGTGATTCGGTATCACTGCTACTGAATAAATTATACAAGTATTTATAAATTAATCACAACTTAATGAGGTCTATTATTTTGCTTCACTTCCAAGGTCACAGTGGAAGACACACCAGTAGTTTCATGAATAATAGACCTAGGACATTACTAAGAATAGACTTGAAGGTATTGTTAGTTTGACTAACCTTCCCTGTTGTTGTACTGATGGCTTACTAATTGCTCTGGCGCAGCGATTGAAAGTGGGACTTGGTCTCTAGAATAAGAGAACGTCACTTTCACTCAGAGCGTCTTTTTAAAGGTATCTGGGCCAGCAAACGGGTCGTCGAGATTCAGAGATACGCCTTCTTGACGCCTCTTTGCTCTTTCATTCTTTCGAGGCCGGTCCAGCGGAGTCTTTGAGCTCGAGCTTCTCCCATCATGTTGCGGGCGGCAAACAGCTTTTCGAAGTCCTCGTTTTTACATGATCGCTCCCTTTCTTCCTCTGTTTCGGACCCAGAGACCTCGTAGATGGATATGAATCCTGGGCGGGTGTATTGGAAGTTTTCTAGTATCAGCTCGGAAGTTTTTAGGAAGGGGTGTTATCATCCCGTGACTGAGAGAGCACGTTTGTTTTTGCATTTTGAATTTGTAGCAGTCGTTAATGTCCCCAACCTGCTCTTGACCATCGATGGTGGATCTAAGGTCTTTAAACACTCCTATGCGAGAACATGAACTCAGCAGTGGACCGTATTGACACAAAAAACAAAAAAAGAAAAAAAAATATTTCGCACAAATACGTATTCTGATTTACATCCTAAAAGACCAACAAATCCAAATTATATTCATAGGCATCTCAACTGCTACTCTAACCAATAGAGCTACCGTGTCCTTTTAACTTCCCTAAAAAACCTATCCATCACATTGAAGTGTCGTATGTATAGTATGTTTCGTTTTTTCGTCGTCATTGCTAAAGTAAATATGTCGGAGCGAGACAACACATATGCTCGCTATTTTCAGCTTCTACCGAGATGTAAAAATATGTAGGCAATATTTATAATCTGTCCCATCAATCTTCAACGCCGACAGCACATAATTTATCGCTCACAGGTCTAAAATACTAATAATAATTAGTGCTCGAATGCCTATTTGTTCCTGTGAAATTCTATTTCTTTCGCCGCAGGTCGAGTTTGTAATTTCCGTAAATTGAATGTGTTCACGTGATGCCTTACGTAAAGCTTATCGTAACTCAATTATAACGTACCCTAACCATAGTTAACCTCGAAAGCATACACAGGCTTTGTTTTGGTTAAATTATAACTTAACAAAAATATAAAAGCTGCTTTCTCGAGCTGATAGGCCGTCGTAGTGAAAATGTATTCTCGCCGTTTCGTCATCACAAGTTGAGGTCGTCAGGAGTTCCTCAGCTCAACATAGACTGTGAGAAGCATTATCTATACAAATATTAAAAGCTGAAGAGATTTTTGTTTAAATGCTAATAACCAGGGGTCCAGAGACTCCTACCTGGTCCAACATATTCTAATCATATTTTTTTTAAAGTGACATATCTATAAATCTACCTGGTTATCGAATTTCGGTAGGTTGAAAAGCGATGAACTATAATCATGTTTTTATTTCATTCTATGGTTTAGGAATATCCAAAATAATTCGACAGCGCATCTCGTATAACATAAGGGTATAATAATAATAATAAATTGTGCCTGAAAACAACTTTTCAGCACTGCAATTAACCTAAATAAAACACAAAAAATAAAATAACAAAATATACAGCTTACGTAACTAGCATTTGTATAAATTTTGTTTCTGCATCCACAAAGGTTGTGTGGGTGTATTTTGTTGGCTTGTAGCTTTCCATTAAAGGAAGTAAGAGCAAAGGTTATATTAAACAAGTCCTATTTGTATTACATAGCTATATGTACACATTTACACAAAAGACTTTTAATACTTTAAAATATCGGCCGTAGTTAAAATAAATTGTACTAAGTTAAGTCATATATCTTTAAATGTTTTTTATATTATATTCGTGTATATAACTTGCAGCTAAGACATCTCGCAAAAGATATTATATTTTTAAGTTAAAACGAGTTTTTTTGCAGTTCAACAAAGAATCCAATTATTACTATGCACTAATAGATATTATTTTGGTTTTAATTGTTTTCTAGGGATTCGAAACTATCTACCTTAAAGAAAAAAGTGTAAGTAATCATTACAATAATCTCTTTCTATTATTTCAACTGTTGTGTTTTGGTTTTAAAACACTTAAATTTTTTACCTATTGAAAAATTGAATTAAATGTTACATGAATTACCTAATACAATGTACAAAATGAGCTATTGACTTATTTGCTTTATAACATTAAAATATCAATAAACTAAAACCGAAATGAAAATTAACTTCACAGCTTTTCTAGCACGTTGGTTCGTGACCGCAACGGAATTTAGGCATTTCTATTACCCATTTAAATAAAATTGAAGTAGATGGGAATGAACCCACGTACATTAGCCATACATTACTATTAAACCAACAAGCCTGTCAAATGAAATACTAATGTACTCGTAACTTACGTTGAAATTGTCCTTAGTTCTTCCTAAATATGCTAGTTTTCAAATCGTATGGAAAATGTAATAAACGTGGAATTTCACAGAAACACGGAAACGCAAAATATTTCACTTCAATAGTGGGTCCAAGGTTCGCTCAGTGTATAGTTAGTTAAGTGCGGGAATTCGAAAATGTATTATCGCGTTGCATGATAACATATAGTTTGCGTCGGTGACGATTTTCGAGGCAAGGTCAGTACGGACTGTTTGTTTGTGTATTCAATTATTTATTCATTTCAAGATGCCATAGGTACTATTTTAAAAGGGCTGTCTAGTCGTGCTGGCAAATATTTGGTAAAAATGAATTTTTAGGCAAAATATGCATGAATCTATTGTATGTGATGTCTTTTTAATCACTAGGAACCATTATTTTTATTATAGATCGTAGACTATCTGTCGGTGCACGACTTCTATAGAGATACCCGGAAGCTAAAAATGTATTCGGCTTCCTCGAAAAGAACAATAAAGACTTCACAAACATTAACAACTTATGTGTTCTAATCTAAGCTAAACGAAACATTTAAATAAAACACTTTCACGGTTAACGGTCGGGCCCAAGTTAAAAATCATTTTCAAATAAGTTTAACTAATATATCGCGTTTTAAACCGTGAAAGTGTTTTATTTAAATGTGTACACATTTTAAATTGAGAATTTACTTATATCAGGACTTGACAGCATAATCTTGTTACGCCATACCTTACTGTCTACTGATTGTCTCTTACTTTCTGTCTAATTAGTATACTCATCAAATGTGATGTAATTTCTTTTGGAAAAATTGGATTTGGAACAATAAAACAAAAAGCATTTTACTATTTACCACGGTTCTAATATAAACCGTCTCTTTGGTTTTAGAGATAAATACGTCTAAGTACTTAAAAAGACTCTAGGTTCAAATCTCGGAGAAACATGTCTTCGGTTGTCGTCGGTTAATAAATCTATCAGGAATGGATACAGGTATGTGTTTGCTTTTTAAGACAAAACTAGTTGTATCAGCGACTTTGTCCGCGTATAATAATTATTTTGGGCATTAAAATTTGTTTTTTACATCGTTATATTTATAAGCTATTGTCCATGACGTCGAGTCCAATCGATTTTGCAAGTTAATCTTTAAGGACAGACAGACTAGAAATATAGTGTCGCGGACATGTTTTTAGATCATTTATAGCCTTCGTCGACAGATGCTCTGGTCGACTCAAAAATCATTTTCTAAATTTCACCAGTAGTTCCTGAGATTCACGCATGAAACAATCCTATAAACCATGCTTCTTACCACTTTATATGAAGATATTATACAACGAGTAAGGAGGTTTAAAAAAAGCCTTTCAATTATGTCTACGTAACTGGAAAAGTTTCAGCATAATCCTCATCTATATCAAAGAGCATAATTACCCTGAATTATGCAAAATATTATGCTCGACCACGCTATAAAGAACCAATAACGCGAACTCTATGACATTAATTGCTACGAGCCTCTACGACAGTGCTACGGTGTAGACTTTGTAGCTCGTCTGGCGTTCCGAGAAGTGCTAATCACGTACAGTCACAAACTATCAGAATAAAAGAAATAAACAATATTGAACATACTGTCTGTAGTTTACGCGAGTACACATTTAAATAAAACACTGTAACGGTTTAAAACGCGATATGTATTAGTTAAACTTATTTGAGAATTATTTTAACAACGACCCGACATTTCGTATGCTATGCAGCAGCCGTGGTTCACGTCATAGATTTACGATGCGGGCGGGACATGAACCGACATCCATATTGTTCCGTGCTGTGCCAATTGAGATATCATATCCTACACACCATAGTTGTATTTATACCTACTGATACACGCACCTCCCGTGTAGTTTTAATCTAAAACTATGTGCATGTAAAAATATTAATATTCAAATGATATACCATATGTTTCGGTTGGACAAAGAACAAACTCTGATCAATTTGACTGAAAATAAAAGTGATCAGTGAAACTGACTCGCAAACATGTTCGGCCCATGCCCCATAAGGGGAAACGGCGTTTCACACTAAATCTAAAGATCGAAATCTTTAATCAGATTACCTTACGGCGTGTTTACTACATGCAATGACTTGTCATGCCGTTCGCAACCGTTCAAGGCCCGACCTTTGGCCTTCACAGTTTATAATAAGCATTTCTAATATTTATCGTATAACTTACCGCTCTAAAAACCTCGAATGCAACACAGCACACACAACGTGAATTTTACATTCACACGCGCCGTTTATCGTTACAACGGATCTTGTATACCATTGACTCGGACGTGTATTCGATTTTTCTTTGACGTTTCTGATGGATAGTTTTGTTGTGTTCGATTGTGATCGTGCCGTGGTGGATGGTTGCGAGGCCGAGCGGCGGCTACGGTGCGACAATGAAAACTGAAGCCGGCGGCGCGCGCCAGTCTACCCTCCGAAGAGAAAATTGCCTGAATGAAGCGATAAGAGAGCTTTAAGCGCTTACGAGCAATTCGCTAGTAAGCGCGGCACTTTTAATTCCTAATATCTATATTTTTATAGCCCTAAACAATAAAAACTGTTTTTACTTTAACTATGACTGTATTAGTAGTACAATGAACGTTACTTAGACAAAACAGTACATACTATATGTATGCAGGTATAAATAAAGCGCTGGAACAAAGTTGTATTTGAGCGCTGTTTCAGCGTAAAAAGCGCTGAGCGAGCAATACTACGCTCCCGGCGAACGGGTCGATACGCCAGGCAGAATAAACACGCCGTACTAGGATGAGAGGAACCGCGGTGTTGCCAGTAGTGGGTCTCGTCTTCGATTTTGCCGTCTTGGTTATTCGCCGTGGTTTCCACATAAGTTGGCATCGCGTAGCGTTTTATTTCGAAATCCTGTGCATTCGCTTGGCGTTAGGGGTGCTTTGTTTAGTTTTTCTTTTATAAAACACTGATACTGTCTTTGTTATCAGTATTTAAATATTAGAGGAATTATTTTAACGAATATTCTATGGAAATACCGCATATATGAACAATTGGAAAGAGAGTTTATACATTGTTTTATATACTGTCTGTAATTTACGCGAGTAGTACACATTTAAATAAAACACGTTAACAGTTTGAAATGCAAAATGTATAAATAAATTTACTTACAATTTAACTACGACCCGACGTTTCGAAGCCAGCGCGGGCGACGCGCAGTAGTTAAAATATTGTTTTCCAATCCATTTTGCGTTTTTTATCGTTAAACATGTTTTACTTAAACAGTGAACTTATTTACAATTTATTTTGACGACGACGCTTCGGGTGACTTGCAGAACTGTTAGTCTCCCATGACCATGTAATTTAATTGTAGAATTATTACCAATAGTCCTTAAGAGAGTATTTTTTTAATTTTTATGTAATACTAGCTGTGCCAGCCACTTCGTCCGCGAGAATCATTATTTTGGGCATCCAAATTAGTTTTTGCAAACCCCGTTTTCTTTATAAACTAAGCTGTTAGCCATGACGTCGATCGCGTCCCTTCCCGTCGTTCTTGCAAGTTAATCATAAAAGATAGACATATAGCGTCGCAGACTTTTTTTAGCTCATTTAAAGAGGAATCATTCTTTTATATTACATTTTTAGGTATCTTGAACCGTTTTCGCATTGTACGCACCTGAAACCCACTGAGATGAAAGATCTTCCCCATTTTGTTCACATTTTCCGCTGTATCTTCGCTTCTATTAGTCGAACGAAATCAAAAAAATATTCAATTAGAACCCGTAGCTCTTGAGATTAGCGTGTTCAAACAAACAAACAAACGTTTCAGCTTTATATATTAGGATAGATAGACAGATATTTAGTTAAAGCTTTGCATACCTTTAAGTTCAATATGTAAGTAGTAATAATTATTATTAGAAATAGATCTTGTAAGTTTAATTATGTATGTAGTTCGTAACCCTTGTATAAATAAATAAATAAATAAACACATTTCACGTTTTAAATCGTTAAAAATACTTTATTTAAAAGAGATATTTCACTTATAAAAATGCAATAAATTCGCTCTGATAAATGTTCTCCCGAAAATTCCGATTATAATTTTGTCAAACTAGAAGGACGCCGAAGCCATAAAAATGATACTTTAAGAAGAGATAAAAATAGTTATCTGAAAGGACTCGCCGCCCTAAGACAGAACACGTAAATTTAACGTACAACCGTCACTTATCTGTACGTTTGATACAGTACAATTTCCATAATAATGTCATTTATAGTCAGATAAGGTCACCTCGCAATTTCGCCTTTGAATTTTTATTATAAACATATCATACATTGGGGTACACTCTAACTTGTCTTATAAAATCTGGCACCTAAGAACACATTTACTAATGTCTTCGCTCTTATTGTTCGCAGTTTGTTGTTGTATAGTGTAAAGAAGAGAAGCACAGACCGCTGCCCGCCGACAGCAAAAACAATACTTAAATTATTACATTATTATTTTTCAATTTTAGCACATTTTTATCAATTCTTTATTTCCTGTACTTATGGCGGTCCATCGGTTTATGATTTGCCCAAGTAGCCTCTAGTCTCTGCATCCCTGGTCTAAAGCCTTCTCCATTATTAATCTATAACAAAAAAAACTCTCCAGCTTTCCAAAATTAGTCTAGCTATTATTATTTATTAACTTTATCCTTTTGAAGATCAAGAAACTTCTGTAAATATGTTTTCAAAACATTTTCTTAACAAGGTTATATATATATTCTCGTAGATAAAATTAGGGTCCTTCCAGATCGCTGTAACAATTGTAGTTACATCCAGTCAGCATGTTAAGACGCCATGTGTTCATTCGCAAACGAGTCAACTTATTAAGTGGCGGCCGTAAACAGTTTTACAACTTACGGCCATGTGTTAACTGCCTATAACGGTTACAATTGAAAGGAAAGTACCTATGTTATTCTACTAAATACTTACTTAATAGGCTTTACGTTAACGTCGGGCTATAGTTAAGATTGTAAATATCTTAACTAATATAATTCATGTTTTAAACTGTTAAAATATGATTAATTAATTATACGATTAATATATATATAATAAATTTTCAGAAACATGTTCAACTACGTAATATATGAATTACCTTATTTCTCAATATTGAATTCTTATTATTTTATATGTTCACTTAAAAATAGGTCCAAAACAACGTAGTGACATAATTATATAGACACCTTCTTTTGTCTATAAGCCAGTACCGAATCAAGTTTTGTTAAGTTAGCTGTTTCAGTTACCGTCAACTTGATTGCTTTCCTCTTTATTGTTCTTCTTCTTTGATTTATATAACTAACGTCATTTAAAAGTAGACCTGTTTATATAGTTGTTTTTAGTATATTAGCATTGCCGAACTAAAATGAGAGGTTCGAATCCCTAAGAAACAATAATTTGTTTCAGTCTATTTACAGATCAACAAGCCTATAAATAAAATCCATAATTGTAACTTATACTGACGGATACAAATGTGTTCGCCCCATGTCTCACAGGGCGAAATGTGATTTCAAAGTAAATATTCTTATCGTTGTAGTTTTGAGTTTAACGTTTTCTTACTATTTCAAAAATAATATTCACTTGATTGAAGGTGAGGTACCCCAGCCGTTTAACATCTCAACAAGATGCGCTGACGATCTATTTTCGCTTCGGATATTCGGAAATCCACAGACCAAAGACTCGAAACGTGATTAGCTTCACGCCTTTTTCGATATTCTTAGACATTTAATATCCCGATTTCCAAAGTCCACCATGTTCCAGACAAAATAAATAAATAATTTTTGTTACAATTAAGTTTGGACCCGGTGGAAATGGAAGCCACGACCCGTTGATTACTAACCAATATATTATTACCATTAACAACAAGTTAACCTCTGTTGCATGTTGCACAAAGCTCCGTACAAACTAACTTTGATGTTGAATGCAGTGACACTATCAAAAGCAACTTTACGAGCCAACATATTATATATTGCAAATCCAGGTAATTACAAAGCTTAGCGTTATTCGAGCAAATTGATGGAACTTTACCGTGTGTGAAATTGTGACGCGTTAGAAAAGTTATGTTAGCTCGTACAGGATTGATGTGCTTATAATGAGTCAGGATTTGCTTACATATTACTTGTACAAGGCATAAACAATTCTTTTACCATTAATCTGGCATCCATTTAGTTTATCTGTCCTTTTTGAGAGTTCTCGTTTATTTAGAAAACCGTTTTAACGAGAATACAAACACGCTATTGTAGGTTGTTTCAATACTTATTATAAGTTTTGCGGTCTCTACTTAGGTTTAATGGTGCACTGATTTGATTCCTGGGTGAAATATTGAATTTAGAACAGATAAGCATGAGGTTCGCTTGATGGAGGGTAAAATAACCAAGTCATATAACATCTTAAAACGATGCGCTGTAAACCTTAATTTGGCTTTGAATGTTCGGAAATTAACTGGCTGAAACTATAACGCGATTAAGTTTCGCTGCATTCGTGGATTCGTGACTGGGACAGAATTTGAATTTCAGAATTCTTTTTTTATAAATAAAGTTCAACATGTTTTATTAAAATTAAAAATTCATTAATATCTAATATTGATTAGAAATAAATTTAACCCGGTGGTAATCGTAACCACGACCCGTTTATTATAAGCCATACGATGCTATGATACTATAAGACTAAGGAGCATGTCAAAAAAACATTATAATTTACGGACTACAAAAACTTACAAATTAAAACAATAACATTTTTTTTTATTTCCCGTGATTCGATCTCGTGTGCATAATAAAGTTAAATTGGAAATTTCACAATTAAACGGCACGTTTTACAAATAAATTCAGATATTTACTGAAACTTAATAACACAGTAAACTGTATATATAATTAATTCCATCGCAATTCGTTTAACATGCTAAAAATATCACAAAATATGAATATTTAACGTTCAGTTCCGCGTAATTAATAGACAATGTGTACATTTTGTTAAGCGGATAATGCACGTCGTGTTTGGATACGACGCGCTTTTCCCTAGACAAACAATGTACAATGTGTAGTCAGCCTTTTAAAAACAATGGCTGTGCAAACGTTGAGACTACATTACTTTATAATAGACTAACATTGTTAATTTATTAAAATAATTGATTGAAAAAATTTATGATACTACTCGATTGCTTAGAGCAGCAGCACGGATCCCTCATCGGATATATTAATAAAACTATGTCTTTATAGACACAAAAAGATATCTGCCCCAACCTCCTCATATGGGTGTAATGGCAATTCACACAAAATCAAATCGAAACTTAACCTTCTTACTTCCCGTCGTATGGTAAGAAAATCGAATAGATTATATTAATCTACATTTTAAAAAATCTCAAGTTACAAATACGTAAAACGGGGTTTTCAATTGTAAGAATGTCATCATACTGGTTTATAATAATTTGTATGACGTATGTTTTATACTTAATATACATATATCTACTCTTCTTGTAGTTAATGAGAGCGTCTTGTTGACAACAGGTCGACAGCATAGAAACAGTCTCAAGACAATTGTCATAGTTACAATTTAATCAATATTGAGCGCTTTATGCTGCAGATATAACGTTTAACAAAGGTGAAGCAAGAATAGAGAACTATTGAACTATAAATATGTATTAGTTTGTAAGACATGTTGAAAAAAGCTAGACTGAGTTTCTTGGGTGTTCTTCTCGGTTATGTTGCTGTTTTGAACACTGAACAATAAAAGAAAAAAATTTGTGTATAGTTATTTTTATAGAGAACAAAATAAATATCTTATTTTATTTTAAAAAATAATGAGCGAAAAGAAGATGTATAATAGTACATATTTGTTTACTTTATTTTATAATTATCACTATAAAATACAGATAATAATCAGAACATCTTCTGTCTTATTGTCTCCTCTATCTACATATCAAAATATCCAAAGATATAATAAATCAACAGCATATCGTGTTATATATTATATGACACATAATATATATATTATTTCACGTTGCATCAAGTGAGTGGTTATCTGTCTTTCTCCATAATTGAAAACTTTTCTTCAAATGAGTGTCAATAATATAGTTGAGGAAAACCACTTTTTATTAAAGAAATAAGTAAAACCTTATTTATATGTAAATTATATATATAAAATGGAAAATCTTGATAAATTCTGTCCAGGTAACGAGCCACCATCCTCCAAAAAACGGTAGAGTCTAAATTGCTTCAGCCTCTTTTCTAAAAGTCTAAAGCATTGGTGTCAGAGCATCTCCCATGCTTGTCTATTTACAAAAGATAGATTACCTTCACAGTACATTCATATACAACTTGCGCACTCTATCGATCCTGCCTTCATCAATCAATTGAAGGACACACTTTTCCAATACCATAGGTCGTTATCTAACAATTTAATAGAACTGTCTCTGTTGTGACCTTAAGTTATTGGAATCAATTGTATTATATCGCTAAAGTTCAGGGCCGAGAGAAGGAAAACTTTTAATTATTAATCTGTTGTTACGTAATTATAACTGGCTTTTATTCGATCAATTCGTTTCCGTAACAAATTAAGTCATTAATTATTTTATACAATTACTTAAATGATTAAAAATTAAATTGTGTTGAGATTAGTTGAAAGAAAACTTATTTTTGCGTATTGCTTTGCCTACATATATAGATTTTAAATAAAGTTTAGTATTAATTACATTTATACTTTAGGTCTTTAAAAATAAGTTTATTGTCTCCAAAATCATGCAAATTATGTGTTAAGTTGAGGTACATCTAATTATAGTCAAAATTCTTTATCGATTGATTGGCAATTTATCTTGTCAAAAAATTATAAACGAGAAAAAAATATATATGCAAGAATAATTTATAAGTAGGTTATATAAGTGTATTTACTACCAGTTCCCAATCAAGGGCGTAAAACGAACGAAATGAACTTACAAGAAAGTCGCCGTCAGCCCTTTTTTTGCCAAATTGTATTTTTCAAACTCCACGTGCTTAAACTAATATATTTCCACTTATTAGAGGAATATTTGAGAACTTTAAAAGATTATCTATAACAAGAATCGCATCTAAATGCTGGCTTAGGCATTATAAATTTACGTGGGAAGTTGTAAATTCCGGATTAGAGATAAGGATTCTTGGTGAAAATTAGATTTCATACAACCAAAGGGAACGGAAGGTGTTTCGTATAGTTCCTTGATGAATAATATAACTAAATACAAAGTTTATCTTGGATGTTTGCGAGAAAATAGCTATTTTTACCCGATTGCGCAAATGGGACGAAATAACAAAGTGGCAAAAAAACGTATTTTTTCTTTATGATCTGACTAATTTGAGTTTAATAAAAGACTCGTAGCGGTTTAAAACGGGACCTACTACAAAGCACCCGAAACGTGAGGCCGTAGCTACAATAAAAAAAAATAGTTCGCGTTTTAAACTGTTCAATTAATTGTTTAACAGTTTAAAACGCGAACGATATAATAACTTATATATTATACTTATTTACAAATTATTTTAATACACCACGTTTCGGGTGCGTTGCAGCAGTCGTGATCACGGGTTAGTGTTTTATTTAAATGTGCACCACTCGCGTAAACTACAGACGGTAGTGTCTCCAGTTTACGCTTACTTACTTTGACTGGCCGTATATAACCGAATTAAATTTGAATATTTCCATCTCCTGTCAATTGAAAGTGAATCACGAACATAAATGAATTACATCGGGCACAGCGAGCTTTTATTTTGAACGTCTACACGCAATCCTGAATAATTCATAGTCGAGATCCTCTCTTAAAATGGCAATCTGTCCCGCGCGATGTTCGCCTGTCATTCGTTTATGTTAAATAGGAACGATATTTTACAAATCATTGTTATGCATACGACGGATTTGGTCTTTAATTTAAATAATTTTTGAATAATTACGAATCGTAGAGTCTCTTCTGTCACGGGCTTTCAGACATACTCATATCGTATCGTTGTAGTTGTTCTTTTTTATATTTTTTTTGTGTCTTGGCCCGAGACCTGCAATATCGGACGTAAAACGTTGTACTAGATGCTATGTTTTACTGAGTAATTATATTTAAATAAATATATTATAAACGTTGAGCCGTAGTTACAAGAATTTGTAAATTAGTTTAATTAATATATTTCGTGTTTTAAACCATTGAAATTTAACATCGTAATGAATATTTTATAGAGCTTAGTTATCTAAATGTCTACTACGTAGACTACAGACAGTTAATATATATCTATAATTTAATTATACTTTGAACGGTTGAAATCCAAATAACAAAAAGTATAATTATGTCACAAATATTTTGAAGATACCATTTTTCACACTACGGCACTATATGCTATGCTCGGTGAGCAACACCACTGAACGTAGACGATGCCGGTTCAAGTCCTGCAAGAGTCGAAAAAATTTTCAAATTTCGCGTCTTTAAATTACAATAGCTTTCGTCTTGAAATTCAAAATATTAAATGATGGTAATAATATCGTCCGTCCGGGTTGACGAACCGCCTTCCACAAATAGGTAAAAAGCCACTTGACGATAAGTTCTTTGTCCGTTTTAATCGATTGCCAAAATAGGTTAAAGGATGTAGTTTTGTTATAAAAACGAGACGTCTATATTGTAACTGAAATTAGTTAATTCAGAGAATTAAAACGTAACCTAAGAAGCTATCTCTACATTCTCAACTCTAGACAATGTTTTGAGCGAAATAACTCTGATTCGAACTGAAACACGATTAAAGTTTAAACGTTTTAAAATGTATGTAGAGTTGCGCAAGTGCATTGCAGCGTGGAAAACAATATTATGAGTTGTAAACGAGTGAAACCTTTGTCTCGGCACGGGCGCTGTGATCTTGTTGAAAATTCAAATGCGCGCCGCTAACCCCGATCCTGTTTCTTCCTACAAGTGGGGAAAAGGGGGCATACTTCGTCAGGTCGTGACTTATTCTATTGTTCTACGCACTTTGTTGTAATTACGTGTTTACAACAAGATGTAGTTTAATGTAACTGTGACATCTTACAGACTTCAACAAATACTAGCTGAACCGGCTAACGTTTGTTTATTTTGTTTTGTGTCAAAGAAATATTTTAGTTTTATAGTAATTAAATTTGGTCGAAATTTAACTGCTAATTTTTTAAAAAAAAAAAATATATTTTTTTTAAAAAAAAAAAAAAAAAAAAAAAAATTTTAAAAAAAAAGAAAAAAAAATTTGGGAAATTTTTTTTTCCCTGAAAATTTGTTTAATTAAAGTATTATATAGACGAAGAAAATCTTCTTTTTAAAATTTATTTTAGGATTTCCCAATCCGATAATACCGGTGGGATTCGAACCCACGACCACAGAGTGACGTCAAAAAAGGGTTTTAGGAAAGTTTCATATTAATTCTGCATCATCGAAGTTCATGTTTTATGGAACGACCCAAAATACAACCACAAGCACTGTCCGTAGTTTATGCGAGTAGTACACATTTAAATAAAACACTTTAACGGTTTAAAACGCGATATATATTAGTTAAACTTATTTGAAAATTATTTTTAACTTCGGCCCGACGTTTCGGAGGCTTTGCAGCAGCCGTGGCCACGCAGAGACTAAGATGGAGGATGTCTAACGTTAAAGTAAAAATTGATACGCTAGCGCCATCTGTTCCGTCGAAGTTTGGCATAACTGGTCGGGTCCTTGCAGAACTAACTAACGGTGTCTTCGTGTTTGCCGGTATGCTGTTTATTGGTAATCCAGATTTTTTAAAGTTAAAAGTTAAAATGTTTTATTTAAACGACAAGCACGTTAAATAAATTCTAAGATACCATTTTTCTAACCGCCCTTGAATATTGTTCAACGACGTTTATGTACTTAGGAGAGTTATACAGTTAACGAGTACAGTCATTTTACGTAATATTTCGCCTCGTATATCTTTTAGTAGTTCCTGCGTAGCTTTATTGCCAGCTATTATCCATTGTCAAGGTTAGTGCGGAGCTTTTAAGCTTTATTGTAACATTACTTTTATATTATGACTCCCTATTTTGGTCCTCGTATGTCATTACTATGGACCTTATATAGCTACAGGGAAAAGTTGTTTCAAGTCTATTCAATAAATTTATTTACAGACACAAAAGTCTCAAATGCCATAAATGGGGCAAGTGACGTTTTTGCCAAATGTAATAAAACCAAAACACACAGCGTACCTTGTCCAAGATGTTATATGTCTAAGGTATACCATCAAGTGAACTCTAGGCTTGTATGTGTCATAAAAATCTATTTTATAATAGAATATCTCAAATAACCCAGTCATACAATATCGGAGTAAGATGCAATCTCGACTTACTTTAGCTTTGAATATTGAAAAATCAAAAGACTGTGTTCATCATAATATGTTATATCAATGTTTTAGTGGTCGCAATTACACATTTACAAGACTATGATGCGCAATTAAATTAACATATAACGTAGCGTTGAGTTTTAGATTAACAGTTTAACATTAAACAGTATCTTTACTACACTAGTTACATTTTGCGGATTTCGTCTGTGGACGAACGAAACTTCGATATTCCTACCAACAATTTAACATCCAGATTTCAAAACAATGTCCAACAGATTTCAGAAAAATTATTAATTGTTTTAAAGGGGGGGGAAAAAGGGGGGGGAGAGGGGGGGGGGGGGGGGGGGGGGGGGGGGGGGGGGGGGGGGGGGGGGGGGGGGGGGGGGGGGGGGGGGGGGGGGGGGGGGAAAAAAAAAAAAAAAAAAAAAAAAAAAGGGGGGGGGGGGTTTTTTTTTGGAAAAAAAAGGGGGGGAAAAAAAGGGGGGGGGGGGGGGGGGGGGGGGGGGGGGGGGGGGGGGGGGGGGGGGGGGGGGGGAAAAAAAAGGGGGGGGGGGGGGGGGGGGGGGCCCCCCCCCCCCCCCCCCAAAAAAAAAACCCCAAAAAAAAAAAAAAAAAAAAAAAAAAAAAAAGGGGGGGGGGGGGGGGGGGGGGGGTTTTGTTTCCGCCGGGGGGGGGGGGGGGGGAGAAAAAAAAAAAAAAAAAAAAAAAAAAAAAACAAAGGGGGGGCCCCCCCCAAAAAACCCCCCCCCCCCCCCCCCCCCCCGGGGGTTGTGGGTGTCCCCCCCCCCCCCCGGGGGGGGCCCCCCCCCCCCCGGGGGGTTATAAAAAAAAAGGGGGGGGGGGGGGGGGAACCCCCCCCCCCCGGAAAAAAAAAAAAAACCCCCCCCCCAAAGGGGGGGGGGGGAAAAAAAAAAATAATAGAAAAAAAAAAAAAAGGGGGGGGGGGGGGGGGGGGGGGAGGAAAAAAATATAACCCAATGAATGGGGGGGGGGGAGGGGAACAAAATTTTTTTCTTTTTATGCACCTTGTCTTACTTTTTTTTTTGTAAATTTTTACTGTGTTCGTATTTGAACAACAGCAACTTTCTTTTTGTGTTTTTTATTTTAACTTGAGTGTGGCATCGCTGTCCACACTATAAGGACTTACTGAAAATCAGTTTCAGGTCAACAAAGGGCCTGATATAAACTGTGTAAGATCCTATTATACTAGCAGCACACAACATTATTCTATCTTGTTATATTAAGTTATACTGTTAAGATAGAATTGTTTTGTATTTTTTTATGTTTTAATAACAAGTGTAACATGTGTTTTTGTGTGCCTTAGTAGTAAATAAATTTTCTTTCTTTCTTCAAACGCGTCGGACTCTTTCGATCCAACGACCCGTTGACAAGCTACCACTACACCAAACGAGCCCGACAATTTAAGATTGTATCTCTTATAAGTAACCTTTAGTAATAACACTAGACGTCCAAAATCAATTTCCCCTGAAGAGAATTCTTGTCAGTCGTTCTTCCTAAGAGCAATAAAATTAGAAAAAGTTCCCAAACAAATGTTGAAGGCGTTCGGGACGATGTCGGAGCGCGCCCACTTAGCGTGATGGGTTTATTATGAAAATCGGTCCAAAGGGGCCGGCCGACACTGCGAGTCATTCAAAGTCACTCATCTCACAGACGGAAGCGCTAAATAAATCCAATAGACTCTGTAGCTTCACTCAATCGCCTTTCCACTCTTATTTGTGGAAATGCTTTTTATTGTAGTACTCAGCACAGTAAAAGCTCATTGGTGTAATTAGCCACAGTGGCTAATAATCAACGCGTTGTGGGTTCGAATCATTTTATATTGTTTCTGAAACATGTTGGACCACTGGAAACCTGGATATTAAACGGGCGGTAGGAATATCGATATTTCATCCGGCTCACAACCGAAAAGCCCTCAAGTTTAATCATGTTTCGCTTTCAGTCTGTGAATTTTCTAATACCTAAGGCAAAAATAGGTCGACAGCGCATTTCACCTACTCTGAAGTGAACTCCATGCTTGTCCTTTATCAATAAAGAGTCCTCTCAGCAGCCCAATTGGTAGTCTAGTTGCTTATGAAAGTAAAACAATGAATTTTTCGTTGAGACGAGGCACATAAGCTTGATTAACTTAAATTCAAGTATCGGACACCGAAATATGTTCAAAGGAAAGTCGTGTTGGACATTGTAATACATATAGGGTAAAACCTAATTTTTGACATTTTAGTTTTTAACATTGGTTTTTTTGTATATTAAAAAATATATACTCCTAACAAAACATTAGTCTATATATTCTAAATTCTAAAAAGCTCATACCTATATTTAAAGTAAGTTTAAGATTCTTCTAGCAAGGAAGCGCACGTTGAAAATCTCTCAAGAAATGCATATGATCCACTTAGCGAAATTGATTCGAAAGAATTTGTACGAATCAACAATATCTCAAGTTGTCTACGGCAGCTATAGGATACGCTTGTAAAGACAGAAATATGGCAAATTACAAATTCGCTTACTGGATCACGTCCCATAGTTGGGACAGAAACCGTCTACACATATTATCGTATCTAAATTTAGTAATCATTACTTTAGTTTGAAGAGTTTCAGTGTTAGACCCACCGCGCGGCTCCATTACAGGTTGATGGGCTGCGAAGTCTCCATCCCGTTCGCCATTAAACTTTATAAGTTTTAATAACATAATTTCACGAATAGAACTTACACAGATTAAATTGTTTTCAAACGTTAATTGCGCGCTGTAATGTCACAGACGATAAAAACAAATGACTATTAAGAGCGCGTTATGCCCTGTCAAGATAATTACAGAGCCTTTGGAAGGCTCTGGGTGGTGATTGGGTCTATAATTGGCAGTATCGCGGGCTCATTAGCGACGCTCGGTTGGTGATTGAGTTGCACTGACGACCACGAGACCCGATTCTGCTAATTCGCGAGACAATGAAATGCTAGAGGGTCAACAGTGACCAACTAGTGCAATAAACGTCTGTTTTAAAAAAATCGCTTGAACTAACACAAGTTGAATTTAATTTATTTCTTCTTTATTACACAACACACACTCAATTACAATGAACCAAAAGAATAATATCTATAAGGCAACCCTTCTTAAAAAAAATAATATAGAATAAGTAAGACCCAAACTGATGCCTAGGTACATACATTTGTAAATATCGTTTTTAATTTTATTAAATATTTTAACGGTTTAAAACGCGAAATATATCAATTAACTTATATTTAACTTAACGGATGCTTTGAGACTTAAGATGGAGGGTGTCCCTAATGTCAGAGTCAAATCTGCTACGCTAGCGCCACCTGTTACGTCATACTTGAGGTTGTATAGATTTGAGTGAGACGTTAGGCCAGCGAAAATAGCAGAATTGGGACCCCGTAACCAGGCCGCGAACTGAGCTAATGACAATCAAATTTATACATGTCAAGGGGCATTGTTAACAAAACCCGAAGTTTTTAATTACACCTGCCACAATGCTGCTTTAATTACGTGTTTCCGTAGCTATAGCTTAGTTGCATTGCATTTAGCGCAGAAGACTTATAATAAATATATTTCTCTCATTCAAATAAGGGGAAGAAAAAATACCAACTATGAAAGAGATGGCGCTAACGTTGCAGAATTGGCTTTGACATAAGGGTCACCCGCCATCTTGAATCCTACCATGAGCATGGCCGCTGAAAAACTTACGAAACGTCAGTTCTTAGTTAAATAAAAATTACAATCAAATCAAATCATTTACTCCACACACACACACACATAAAATAATACACAAAAATACAATGACAATAAACAACTGTACCTGAAAGTAGACAGGTAGGTAGGCCGATTTTCAGCGATAAATTGAAAATCGAGTTTATGGTGAAAAATATATATGACATGGGCAGGCTTTGAACCGGCATCCACAGCGTTCCGTGCTTTAACCAATTAAAGCTACCGTCATCCTACCTGTCATCGTCGATTTTTTTTTATCCTATTCCATGCACCTCTCTCGCAAGTTATATATTTCGCGTCTTACACCGCTAAAAGCGTATACTTGCGTAAGCTACGTGCTTATGTTTTTTTTTAATTAGAACAACCAATCGCCCGATACACGGTGCTTCAATTGGTTACAGCAGCTGTACGAATCACTATGGGGATGCCGGTTCAAGGTCCACCCGCGTCATCGAATTATTTCAAATCTACATAGATTGTAAATTTTACAACGCTAACACGCGCAGAAAAATGCTTTCAAGTTTTCAAACAATGTAGTTGCAACTGTAATTGTGTCGGAATTTAATCAATCAGGTCAATTAGAATCAGAATTCATTTAGCCGTGAGGCAATTTCGACTAAACCTAATAGTGTGCCGAATCAATGGAAGCAAAACCACTGTTCATAGTTATGCAAAACGGCTGAAACTACTCAAAGAAATAATGCTACAATTTTACATTCATGCATACTAAGAAACTGCTTTTGTAGATAAAGGGTTATATGTATTGCCTAGGAATCCATTATAGAGAGATCCTGGGCTCGAATCCCAGGGAAACAATAGATGGTTTAGCGCAGGGCACACGAGTCTAGTCAACTAATAAATATATACTGATCAGCGAAACGGACGCAGTATGCATAAATAAATAAAATTATAATATATTATATCTATACATAACTTTTACAACTAGACTTTAAATAAAACTGTTTTTACGGTTTAAATGTGATATATATTGACCTATCTTTAACTGTATTTTTTAAAACACCTATTGGCTTAAAACGTAATATATTATATAAAGTTATTTAAAAATTATTTTGACTACCCCCGATTACTGTTTTTATTTTTTTAGTCAAATTCAGTCTTTCAATATCTATCCTTATTAAACTATATCTTACTTTACTTGAAAGACAAGCACAGGGTTCACGTGATGGAAGTTGGAATATCCAAGACATATAAGACCTTAATAAGATGCGATGTCGCTATTTTGGGTTTGTATATTTGAACTTTAATGATACAAAACTTTTGTCTAGCATATTATTCGTATTTCTCGATCAAAGCCTCCATTAATCTTAGCTAAGCTTAGCTGAGCCCACTTCAATACCTGATCCAACAAAATCGAATATATACGAGATAAAACCTTCATGAAAGCTCGATATAACATATTGAGCAAATATTTACTTTGGAATATGCAGACGGCCTATTCAAATATTTAACTTTGCCCACCTGGATTTTAAAATCAGGCGCATGTTCTTTTACAGAGGTTCGCTAAATTCTTTTCAATGTACAACGACCTCCAGGTCAAACGTTACATGAATAGACGATACGAGTATAATCAAAGCTAGGTTACAACGATGTGAGTAGTGCCTATATTATCATGCTTAATGTACACTGCTATGTAAGCATGATAGAGACAATGAATTTGTAGACTAACCGCGACCATCGAAAACGATAACGGAGTTGAAAAAGAAATTGTAACTATTACCTATGTAAGATTTAGCGACAGTTTATGTTAACACTTAGTTCTACCATGTTATTGTTTAAAGCCATGTATTCGTATAAGGCTTAGAGCTTAAGCACGCTGCCTGACATTTTTAATGTGAAAGGTCTTGTGTTCGAATCTCAAGAAGGGAACTCTTCGAGAAACAAGAAATCTGGCCGGTTGGGACACGTACGTCTCTGGGAGCTTTAGAACAGTACAAACTTATTTCCAGGGCTTCCTCGAAAGCACCGTAACGAGCTGGTGGTGAGTTTTGTGGTTCTGGTCGACTATCTCTTCCGAGAAGGGTGTACTACACTTTACCACACGCCCCGCGTCACTATTGCTCGTGAATCGATTATTTTTATTTATTTTATTTATTTAGATAAGACACGCCTGTCGAAACCATAAAAGAAATTTCCCTCAACAAAAACAAAAAAGGATCGCTTCAACGACTCCAAAGGGATTTTTTATTAAAACGTTCCACACACAGCCGGCCGAACGAATAAAATTTTAATAACCAATTAAGTAGTTATTGTTGTCCGATAGAGGCGCAGTGCGCACTTATTAAATTTAAATTCAGCACCGACCCGACACCTGTATTACCCTTGTAACTCGCTTATATTGGCCAAAGCTAACCTTTTTTATAGTGAACTAAGGAAAATAACAAGATAAAATGAAAATGCCCCACGTAAAACTAAATTTGGGCAACTTGTTTGAATCTACGTTCAATTTAAGCTTTTGTTGGGGCCGAATCTTTAATACTGATTGATCCCTTTGATGCTAATTAAAATAATAAGATTAAATATTGTATAGACTAAAATATTTATTTGTGCTTTTAAGATGTCAAGAATTCACAATTTTCGTAAGTTTTTATATGAAATAAAATACTTTAAAAGTTTTAAGCACGTCTGTTGCTTCATATTATAGTACAGATGCTATATTTTAAGATTAAAATCGTTATTTGTCATTTATTTATTGACTAACGCTCGCGTAAACATAAATACTATTTATTTATTCCTAACCCTAAGGGGAATTTTTGGCGAGTAGACATTTTTTTTAAATGGCAGATAGATATACTTATTTGCCATGTTAAAGGACACTCTTTCAAGTTGCCGCTAAAATTCCAATATTGTTGTTAAATAAACCATAGATAATAAAACATTTCCTTCGTTCTAAGTTTAAACTTCTTCCACAGATTAATATTAATAGCGAGCATCGAGAGCGCGTAAAGTGTGCAAAATATGAAATGAGGAAGCAATAAATACTAGTTTAACTTTCGCGTAATAAATTCTATACTTCACTATAAAGTTGCATTTGGCTCCGTGTTTAAGACTTTGTGCAAGTTCATAAATGAATTTTCAATGCGCAGTGGGTTGAATTTTCGCTAAAAATGCTTTCAAAAGTTACACAAATGCCTCGCTGATTAAAGTTTTCAATGGATTTACATTTCGGTTTTATTTTTAAACTGTGCTGGTTCCTGTTTTCAAACACAATATGTCGTATATACGGCTTGATTTTCCCAACCAAGTATGGAAGAAATAATAATGTCCAATATATAGGAAAGAAATAGAAATCGAATTTAGCAAATATAGTCTTGGCATGATTTAACGAACTAGCAGTACGTTAAATACGCGAGGCGTTAGGTTCGAATCGTGGGAAAACAAAAAACTAGTTTCAGTCGAAGAAAGCACTGAAATCTGGGTAGAGATCTCGTATAAGAGATTTAAACAGAAGCGCGAAGGCGCAAGCGCAGACAACATTACCACAAGACGAACTTATTAATGCATATTAAAATACACATTCTATGACTATAATGATGAATCTTTGATTTAGTTCTTGGTGTTTATTGATCTTGGTATATTCAGTTTTCTCTGAATGACATTGACATTACGAAACAATTTTACAGGGCCCAAACAATTGAAAACAGAATTCCAAAGCACAAGTCGTAATAGAGGTCTGTGCTTGACAGCTGTGCACTTAAAAACAATTAGAATAGAATAATTCAGTGCATACAATCTCTTTTAGCTGCAGCGCACGTCGTGGGCAGATGTGACCTACCTTTTTGTTTGCAGAACCTGCTGCTCATTAATCTTAATTTCTCGAGCGATAGGTTTTTGATGTTTGAATTACAAAAGAAGTATTACATCGTCCTATAGGTATGCTGCATTCCCTATATGGGGCAGATAAACGTTTTTACCGTTTTATATGTGCACGGATTTGAACCCACTGCCTTTTATAATAAAAGTAATGCAATCCAAAAAAATATCATTTAGCAACTAAACTGGCATATGCTGTCTCAATAATTTTTTAACGACCGCAATTTTATTTTTAACGTGCATCGTGTGTGCTTTAGGAACTAGATTGTAACATATATTCTCCGTGCTCGAATATTTATCAGACATAACAAATGCATATCTATGTAATAAAACTGAATAAAAGTATTTAAATAAAACACTTTAACGGTTTTAAACTAATATATCGCGTTTGAACCGTAAAAAAGGTTTATTTAAATGTGTACTACTCGCGTAAACTATAGACAGTATTGAATAAAAGTACTTATAATATAGAAAAAGAGATAGAACAAGATTGATCTTGTTTCTCTTTCAGTCAGGCTTTAAGTTCTCACTATTCTCGAAAAAAATCTTCACGGATTGAATTTCAGCTTAGCGCATCGTATAATTGGACTGTAAAATTGGCTTTTTTTACATTAAAATAGGATGCCAGAAAAACGCTACAGTCATTTACTGATACAGATTAAATTAAAAGGATTTACTTTTTACTAATAGTATATGCATTACATTATATAGTCTGTATAGTACAGATATTTTCGCAAAAAAATCTAAATGTCTTAATAAACACAGCTAACACTAGGTTACGACAATTCCTTTATTCGGGCGAGTCTCTCGGCATAACTACCAAAACAAAGTGGAGGATTTTGTCCCGGTTTCCGAGAAATTCCACATCGGGGCTCCTAACAATTCCAACAAAGCAACTAGCAACAGAGATGAACGTGCTTAGAATGACGTATACGGTTCATTTACACAACTCTGTTATCTATGCTGTCGCGTCAGCAAGCCTAATGAAATTAGCCGAGTTACTTTTTTACTAAACGAATCAATTGATTGTAACTTACGAGGTAGGTACTCGGGGTCCTATTAAACAGAACTAAGTTTATCGTAACACAAACATAAAGATTACTGTGAGATTGTTAATCAGATCCTAATTTGTGTGTTTTCGTAATAAACAAGCATGATTCCTTCATAAGGTATAAAATACCCCAGACATCTAAATATATTAATATATAAAGCTGAAGAGTTTTACTGTCTATACACTATCACGTTTAAATAAAATACTTTAACGGTTTAAAATGCGATATATTAGTTAAACTTATTTGAAAATGATTTTTAACTTCGGCCCGACGTTTCGGATGTTTTGCAGCAGCCGTGGTCTCCCCATGAACGATGGGAAGTTTAACTAATATATATCGCGTTTTTTAATGTGTACTACAACAGACAGTATTTTAATATATTAATTACCTATAACAATATAAATACCAGAGATAACTCCTCAGAAAACTTTATAATAGTATAGATTAACGTCGCGGTTTTTACAATGTTATTCCCAAGGGCTTTTGTTCATAAAACCCCCCACAGCAGCGACAACAGGACACAAAGATAATTGCGGAAAGCACATCACAGCGAGTGGAACTTTTTACACTCGCTTCCGGACCTCCGAGAGACAAATGAACCACTTCACTGCAGACAAAGCATTATACGAGTTTCTTTGCTCCCCGAATGAATTATTTGGGTATCTTCGTGTTACATATAAAACCTTTTTGGTACAGTATATTCATATAACCTCGCGCATTTTTTTTTATTAATCTTTGGTAACTGATAGTGATGCTTCGCCGGACTTTGAAAAGAGACATGTCCACATAATAAGATAGAAAAAAATGAGTCTCATAATATATTACTGTTCCCCGGGACTATGGTTACAGCAAAGCATCTGATACATCAGGCCTTAGTTAAAAGTAAAAAGTGAAGAACTGTTTCTTCTTGTGTGGCATAGGGTAATCATATTTATATGTCAGTTTTACTAATCGCGTAGTATATTTCTCGTTTTAAACCGTTGAAAGTGTTATTTAAATATAAATTTAACATTTGACGCGCTCTTTGGTGTAATGGGAGCATTTTATGCGTAACAGTTAACAGGTCGTGGAGTCGATCCCTACCGAGTCCTACATGTTTAATCCTATCCAATCTGTATATAAAACGAGTGGTAGGAATGTCAAGATTCCGTCCGGGTTACAAAACACCGAACCACTGATGAAAAATCCGTGAAGTAAGCGCATTTGGGTTTAATTTCCAATGCCAAAATAGATGCGACAGCGCATCTAGATTAGATGTTATATGGCGGGGGTATTTCACCTTATTCTATCATTTAAAAAACCTTACTCGAGTTAAAAACTCAAGCCGTGTAGTCGCTCATTATTTTAACCTTCCACAAAGCTAATAGAGATGTTATCACCTTTTTAGTTTCATTTGACAGCTGCCTTGTTGAACTATCATCGTAAAACCAGACGGATGTAGGTAAATGACAGCTACGAAGTGAGTTCGTAAAACGTTAATGTTAACGTCGATAGACGCTCTGCGGTTATAAAACCCGCTCAGCACCGCTAACTGTACACTGGGGCCTGGTGCGATAAATCAAGATGAGCGCACTATGCATTCTCACCAATTTACTTCTACCTTTAACCTGTCTGTCTATATAAACGACTAGCTGTGTCAGCGACTTCGTCCGCGCAGAAGTCATTTTGGCCTTTGCAAACCTCCTGTTCAACTCTATAAATTTCCAATTTCTCGCTGTTTCTTTGCTTCTATTGGTCGCAGCGCGTTTTATAGTGCCTTCCTCGATAAATGATTTAACCAACACAGAAAGAATTAACTCAGTAGTTATTGAGATTGATGCGTTAAAACAAGGAAACAAACATACAAACTCTTCAACTTTATATACAAGGTTATTTATTCTTTGTTGATACTAAAGCTGAAACACGTCAAACGTCTCTTTATTCGCATCAGGATAAAAAAAATACTGTCTATAGTTTACGCGAGTAGTACACATTTAAATAAAACACTTTAGAAAGCCAGGGCCTCTCGCGCTTAACAACTTAGCTATAAGTTGTTAAGCGCGAGAGGCCCTGGCTTTGAATCCCGGGGAAACGATGCATTGTTTCGGGAACAGGAGTCTTAGGGCAAACGGGATTCTACTACTACTACTGATGTAAAGCATCCGAATCGTCAGTAATTAAATTTGTATATAAGTTAACTAACACATTTCGCGTCTTTCGATGCATATACAAACGTGGCAGATCATAAATATGGCAGAACCAGGCACTAAGTACATACATACTGGCTATAGGATGTAACATTGGAGGCTTACGTCAGACCTTTATCCATATTTTTGACTTAAGTATCATAAATAATACAAATTTACCTCAATGACTTAGGCGCGAAATAGATTTCCGGAAGCTTGGAGTGCTCGTCTGTGATTTTAAAAAAATGTTGCTGCGAGCATTATGCAGATATACCTAAAAAAACCTGGAGAAAACTAGAGAACTCTGGACGACGTAATAAGCCAATCATAATGTTATTGTTATTCCACTTTGAAATAACAGCACCACAAGATACCCAACAGCTATTGGTCTTTATAACCCGTTTGTCAGTTTGACCTACATTTTGCAATAATATGCCAATGTACCTATTCCCTGCCCGAGAATGTGGTGTATTATAGATTCCCAAGGGACAAAAATATGAGAGAGATTAAATGAGAAACATTATCACCACTAGTCATATATTGCACACATCTTACCTATTTACGTGAGGCTATTAATAAAAATTTAATTAAAACGCTTTTAACTGGTTAAAACGCAAAATGTATTAATTAAAATAGGTTTAACTAATATATGTATTTATTTCGCTTTGAACCGTTGCAGTGTTTTCTTTGAATGTGTACTACTGGCGTAAACTAAACTATATTAGTCAAATTATTTTAAATATATGTGAGCGTTTTGGAATACGTTGACTAATACATTTCGCGTTTTACACCTTTCAAGGTTTTTTATTCAAATGATGTGTACGACTGCCCTAAACTTTCTCTTATAGAATACATTTATAAGTCAGATTTTAAATGTCGTTTGTATTTTACGGTCAATAAATACTAAACAATTAAAACCTACGTATTGATCCGATATTATTATTAATCAAAAACGTCACAGATATGTCTTATTTACGCAAATCATTAGCTAGGATAAATGATAAAATTGAAAAAACAAAAAACAAGAAGTCAATGTCATACTTAATGGTAACAGGATGTTATACTTATGCACGGTAAAAACAAAGGAAATTCAGGTAGACTCGTATAGCTACTTAAACTTGGCTGAAGTAAGCTCTTTTCAATCAGCCACCCACACATAAGTACTTGTGCCCACTCACTGATAAAAGTCAACAGACTCTTTAAAATTTACAATCAAGCTACCCTTAATTTTCAAGAGGATATAATCTCGATAGTATGCCGAAAATTTGACTGATTTTACATCAAAGTATTTTTAAATAAAATACTAACGATTTAAAACGTATTATATATTAGTTAAACTTGTTTGAAAATTATTTTAACAGGTAGGTATGCTTTATAACCATTTTGGTCACGGGGAGTCTCCCCATTTAAACAAGTTTAACTAATATACATTGCGTTTAAAACCGTTAAAGTGTATTATTAAAATGTGTACTACTCGCGTAAACTACAGACAGTATTACATCGAAGTAATCATTATATTAGTCAGTGAGTTTAATTTACTTTATTTATATGTTACAAAATATTATATATGGATATACGAGTATGACCGATTACCCTTAATAAAAATTTAAAAAATATCCATTGATGTAGGTTCGATTATTAACCTAGCTCTATAGAACAACTCTACTTCTAAAAACACTCTAGGATCTACATAAAGAGAAAAGTGTGAAGCAAGAAGTGAAAATAATAATTGGCTTAAAGGTCTCATTACCAGCCCATTCGATATTTTAAAAAAAATCTACTTCTGTAAAAGTCTATTGAAGTTATCTGTCAACTGTATACTGTCATTGTCAAATCCAAAACTTAAATAAAAGGGGAATAAAGAAAAACAACATATAAATATCTTACTATTATAAATACTAAATACGTCAAGAAAATAGAAGCAACACTGAAATTTTAACAGAATTGGATATAATAGTCGTATTTCGATAAACATAAAATCCTAAATATACTTATTGCCGGACTTTTTGATCAGAACAATCGTATACAAATAGAGTATTACAAGATATAAAGCAAAATAAAACCTGAGGTAGTCTGAATTACTCGATATGGTACGCAGAATTCGAGAACCAAGCACTACAGAAGATGAGATAGTAATCGGTAATATTAAATTCTTATACATTTATAATATAAGTTGATCGGGCACCTATTGGTTTTATCTTAATATTTTTAGATACATCACCAGCAAAGAAGCATAAACGACATAAACACAAGAAAAAGAAAAGAAAACCTGAACATGAGTATGAAAGTGACACATCCATCGATGTGTCTTATGAAGATGCCATGGATAAACCATTCAAAATAAAAAGTAGAAAAGAAGTACCAGGCACCGCTGCAGATTTACTAAAAGCACAAACTATGAAAACCACAGATTATCGAAAATCAATGCCTGGATCATCTTCCAGTACTCCACCAAAGGTACCTCCTAAGAAAAAGAAAACAAAAGGCAAAGATAGTGGTACTTCTAGTGAGGAGGAGAGGTGGCTGGATGCTATCAAATCAGGCAAACTTGAAGAGGTATATTTTTCTATTTTTAATGGGTAGTATCATATGTGTAATACTAAGTACTAACAAAATTTGTAATGTTTTCTACCTACATATTTTATTGCATAATTTACCTCCTCAGAAGATTAATCTTTCTTGTTTGCGCTAGGTAGATGAGGAACTTAAGAAAATCAAACCTAAAGATCCCAAAATGATGACGGCTAGGCAAAGAGCTATGTATGAAAGAGGAACTGACAAAGAAACTAGTCCCGGTCGAGAAGTATTACTCGCCTTGCCTTCAGGATATAAGGAAAAAGTGATGACTGCTGAAGCATTGCAGAAAGCTGCATTAAAATCACAAAAGCGGAAACAACTAGCTGATGAAAAAAGGGAAAAAGATAAAAAGAAAACAATGGATCGTCTTCTCAAGAAACAAGAGTCGAAAAACCTCAAGAACATGCATAAAGGAAAACCTCTTCGAAAGCAAGAACCCATGATAGTCTATAAAAATAATAAAAATGAAATAACTCTTTCTCTCCCACCCGGAATGGACTTCCCATTGGAGACCAAAAATTCTCTTGAACCGCCAAAGCCTGTTAAATGTGGTGTAGAAGGCTGTAATAATAATAAAAAGTATAACTGTTCTAAAACTGGCTTACCATTGTGTAGCTTAGAATGTTATAAGAAGAATATTGCAATAAATGTTCCATAATTTATAAGAACTTTTAATTAATAGGATTAGTAGACTCCTAGTTTTACGTATGTCCTATAGGTAAATTTAAATTTACATAAAATTTTCTATAATGGCCTTGAAAACATGAAATGTTTTGCAGAAATATGCCACACATTGCATAGAATATAAAACTATACAACATTAACATCTTTATCTACTTCCCATTTAAGAGCTATGTAATATATATACAATATATACTAAATAGCTCTTACTAAGAGAAGATTTTTCAAAGTGCAGAAAAAATGTTTGTGGGTATATAAAATAAGGAATAACACAGTGAGCATATTATATTTCATAAGATAATGTAAATACAGAGCATCGTGTCATGTAAGATAAGGACTACAAATTGATTATATTTTTATAGTAATTATGAGTTTCCACACTTGACAGAACGCATACTTTTTATCGCAACATCCCATTGGGTTCACAGAAGCCATATCTTCATATTCTTTACAATTCATGGTCAATATTGCTCACCACAGCCATTACAACATTATGTACTCATGTTTTACAACAATTACAAGTTAATATTTGGTATTGACACTGAATGTTAAGTTACTATCTAAAGTTTAGTGATTTACAAAAATTGTTTGCCAAGCAATGAGCATTTTTGTCACTTTATACTGTTTACATACTTATAATAAACTCTATTATCTAAGCAACATCGATTTGGCAAATTTCTTGAGCCATGTACATTCATTTAATACATGCATATTCAATTTGACACAGTAAAGCATTTGGTTAACTGCACATGTTAACATTAAGAACCTTAGAAGTTTAAATAGACTACAAATGGTGACAATAGTTTAAATAGGACACATCAACTAATGTAAGAGACTATACCTTGTAAATCTTTTAAATACTTGGAGAATAAGAAGGGAATACTGTGGATGGTTTCTTCACATGCAGACATATGTCATTGTTATATATAAGTACAGGAATATGACTTGCGCATCTTCAACATTTCATTTGTACCAGCCTCTAAAGTATTTACACTACGCACAACAGATATGTTACTACTAGTAAAGTCCATGGGACAAGTCACCATACTCCTCATAAATGCTCAATTCATTCTTCACCTCACTGCGAAGGTCTACATAGAAGACAGACTTGAAGTCTACTTTGGTCAAATTTTAGATACCCAAACATGTAAGCCAGCAAGGTAGTACAAGACAACCAGCTAGGTATCAAACATTTGTCCGTTTAGAGCTCCTTAGGCGAGCCAAACCATTCTGTAACTGCTAAGACTGATTGTTCTGTTTATTTGACCTTAGTCGTGCAAGACCTGACCGTTCCTCTTCCTCATCACTTGTGCATGAAAGCCCTCCGACAGCACCTCTCGATGATGTCGCTTGAATCAAGTCCTGATCTGGACCATTTCTACTTTCATAAAGCAATATACCTAAGGTTTCTTCATAGATTCTCGCCTCAGGAAATTCTACTTTTGTGTGTTTCTTATCAGTAGCGTAAACAATTGATGTACAACATACTTCAGCACATTTCTTGCCATGACCAAAGAAAGACCAGCAGCAAATTTCATTGGAACCAATCACATCCTTTATAAATAATACCCTGCCACTAAAGCGCAGTGACAGTTTGTCAAAAAGCTCAATGTTTTTCAGTAAATTATCATCAGAGGTACTTGTGTATGAATACTTGTTATTGTGCCGGTTAATAAGCAGCTTGACAACAGGCTGAAAGTTCACAAAACACACATTAGAAATATGGCAACTTCATCATTTTAAGAAATAAAACCTCCATTTTTACCTTTGAAGTAGACATGATAAGTAATTGCTCCTCTTTTTGAGAAGTGATTAAAGGAACTCTGCAAATGGGTTCAGCTTCTCTTTCCTTTTTCGCCAATGCCTGTTGGCAGGAGTCCGTTAGTTCTTCTATAAGAAAGTATTTTGCTTCAGCTAATAATTCCATTATTTCTCTGTAAGTATCTGGCAAGGCAACTGTCCCATCGCGCAGATAGTTAAGAATTGTTCCGAAATGCTTGCCACAGCGATCGATTAGGATCCAACCTTAAATAAAATATTTAAATATCTTATAATATATTCATCCGCCTAAAACATAGTTGATGGCGAAATTGATAATAATAGTGGGTACCTTCAGAATCGGTCAATACCTCCATTCTACCACTAAACATGGTTCTTAACATATTATCACTCTTCGTTAGCGTCCCAATAGTTGTGTAAAATAGAGTACCTCCCACATTTAATTTAACATATTGGGATGGGCTGCCTTTTATCAAAGTTTTGTGATCACCCGACATATTATCCTTAATTTTCCTTTAATCAAGTACCAAGAGATTATTTATTGGAAAGAAGAGTTGGGCTAATTTTAAGTATTTCAATCGCTCAGTTCCTTTTCCATTATTTTAGTTTATTTAACTATTTTTTTATTAAATTTAGTACTTAATTGCGAATATGAAATATTGGAAATTATTACCACAGAGTATAAATTTAAAATTACTAATACAGATATCATAGTAGATATGTAGGTACCGAGCATGGCACAGAGTAAACACAATATACTAGCACAGAGTAAACACAATATACTGGCACAGACTCAAATGTTATATTATAGTTTTAGGAAAATCATTTCTTTTCGGATGCCGTATGATTTCGTATGACAAAAAACATAACTTTCACGTTTTAAACCTGCTTATCAGTCAATCAGCGATTGATGAACTCTCGTCTCGATCGTGTGATGTATTTAGATAAATAATACTAATAAATGTATCATAAATTTATTTATTCAATTTTTCTAGTGTCTTTCGTACGCAACATTTCACTAAATATAGTAAAAGCATTCTGAACAAAAGCGTAACAAATAGAAAGCAACTGAATTCTTATTTTGAAATAAAACTGATATTTACTTTAAAAATACTCATAATTATACAATTGCTTATTAACAAAACATTCGAACTCAGGTATAATCATCCATTGTTGATTTTTTACTTGACGTAACTGTAGAGTAATCGCTCTGTTTGCTCCCAAATGTTTTTGCCTCTTCTATCGTTTCGGGCAATTTTGCATTTAATGTTTCCGGTAGAAACATAGAAATCACTACACTTAATAAACAAGAACCAGCTAAGATAACGCCAGGTAAACGTGGATCCACTCGACGACCCTAGAAATCAAACAGAGATATTTACAGATGTAATTTTATTAATATTTCAATTCGTTACTAAAGTTGTTAAAAATGATTGTGCTAACAGAGTCCCAATTAATGTAAAATCAAATTAAAGCTGATTTAGAAAACATTTATCATTGTTATACGACGGAGCGGTGTAATCAATAATGAGGAACAAGACAAAATAACAAACAGATTGAAAGCATCTAATGATTGTAATATGAAACGGTGTCTTACTAAGTATAAAATGTAAGGCGCTGTTGCAGCCGCCACACTAGATAAGACGTTCCCCAAAGCTAATCCCGACTGTCTCAAACACGTCGGGTATATCTCCATATTGAGTAAATTGATCGCAAAGAACGATACCGATATAGTAAGCCTTCCAACAGTTATTAACACACTGCTTATCCACCACGCTCGAATCCAGGAGATGGTAGCTAAAAATAATATATTTCTTTAGGAGTACAAAAACGTCTACCCTAAAGAAATTACTTACTTCGTAGTGTTAACATATTATTGTAGTTATTTTTTTATTGAATTTGTAATATTTGTAGAAATAGGGAAACAATAAACAGCAAAACAAAAACGAAAATTTTACTATTATAGTATACGAATTGATTATGTACAGCAATTTTAAAAACTATCCTTAAACGAATATATTTGTTGAAAGGATCTTAAAATTCAAAATTTTTTAATCCCTTACTCATTTCTCGTAGCGCAATAATGGTCCAGATAGTTGCAATGATAAAAAAGGAAGACGCTGCTGAGCGCCGACGACCAATATTATTGCACAGCCATGCACCAATGAAGTTCGAGGGTATCTCAGCGATTGCTTGAATGGAGAACTGGATAAAGGGGTTCGAATCTGTCTTTTCACCCGTACTCAAAATTAAAACTGAGTAGCATATTGACACGAATACCCTGCAACATAAATATAGAACAAATCGCATCGGGCTGACGTCCGCGAATTCTCGACAATTCAACATTTAACAACAATCATAAACAGCACTTGAAAGAAATTAGTATTTTTCTTAGTTACTTACCATAATAAAAGCAATAAAATTGTATTCAACGCTAGTCTTCTGCCGGAAAATAAAGCTAAAGGCCCAAATCCGCTCGAGGACTTTTCGACTTTCATAGATAGCAGCTCTTTCTCCGTTTCTACCCTCAATTTACAATTGTTAACTTCAGCGATTTTCTTTAATAATTTTACGCAGCGTTTTGACTTTCCCTCCACGTACAGCCATCTTGGTGATTCTGGTATTTTCCTATAAAAGTTATGTTATGTAAGCGGACGAAAGAAAGCCAACCAGTGTATGTAAAGGATTCTTTTCGACTTAAGTACCTATTAATGAGTCATGTGATACTATAAGCTTACCAAGAAAGTAAAATGCACGGCAACAGGGGAGCTGTGGTGGCGATAACGAATATTCTCCAATCTCGTAGCCACCAGTAAATGAAGGGCATAGTCGCCAATCCAATACTAAAAGCTGTATATCGGAGAGACGTGGTAATCGATCTTCGCGCTGGTGATGACATTTCCATCGATATAACAGACACTGTCTGTGGAACGGACCACGATGGTACAGTAGCAACAACACAACCGGTCACGAAAACCACAAACGATGTGCCGGCTAATAGAGAAATTATTCTTCCCAAGACTATCATTGTTAAGGAGAGTACATAAGTGGCTCGACGTCCGTAGCTGAAAACATATTTTAACTTGATAAATAATAAAAAACATTTTTTCATGTTTAAAATATGTCTCTAACAAGATCGTTTATCAGTAAAAACAATATAGACTCGCGCGCCTGCGACATGCATGATAATATATCTACACTAGTATATAAAGTTGAAGAGTTTATTATAAAACGTCACGATACGACCAATAGAAACGAAGGAACAGTGGGTACTGGGGAAATGAAAGAATATATTCATCTTATAGGTTATTCGGGGGGGCCCCCGCGGAAAAAAACATCAAAATTTTTATACAAAGCATACCAACTACATATATAACTAACTTAAAGGTATGCACAACTTAAATTTTTTAAGACAGACTTGCAAAAACGATGGGACGCGGACTACGTCGTTGGTAAGTGTGAAAATTTACAAACATGAGGAGGTTTACAAAAACAAATTTTAATAAACAATAACTAATCTACGCGGATAAAGTCGCTTGCGCAGCTAGTTAAAACATCTGACAAGATGCGCTGTCGACTCATTCAGCCTTGAGATAATTGAAATCCAGACTAAAACGGAGAAGTAGAAAAATATACGGCTTTACCTACTCGGTTTTAGAAAAAAATATATATTTATTCAATAAATATATTGCACCTGGGGGAAATAGACCCAGGGGTTAGTTGATTATTAAAACCTGTAACCTTTGGACCACTGAACCCAATACACCTTTAGACAGATAACGGATCTTAAGAAGACTAATAATAGATGTATGACTAATAGATATTTGTTCTGTTTTTACTTACACGTCGCCGAACCATCCGAAAAATATAGACCCGAAAGCTTCACCGATTTTGCTATAGGCGAAGATATTTGCAATATTTATTTCTTTATCGCAAACCCAGTTCTTTTCGGAGGGAATAGTGGATCCGTACCAAGTGGTGTCGTAAGTATACGAATTACATTCTGAAAGAAATTAGAAAGGAAAAAAATATCACTGAGTTTCTTTGTTTATAATAAATAAAGTACCTACATAACAAACAGGAGAGAAAATAGAAATTTGCGTCAATAAGTTGTGTGATCATTACTGAATTTTACTTAATGAATAGTTTTTTTTTACTTTTTAGAATTCGCTTCATTTTTGCCATAGCCATATCTCATGTTGTGCATAATGATTATGAAATTTCAATAAAATTCATCCTACCGTGAAAATGTTTGTCTCGTCAAAATTACAAAACGTTATCTCATAGTTATCGCGATGTCTAGCTTATAGGGATTTAGGTATAGTAACGTTTTACTATCATTTTGGTGGCAGTTACGATTGCGTAAAAAAGACTTGTTCAACGTTACACAGATGATAATACACGTTCACAAGATCTGTAGTTTGCGTCTTACATTGAACACTTTTTAACGGTTTAAAAGGAATTAGTTCTATATTCTTGAGTATTTATATTCATATACTTTTTACACTTCAATTGATTTAAATAGGCTCGGAGTTGTTAAGATTTCGGTGTCCTGCTTCACCCAGGAGCGCCAGAGCTAAACGTGAAGCGTAACTTTTGAGACACAAACTACTTAAAAAAATTTACTATTTAAAACAAAATAAACTTAGTACCTGTAGTTTCATTGTTTAAATCCGGGTTTTTATATAAAACGCAACTTTCGAATGAAACTTTTCCATTTTCTGTACGGCTAAAATGAAAAATATAATTATGTTAAAACAATGATAGGGCTAATTTAAAAATTCCATAATCTTATTAACAATTCAACTAATTATTTCTTTCTGTACCATACTTACTGCGGAATATATCTTGCTTTCCAGTCAAATTCACTGACACTATCATTTGATTTGTCGGGTACTTTGCACGTATACGGAGTTATGGCCAAAGAAACTATTAAATTCATATAAACCATACTCCACAAGAAAATTAATAAAATATTGTATTTTATATCGAATTTCTTTTGATATCTCCCCTCATCTCCAATTTCATGCAGCGCCCGATCATAAACACTATCCATTTTGAACAAAACACTTCTGTTTTTGGTTATAAGGGAATTGACTTTTTATAAGGAAGCGATTGTGTGACAACAAAAGACGACTGAAACGTTGTGTTTGAGAAAACAGAAATTATTTAATCTTTCAAGCCTTCTCTATAATGTGATAACAGTATTTACTTATTCGATAAATGTTTATTTTCTTTGAATCGTGTTTGAGAAGAAACAATATTACCTAATATGACTTACCTGCTTATTATAATGACACCTTATATGAACTTCGTGGATTAATTTAATACTAGGAATACAAGATAGTTCCTATTCTTAATAATATAAAAACATTGAAATAAAACACTCTTAATTTGTAAGTTAATAAAGATAGATAATTTTTATATTATCTGTTATTCGTATATTAACTAATAATTTTATTATTGTTTTACATTGTTAAATCGTCTTGTGAAGGCACTTACTTTTGAAGCGGAGCGAATAAAAAATAAAAATTTACTTATCTTACAAAAAATTGCGTAAATGTATTTCACTATTACTAAAATTTGTTTTAAAAGCTTCGAACCTACTGTAAAACTTAAGGATGTAACTTTTAACAATCGTAAATGTAGGTAGGTATGTATATAACGAGAAATGATAACCTTTATTATCACTTGTATTTTTGGGTCGATTTATTAAACAATATTGCTTCCGTAACCGGTTAAGCACTGTTAGTACAGGTATATACTACGTGTTAATATTGGTTCAATAGTGCCATTACTTACCATTTTGTGTAACAGTTTTTTTTTTCAACAACGATTGGAGGAATGTCCCATTATAAAGTCTCGTCTAGCTAGTAGATTTAGATTTACGATTTGGTTTAAAAACCATTAATGGAGATCGACAGGAAAAGAGAGAAAATGCTGTAGTAATTTAGAAGTTTTGATTCCTATTCCCAATTAATTAAAAAAATATATATAATTCGTTGGTTATTTTTAATTTTATAAGGTAGTGATAAACTATTATCTAAACCTATATTCTGTATCGTCCTCTTTGATTTTGTTAGTCTGTGGACATACCATAGTGTATTACACCTTTGGTCATAATTTATGGTTCGTAATTGTGGTTTTGCTCGCTTGCCGCCTGCGTGCATTTTTAGTGAAATTTCGCGCGTTTGTCCTATTTCATCTCAGATTTATGTTCATTAACCGATAGTATGGGAGCATATTTATCGGAACCCGTTACTGAAAAAATATCCAGTGATGAATCTAACAACAAATATGAATGCGGCGCGAGTTCTATGCAGGGGTGGCGTGTCAACCAAGAAGTAAGATTTCTTTGTAATAAATATCCCCGTTATAACCTAAGCATTATTGCAATAGGTGAACCTGATGTGAACTATATTTCATAGAGTCTGAGATCGAAAGTACTTATGTACATTTTCTTAACTGCTTACAACAAAGTAGTAGTACCATGGACTAAGTCAACCAAAAGAATACATTACAAAGATACAATTATATTGGTAACAACATAGTTTATGTTACAATGTTGTTCACAGTTTGATAATATCTAAATATTTTAGGATGCTCACAATACAATGTTGGATTTTGACGTGAATACATCTCTTTTCGCCGTTTACGATGGACATGGCGGGGCTGAAGTCGCTACATACTGCTCGCAGAATTTGCCTAATTTCATTAAAAACACAGATGCATATAAGAGCGGCGATCTTGTGAAAGCATTAACTGATGCATTTCTTGGATTTGATGATTCTATTGCCACAAAAGAGGTTATGGACATTTTAAAAGAACTGGCAGGTATATAATAGGCTTTGCTGTATAATCTAGACTTCGATATGATAATATCTTCAATTTTACTGAGCTTAAATATAATTAATTATCATCTAGAACGCCATATAATGGAGACAAGTTAATTACCCTTTTAAATTATTGGACTCTGAACCTTTCAATCTCATACTATTTAGTCTAAGTATGTGAAGATTGTTGTTGTCATGCTCTCTGTATGTTTTATAGGTGAAATAAACCCACCTGGCCCCAGCGATAATGAGGAATCAGAAGATGAAAGTATTAGTAATTTATATAAGGATGCTCGCCTACCCCTACAGGTAAATATTTCCTTTACTGACAGTTTCATTTTGTAAGCTAGATACCTTTAACAACACAGTACATCAGTAACCTTTATTTAATAAAAATAAATATGTTAAACATTTTCAAAATAGCAATAATTTTCAGGAGGTTTTGGCAAAATATGAAAACAAACTCAGTACTCTACATCGTGCGAGACTTGGAGACAAAACCACACCATTGTCTCCATGCTTAAGAGCAAAGAGAAGCATTGATGAACCTGGTGGTTCAGGTAAGTTTTTTTTAAAGTTCACACAATTATTTCAATATGTTTAAATTATTAAACATATTGAAATAATGGTGTGAACTTCTATGCCTTTTGTCCTATTTATCTTAAACTAGCTGAGCCAGCGACTTCCTCCACGAGAATCATTATTTTGGACATTATTTATCTTTACAAACTTTGTTTGCAAAAAAAAGTTGTTAGCCACGTTTTATTCACATTTCCCCCTGTATCTTCGCTTCTATTAGTCACAGCGCGATGTTTGAGCAACTCTTCAGCTTTATATATTAGTATAGATTTCTTAAATCTTAACTTCAAATATTTGGGTCTATAGTAGTTAATAGTTATATTATCTTAATGGCTTATTCTTGAGATCCCTTCCACACATTCCATTCCCTTTCACAGCTGCAATTTCTTAGACAAATCCTTTCAAATTATATACAGGTAAGGAATAACCTAACCATTTATATTTGCATGGCTCCTTTCTCCTGTCTTCTAAAATACTCCTTATAAACAGCTTCTCTCTATTAATTACCCCTCGGAGTGAAGTGTTTCCTATCTATATAATTTCTTAAATTTAAACTTTTTTTCTAGTTTACTCTAGTAAATACACATGAAAAAAATTGTTTCAGATTTTTATTTTCTACACTTGTATATTTATTTTGTTGTTTAATATGTTATATGTCTCATTTATATGGTTATTGCTTTTATTATTGTGCAAGAAAGTGTTAATAAATGAATAAACTTTTTGTCACAGGTTCCGGAGCATCTAGCTCTAATGCAGAATGTAGTGTTGCAGCTGGATCAAGCAGTGAACAGCCAAATGAAGCTGCTTCCAGCAGTAATGGCTCAAATTCTAAGGAGGTGCGTAATGGGGAAGATGCCGGCGGAGTTTCCTCAAGCAATTCTGACAAAGATAGAAATGGAGAGGTAAACTTTGTCAATGCTATTTAACTTCTAAAAATTTCTGTTGTTATTTGATTTAAAAAAATATAGTTAGTCATATGAATTTTGTAAAGAAATAATCCAAAACATCTTATACAGTACAAATACTAATGTCTTTTAGTTATAAAACTAACTAAAATAATTACACCTATAATCTTTTGTTTTACATATTTAGGTGTCAACCAGTGACTCAACTGATAAGACTCCAGAGAAAATTGCAATGGAAGTAGAAACCACCCCAGACAGCTCAGCAGATAATAATTGTCACCAGCCGGAACAGAGTGAAAACAGTAAAGATCAAAACGGGTCAAAATCTGCTGTATGCAATGGAGAAGTTTCTGAATCAAAACAAGTTGGTGAAGAAAATATTTCATCTTCTAATGGCAGTGCTACACCCGACAAGAATAAAGGTCTATATTGCCTCTTTCATTTCATAAGTAGATAAAAAGTCTTTACATAAACTAAAATAGTTAAAATAAATAAAAGACTATATACAAACCTCAAGTGTCCAAAGTGTAAAATACATTATTTTGTATTTACTTAGATAAATCACCAGTATCAAGTTCTGACAAGCCACTACCTGATAGACCTAAAAAGTCGAAACTCCGACGCGCAGCGGCAGCTGTTTACGAATCGTTACTACGACAAGCCAGCTTGGACGAGGATGAAAGTGACTCTAATGATGAAACATTTGAAGGTGGAGAAGTGGACTCATCTGAGGAGGAAGCTGTGAACGGCATGGAAGAGTCATCTAATGATGGTAATTATTCTTAATATACTTATATTAATGTAATGTTGGTTGTAAACTGTAACGTATTCTATGTATACTCCTAGTAGTTTGATTTTTTAAAAAGCATTATCACTTGGGTTTCCATAGAATTAATATAAATGTAACATAAATCTATATTTTACGCCTGTTTAGGAGAAGACGAAGAAGAAGAAGAGGAGGAGGAGGAAGAGGTTGAATCCAGCGATGAGGATGGAGAAGAGGACATTTCCACAACTGAAGAGCCAGGAAATGATAGTGGCTGCACTGCTGTAGTTGCATTGTTGAGAGGTCAGTATTGTAGTACAGTGAAACCTGGTTAATTGGGATATAAAGGGACCAATTTTGGAGGGTTTTCAATAATTCAGTTTTCCAATTAAGCAGGTTTAAGATTATGATTGCCTCTTTAACAGAGGCTGCCGCGTTTTCAAAACCTGCTTAATTTGTCTCACTTAATGAGTTTCAATTATAGAGGTAAACATTGAAAAATTCAAATCTCAATTAACCAGGTTCAAAAAGTTCTATCAACAAAGGTAATCTGCTTAAAAAAAAACTTAGATCTTATTGCAACTGTCAATACCAGAGGTTTCCCATTTATCCAGGTTTCATTGTAAAAACTTGCCTTTTTTTGTTTTGATGTGGCTCCATCTCTGTAGAGAGGTAGAAGCATAATTTTATTAATATTATTAACTTCAGGTACCGAGCTGTTTGTGGCAAACGCAGGTGACTCCCGTTGCATTATCTGCAGAGAAGGCAAAGCCATAGACATGTCGATAGATCATAAGCCCGAAGACGCTCCAGAACTGGAAAGAATAACAAAGGCTGGCGGAAAAGTGTCAAATGACGGCCGCATCAACGGCGGGCTCAATCTCTCAAGAGCTATCGGAGATCACTCATACAAACAAAATAAAGACTTAACTGCCACTGAGCAAATGATCACTGCTTTGCCTGATGTGAAAAGATTGACAATCGAACCTGAAAAAGATCAGTTTATGGTGCTCGCATGCGATGGTATATGGAATTACATGTCTAGTCAAGAAGTGTGCGATTTTATTCTACCCAGGTTAGCTGAAGGGCGGGAGAAACTGTCACAAATATGTGAAGAGGTAACTTAATGCATATAATTATAATGTAAGACGCGTTCAGGTGTGTCATTTGTAAAGCAATTAACTTGTTTACCGTTTTCTTTGGATTTTCCAGAAAGATATGGATAGTAAACAAATAACATTTTATTGTTTAGTAATAAAATAAAATATTGTTTAGATGGAAATTCCGTTTTTTACAGATGTTTGATCATTGCTTAGCTCCTAGCACAATGGGAGATGGAACAGGCTGTGATAATATGACTGCTATTATTGTACGGTTCAAAGATGCAGTTATCCCAGAAATAGGACAAGCCGAGTCAAAGAAACGGGCCGCTGAGGAGTTGCCAGAAGAAAACCAGGACGTTAAGAGACCAAAAGTTGATGATCCCTTGTCGAGTTCAATAGTGACTTCAAGTGTTTAATCTTAGTTAAGGATAGTGATGACTCTTTGAAAGTATTGTGGAGTGGTTAGGTTCATAAATAGGGTTCTGAACATTTATTTTTCTAATCAAGACTAGGCCTCAAGTCTGCCAATTCGCGAACCGGTGACACTAGACCATTGATATGCATATGCAGGGGTAATGGTTCCAGTTTAAAAAGCAGAATTGGGACCTCAAATCAATATTGTTTACTGTAACTGTTAAGTAAATACATAGCTTAGTCTTACCTTCAGTCATCTGAGATAAAAAATATTTATCATTACATTTCAAGGCACTACAGAAATTATGTTACACTTCTCGCTTAATATGTGTACCTGCTTCTTTTATAAGTCTCTGTATTGAGTTTATCTGCACTTCTCTTTCATTTTAGGACGGAGTTTTTTAATTCCTTAGTATTAAGGGGGTTTTTGTGGAACTATTAGTTTTTTGTTTACTTGTAGACAAAACAACTTGCATCGGAGTAGTTATTCTTGAACTGACTTAACAAATAGATTAGACTAAGTGGTAGTTATGAGAAGGCATAGTATTGGATTCCATTTATTTGAAGTTAAGAGACTCACACCTAATTTATTCTCGTGTCTGGTGGTATGTAATAGTGTTAATAATGAATATTAAAAAAAAAATTAATACAATCCTTGGACAGGTGCAAATATTTTCGGATTACTTTCAGGTATCAGGAAATTGTGTATATATTCATTGTTTCAAAAGAAAGTAATTAAATATGTGCTAGTTAAATTAAGTTTGGGCTTGTGATGGTCTTAAATTTATTAGCACATAACTTATAAGTTTGCTTTACTGACGTTTGAATTGAAGTAAACAATTTTCGGACGGTAGGTTTAGTACTTTGGTATAATTACTAGTTCTGTATTCTATAAGGCAGTGACTAGAGTATAATAAGTCAGTCCTACTATTTAAAATGTTCTTTAGGAAAGAAATATAAACTCTTACATTGGCTTGTTCCTACATAATTGTGATTTTGGTAATGTTAACAATATATGTAAATTTAAAAATCATCTGTTATTTTCTAAATCTGAAACATTAACTTAATTTTCGTAAGACATGTTACAGGTCAGGTTGATTTCCTTTTGTAGAGAAATTATTTTGTTTTGTGTGCATCATTGAAAATACATTTTTACAGACTAAGACGTGTATTATTAATGAAAATTACCTTCTAAGCATCTCAAAAGTACTTTATCTTAATTGGGTTAGATAATTAATTGTTTCATTTTGTGTTGCTTCTAAAATTTGTAGTGCATCATACTCATTATCCAGTTGTTCTAAAATAGCACTTTTAGAACTTATCTCAGCCTGGAAATAAACGCTATTTATAATTAGTGTTACCATAATATGATGGCTGTATAGTAATTGAAAAAAACATGTTACCTGTAATTTCGCTTGCTCACTTTCTCTCTCTTTCGTTATGGATTTAAGTAAGTTTATGGATCCTATAGCAGCCATTTTTTGTTTTTCCACGTTATCACCTAACTCTTTCATGACCTCAAGTAGTGAATTAATTAGTTTGCTAAAATCTTGCACCTCTACAATTAAATCCACAAATTGATGTATTATAAAAATTATGTATACTACTTGTTATATTATTACTAACTTGTTTCATAATCTTTACAGTTATTTTTCAAATCTTCAGTTTCCTTAATAACGTTGTTATCGAGGACCCTGATCTTGTTTATATCATCGTAATATAAAAATGCTTTCTCTAATTCGTCCGACATATTTATTAAACAGTAAGTCTTATCAATGTTATATTTTTTATGTTGCTAAGTAATATAATACATTATGAATAAGAGCAAACAGACAAAATCGAAGATTAGTCGAGTATAGACATGCAATTTATTAACACAGAGTATAAAAGGGTATTTTGTAGATCAAAATTTGACAATTAACATAGGATTTAAAATGACTGAGAAAATCTTTGTTTACCAAAAATAGTTCAATATTATTTAACGAAATACCTACAACATCAAGAAATTTCCCGTTCAAAGCGATAATCAAAAAACTATTCTCCAATATTTGAGAAACATTAATCTTGTGTTTTTAATTGTTATGTAGGTAGATTTAAGGTGTAAATATGTATTATTTATCTATTTGTACTAGTTACTTATCTATTGTAAATAATTAGGATGTCCTTATTACATAGGTCTCATTCTGCAGAAATGAATTAAGTAATAAGTTTGATTGCTTATTAACATGGAAGGCCTCACTCAAAATGAAAAGATTATATGGAGCTCTTGGGAATTGAAATCTCCTAGAGATGTGGTTCGAGAGGCAGCTGCCAAGGGGACCCACATTAACTTGGCTATTCAATATTTAATGAAGAAAAATGGATGGAATGAATCTATTGCTCAAGATTGGTTTACGGCTGAGGTTAATTTGTATGATATATTACTTAAAATATTGTTTGAACAAAATTTTACTCATATAATAGTTTTAGATCTAGGACTAGAACCCATTTTTTTTTATTTACAATGACATATTGTTAATTTAGTTTTTATGGCAGACGAACACAGAGTTTACTCGATGTAAGGTGAAATACTCAGCCATATATCCTAATAAGATATTAAGCTCACATATTTTGCACTTATGCCAAAACCAATTAATGTTGTGTTTAAACTTTGAACGAAACAGAATTTCAACATTTCTACCACCCATATTATTATATGGGTGGTAGAAATGTTTTTACAGACCAAGTCCTTAAAAAATTATAAATTGATTAGAAACATGTTGGACTCGCTAGGGATTTGCCCCCAAACATTGATTATTAACAAACATCGATTATTAGCCAAACATTAGACCAATGATCCTGGAAATATCATATAAAAATAAGTTAACTAGTATTGTTTCACATATTCAGGTCAAGGCATGGACAGTTCAACTGCTAATGAGGAAGCAAATTTTTAAAGTTCTCCATATTTTAAACAAAATCAATTTTAATCCAGAGGAACACTTAATGACATTAGCACAGAGTGCTACTGAAATTGTGTATAGAGACTTCTTGGTTGAAAACTTGCTTAAAATCTCAAAGGACATGAAACCTGAGAACATATCTAGATGGGAAGATTTTCAAAGGCATTGGCATCTGCTGAGATACCTGGAGAAGTCATTTGAAGTTGATGGGAAGTTCAAACAAAATAAAGTGTTTGGACTAGGTACTGGCAGAGTATTTGTCAATGAGAGTGAAATTAAAAGTTTAACCATTGAAAAAATTGAAAAGTATCCCAGTGATTGGAAGAACAAAATTGCAACAGTGCTCTTCTTTGAAACCTTTGGTAATTAATTGATCTTAGTAGTACTATTGCAAGTAATAATATGTGTTGACTGTGTATTAGACACTATTTTTATATACATAATGTTAATGCTGACTCAAACTACAACCACGGAGTGCTGTTTACTTTACTGTTATTACTCTTTCAATCATTTATCGCAGTCCTGATGATAGATCCCCACTGTGTTAATGAAATACAGTAGATTATTTTTTATGACTATATATATTCTATTATATACTTTTTAATTTTTAATAGAATATATTATCTTATGTTTTAAATAGTTTTTTATTACATTGTTACTGCTTACAGAATTCTCTCTTCTGGATTTTTCTTCACCCAACCATGTGTGGCAATATTTAGTGGATCATAATAAAGCCATGATTCTCGTCAGGTGGATAAACGTGCAAATGTCAGAGGTCGTAAGAGACATGAATTCACGGTACATATTTTTCAATCAGGAAAACTTTGTTCAGAAACTCTTGAATGTTGATACAAAAGGTTTCGGTGTAGAAATTCTGGAAAATCTTGATAAAATCTTTCGCAAATGGTCCATAACTGAGGACATGATAATATTTGTTATAAAAAGTAACTGTTTTGCTTATACAAAAATGTGTGTCTATGATACATTGTCGTCCTACGGAATAGTGATTGAGGAGGAACGGAAGAATTTATTTCAAATTGTGTCAAGATTAGCTAGAACACAAAACCTAAAACTGATTGACGATGTTTTTTCTGAATCTTGTGCGACAATAACAAATCAGGACTTTTATTTGGAGCTAGCTAAGTATTTTGTTAAGAACAAGTTGTATAAAGCTCTAACAATCTGCATCGATAGCCACATGTTGGACATGGATTTATCTAACGTTGAGGTGGAAGCTAGAGACTGCATTGAACTGTGGTTGCTGTTCAAAAGTATAGAACAGACTTCAGACAGACAGAGTCATGTTGTGCCGGTGTACAAGACATGTCAGCAGATCGCCAATAAAGATATTGACACTTACATATCCTCTAATCCGCAATTATTCATCGGAATGATTCTACTTGAAGATTCTGCTAACTTATTTGATATATTTCTGAAAGAAGAGTTTTTAGAGTTCAAGGATTTCAAACTACCGAATAAAGGTTATAAACACAAGTTACCCCACATGTACAATGTTTACAAGAAATACTGTGATGTTAACAACACATATGAATGTAAAGATGTAAATGTCTATCAACTACTTTCTGGCTATCGAGGGTTGGATATCTCCAAGATCTTTGAGTTTCAATTGATGAATTTAAATACTAACTATGGCCTCGCTTATAAATCTGACCGACGAAGTTTGGGTAGTCTGTTGTCTAAAGACTATGATATAATGGAATTGTTGACACAGCGATCGATCGATATGCCAGATTTTGCAAACGAGAAGCTTATGAAGAAATACGGCTATGAAGCTAAGTTGAACCATGTTTATTATTTAAAACAGTACCGTCCCTGTAATGCTAGCCAGGCATTTGTCGCCCAACAATACCAAACGTATAATCGACTTCAAGATAAAAGTATTAAGAGTGCATGCTGTGAAGCCCACGCCTTGGCTCTGCAGAATTGGTCGGATCCAGCGATGACAGCTTGTGCCATTTCCTTTGTTGCCATGATAGGTTGCAACCCGACGAGGTGTAGAGTTCATATATCAGCAGCGAAAATGATAAAACAATACTTGATGTCTCATAAGGGTTACTCAGAAATCGACGCTAATAAACAAGTAACTGACTACATGTCAAAGTTAGTCCAGAGCCATGAGCATACAGCCAAGATTATGCTCAAATATCTGGAGGAAATAACGCTCGTGAAGTCCAGAAAATTAAAGGAAACTGGCAGAACTGATATGTCAACGATCCTCTTCGAATCTCAAACCATGGTCAAGTTTGCAATATTGCACAACCTGCCGCTGCCAGAAATGCAGTTGCGCGAATTCATTCGCGAGAACTCGTGGTTCGATTTCCTGCTTTTCGGAGACATTTTTAGGTATCCGTTGAATCTCATGCTTCAGTTGTCGCAAGAGTTTGAAAAGAAATCGTATGCTGAACATTTGAAGCATATTATGTTGCACAAGAGCGTGGAAGACGACAAGGAACACAAGTATATTTCAAGCAATGGCCAGAGGCGGGCGACGAGAATGAATTCAGCTGATATTGTGAGTACGAATATGCCTTTATAGTATAGTTATGAATGTGTATAAATAAATAGTATGACGCCATTTTTTAATTTAAGATTAACATGTAAATGCGGATTCTGTTCCAATTTCTAGAAATTACCAGATTTCATTTCATTAAGCTGGAGAATATTTGTTTATTCTCCTGTCCCTGTGTATTATCTACTTGGTTATTTATTTTCATAGCAGTTCTGTATTGGTTAAAATTCTATCAGCCTAAATTGTTGATTACAGAGCCCCACACAAGGGACAAACTTTGAGTTTCCATCTAACTCTGTGATGGGTCGAGAGCTATGGGAGGTGGCGGCTGCCTGTCACGGGCCTGAAGATCCACCAGCAGCGCTGTTACGTGCTGCTGACTTGTATAGGGAACCTCTGCTCGTGCTCATCGCTAGTTGCTATGAGGTAATCAATATAGTAAATAGTTAGCTGTAGTTTGGCGTACTTAATACGTTGATTTGAAACGTATACGAATAACCCAGGAACACATATAAAAAAGCTTTTGGTCTTTCTTTATTTTTGTTTTTAGTTGTTGGTATAAAAGGAGGCACGCCCACACACTCACCCACATAACATCCACATTTTTTTGTTGTATAAAAAGTCGATAGGGTTTACTTTATAACATGTAAAATAAATAAAATAAAAATAAAAAAGCCTTTATTTCCTTAAAATGACTGTTTACATCTTTTAACTTAATCTAGTTTGGACGAGCTTGTACTATTTAAGTACAAATATTATTTAAGATGATTTAAAAAAAAATATATGTTTAGGTCATTAGGAACCCTATATTATTACATGTACTTAAAAATAATTACTTTAACTATCCACACTGACATAGGCGTTGACTCCCGTGCCATATCTGCACAGCTACTTTCGGTGCCAACGAAAATCTATATGAGTCTTCTTTGTGGGCTTCCGTTGTGTGTGCCGCGAAAACAGTTCATGATACCCAGAAACACACCGACGAAATCGCAAGCTCTTAATCTAAACTTGTTATGGCTTAGCCCAACTATTTTGTACACGTAACCATACCAAAGTGAGGTGTTAACTTAAAAAAAATCAATACAGAGTAATCAATAAATAACTATTCATTCATTAAAAATTACCATTGAATATTTCAGCCAAACGCCGTGGATATATTGTGGGCGCATTGGATATTGGCATCGATAGACACGCGTACTTGCGACCGCCACGATTTGCAGGCAGAGATAACTGGCAAGCCTCCGTCAGAACTGTTTTTGAGGATCGCTTCGTTATGTTTAATGGAAGGCTACATCACCACCTTATACGAGTCGACACTCATCTTTATGTCTGTAAGTATTGAAAATTTTATATATTAAAGCTTTGAAAATCTGGACTACACTTCGAAAAATTATTAATGTACATGAGGCACCTAAACACATAAGGCACATAAAGGTTAGGTGTTAAGGTCGAAATTACATTGAGAACATACGGTGAAATGGTATCGTTTGTGTGGTTCACTTCATGCCTTTTTTTATTACAAAGTAAATCAGTTATTTAGATTTTTTTTTACTACGGTCTAACGCCGCCGATGCTTTGCAGCAGCCAACGGCGGTAGCCACGGGCGGATTTTCGGCGTGGCTACTTTAATTCGCCTTATGAACCGTCAGAAGCAGTTTATTTAGATGTTACCCACGCTACGCGGACTCGTACGCTCCCCCTGGCCTCGGCTGCTGCAAAGCATTCGAAACGACGGGAAGTAGTTAAAATAATTTTCAAATAAGTTTAACTAATATATGTCGCGTTTTAAACCGTTAATGTGTTTTATTTAAATAATGTGTACTAGCGTAACAAGAGCGTTGGCACTTTTCTGTTACTCATTTGATTAATAGAAGTTAATAAAACATTTATTTTTTTTGTTTTCAGGATAACCCGTTATCGCTTCTATCGGAATTTCTATATAGAAGCATCAAATTACAAACATTTGACGGTGAAACCAGTAATACTCTAGCCAAGTTCTTGCTTCATTGCCAAAGAAAGTACAGCTCGGATAACAGTAATGGTTTCCCGTGGGATCTATCGACGCATTCAATTCAAAATATCGCCGTTGCACTCGTGAAGACAGCGCTGACCCATAATTTCGAGAGTGCGCACCATCAGAAGGAGCTTCTGAAATGTCTGGCCGATGCTGACTTTGGAAAGTCCTTTATAGGTATAAGACTTACGTAGCTGTCATTTTTATTTCTGTTGCAACCTGAAAATACAGTTTAAAACCCGAAGTATACCTATTTGTACTAGGACCTGAGGTTTCGGATGCTTTGCTGCAGCCGTGGTCTCGGAAATCTGATGATGGAGAGTGGGCCTTAAAGTCAATGTCATAGTTAAAGTACATAAAACAGTTTAACTACTATATGCCGAGTTTTAAACTGTTAAAAGTGCTTTTAAATGTGTACTACGCATACTAATACGTACTAATTATAATCAAACCGCCAGGTTTTAAATTGTAAAAACATTGTTCTAAGCAAAAATAATATATATATATATATGTACTTATATATTTTTTTCAGGTTACTGTCCCAACTTCTCAACAATGTACGAGATAATGAAACTATCCATGGAAACATCCAGCATCATCAACATATCCAAGTTACTCGAAGACAACTCCGATACTTATCTCCTAGAATGCCTCGACGCGTACAAGAACAAATGCAACGACGTCGCTTTCAAAATCGCCAAAATGGCCGCACTACCCATAGACGACATAATAGTCACGGAATGGCGTCGTAAGAGCGAAGGCTTCCTAAAAGATATGGACAGAGAAAACCCCTTATGCGATGAAGACGTCGTGAAATTCATAGCTGACTGCAGTGGAGCTTTTAAGTCTACGGGCGTTACCTGCAGACGAGCGACCCAGTTCCTCCACTCGCTCGTCCAAAACATTTCACAAGTCGGACAAAAGTTCTACGCGTACAGAATTATCATGAGTTGGTTCGACGAACACCACGAGTACGGTCCAGCCCGCGAAGACACCGAACACAGCATGTGGACCTGCTTCTTCCACTCGAAAAACCGGGACTCAATTCTCCTGGACACTTATGAGAGTACCCTGAACTTCACTCTGAGTTTACAGCGGAACGTTTGCAGAAAATATGGGACGGCTACCGATCAGCCGTTTTGTATGACGTTGCACGAGATCGAAGTGGAGTCGGACGTCGGGAACATTGAGAGGGTAGTCACTTTGGACGATGAGGATATCGATATCTGGAGGAAGACTATTAACCGGCTTCTAGAGATGAAGTTAATTGTGGAAGCGTTTCGTCTATCGAAACTTTTCAAGGTGGCGGATGAATTTCTCTGCAGGTCAGCTTGTCCGGTGCAAATAATGAGAACATGTTTAAAACTTGCTGAGGGCACTTGCACCCCATACGAGTTACCGCAAGACCTTCGGTTGGTAATTTCCTCGCCGACCCTGCAGCATAAACTGTCAGGTAAGTTGTCGTTGTCTAGAGAACATACACCTTAGACTCATATATAAGACTTAGAGATAGATATTATACCAATAAATAAAGCTGAAGAGTTTCTTTTAACGCGGTGATCTTAGGAACTACTGATCCGAATTGAAACAGTAGTTTGTGTTGCATACACCACTTATCTAGGAAGTATTAAGGCTACAAAACGTCACTATGTGGTAAAAACGGGGAAAATTACTCATGATTTTAAAAATGTCCAAGACGATGTCTATAAGATAAATTCTATAAGATTAACATGCAAAAGTGACGGGACGAGACCGAGGTTGTGTGTAACAGCTGTAATGTATAAACAAGAGATTTGAAAACTTTAATATTTTTATGTTATTTCACATGATGGCACTATATAAATTAAAAATCGACTATAAACTGAAAAAAAAAGTGACACTTGGCTCGACACGAGCACTTGGTTAGAGCAACAGCACGGAACGCTGTGGACGCTGGTGGAAGTCCCGCCCGTGTCGTAATTTTTTTTTCAATTTATAATCGATTTTTAATTTATAGAGGAGGTTTGCACCAACAAGTTGTTATGCCCAAAATCACTATTCTACGTAGACGAAGCCGCTAACACAGCTGTTAAGGTATATTTTTCCATAACATTGTTAATTATAGTTTCAGAGACGTCAGACACGAGTTTCGAAGAACTAGTTGTAATACAAGAGCGTCAAGACGACGGCAGCATCCCACATCTCGCTGTGCGGGAAGAGGCCGATCGGCTGGCTGCGTTGGATGCGCTCGCTGTTAAAAGTGGTCTCAGTATTGTTAAGCAGGTAGAAAATAATTAATGGCCACGAAACTAGCATCTTATAATTATAATTATAGGGGCAAATGGGGGGGGGGGGGATTGGAGTGTGTTTAATGACGACTTCACTTCTCAGACGAAATTATTTATGGTTTTCGCGGTATTTGAACCCAGGACTATTTATATTTTATACAGGAAACCAATCACATAAGAAGGTCATAAATATAATTTAAAAAACTGTCTATTATTTACACGATTCGTACAAATCTAAATAGAACACTGTAAACGGCTTAAAACGTGAAATATTTTTGTTAAACTTTTTTATTTCAACTACGGTCCCACGTTTCGGATGCTTTGCAGCAGCCGTCACGGGAAGACTCCCAGTGAAATAATTTTATATATTGCGCGTTTTTACCCGTCAAGTATTTTATTTAAATATCATTTTAAAAAAAAATAAAAGGATTTAACTTTTTTTTCTAATCCAGGAGCGTAAAAGAACGAGTACGTTCTTCTCATTCTTTCTTTTTCTTTCTTCCGCATCTGATTAAATCAATAGGTTTAAAAAAACCTGGAATATATTCTTTTATTTAACAAAAGCAAGAGACATAGATAACAATTTAGTGCTTCAAAAATAGTAATTGACACATAAAAACCAGTTTCTATTTGCCATTTCCAGATTGCGAATTACTTTCGCATAGCGTTGCAAATCGGGTGGGATTACATGTCGGTGTTAAAGTGTCACAACCGAGCCCTGGACTTCATCAGCCTAGTCAGTGGAAAGTCACGGATGACTTTGGCCAATCTAGTCTTTCGGACGTTTAATGTACCTACAAAGCAGGTAACAATAACATTTATCAAAGATTAATTTCAAAGATTTAGTGTTATGAGTTTTATTTTTTCTATATTGTTTTAAAAAAAATAATTTTTCATTTAAACACGATGGCATAACACAGATGGGACTTTAACCACAGCGTTCGTCCTACCCAAGAGAGCTGCCGTGTCCTAGATTAAGTTTTAAAATGCTTATCTATATTTATTTTATAATTTCAGATCGCCGAATATCTCTGCAGGGAAATGGTATCCGCGGTTATATCGCCGCATCTAGTCAAAACCTCAACCTTCCGACAGAAGGAGCATTTTCAATACACGCTCTGGGGTTACGTGCTAGATTCGGATATAGAAATGTTCCTCAATATGCGCCCGGAAGCTTGCAGCCACATCGGCAGGTTGATCCTGGACCATTTGATAGCGTTCCAGAAGATTTACAAAGCGAGCAGCTCTATTAAAATACCAGAGAACATCTTGGACGACAGCTGCCTGGATGTGGAAACCCTGATCGACGAAGAGTACCAGAACCTTGATGGTGATGAAATCGAGTCGATACTGACCGAGGAAGGGACGTTGATGTCAGCGGAGACGGAGTCCATGTTTTCGGTGTCCACGGTGTATGCACCTGGAAACAAGATGACTAAGGACACGCGGCGGAATCTCTTTGATGTTATTTCTAAGAGCAACGTTCACATACGCTACGAAGTCAAGTCGAGTATACGAAAGATCACTAAGGGGGCGAAGCTATCGACGAAGCAGGCAAGTTGACAGCATTATTTAAATAATACACTTAACGGTTCAAAACGCGATATTAGGTTCCTAATTTTAACTACGATCCGGCCTTTTCGAGCAGCAACTCAACTTAACTATGTATTTCTTAATATATTTCACCATACTACAACAATACTATTTGTTTTTTTGTTTCTTTTAACAGATTAAATCGCGAAGTATATTAATTATTTTATTTTACTACTCTGATGTTTCGGATACTTTGTAGCAGTCGTGGCCACGGAGGCAGTGACGATAAATTACTGACAATACTTATTTAAAATAGTGTTCGAACCAATAACGCGTTTGCTATTTTACAATAGTAGGTAACAACGTCAGGTGAATTATTATTACGTTTTAGACATTTACTGTCTTTTGTCTCTACAGTCGGTGACAATATCTAATTTTTGTCTTTTCTTTTGTACGCTTGAGAAATTGTAACTGTTCGACGTAAATGTTACACCCTGTATAATGACCAATTAACTAGCCCATTAACTAATATTTACATGTGGAGCATGGGGCGGGGTGAGACTGTATTATTTACTACCGACGCAAATTGATGGTTTTCCCGGGATTCGATCCCATTGTATTATTTATATATGAAGCAACGTCATATATGATGCTAAAAAAACGTATGAAATATTTTTCTTTTTAGGTAAACACAATATCTATAGAGCTGCTAGTACTGGCTCACGAGTGTTTTTCTTGCGCCTGCGACACAGAGGGCGTGGCCGTCGTGTTGCGGTCGGCGCAGGCGCTGGCGGCTAGGCTTCTAAGCGCTCGCTCATGGCGACTCATGGTGCGGCTGTTGACTGGGCTTGCGCGGTACACTGAGTGCGCGTACATCTTACAGGTATGCATACAATTTAATCTATACTAATACTATAAAGCTAAAGAGTTTGTTTGTTTGAACGCGCTTATCTCAGGAACTACTGAGTCAAATTGTGAAAGACTGTTTCCTCTTTGAATAATGCTGCTCATACAACCAGCTTGTACAATTTGAGTAAATTAATTATCGATATAAATCGCACACATGCACGCACGACATGACATTAGAATATAATCTATAGCGCCGGTAAAAGTGTATTTATACTAACTGTATGAATTACTAGTATAATTATTAGATCTCAATAACATTTAAATAAAAGACTAACAAAGTTGTCAAAATAAAAACTACTACGCAAGCGCCATCTGTTCCGTAGTAGTTTTTACTTTGACATTAGAGACACCCTACATTTTCATCTCCAGGCTGTAAACCATCCGAAACGTTGGGCCGCAGTTAAAATAATAAGTTCAACTAATATATATTGCGTTTTAAACCGTTAAAGTCTTTTATTTCAATGTCTACTACTCCCATATAATAATAATAAAATAATAAAACATGGGCACCATTCATGTTCTTTTTTACATTTCAGGCTCTGAGGGAGAACCATCAGTTTGAATACCTTCTGGGCCAGTTCGACTACATGCTCGGTCAGAAGCAAGATAAGATAGCGGAATTCAAACACGGGCTGCTGGACTTCCTGAAAACGCACTGTCCGGGAGACACGGACACTTACATCATGGTTGCATTACACTTCAACATGTTCGCGGAAGCCGCTAACGTCAAACGGAAGCAGGCGATGGACTTGATTGACGATCTGGAGAAAATGGCGACAGATGGCGTCAAACTTACCAAGAAGTCTCCGCAACCCCTATGGCCACAGATACACGACAATGTTCCGACTAGAACGATGTTGGAGACGGCCCTTAATCATTGCAGTGACGCGGCAGAGTTTTACCTCCAGGGTGGTTGCACGGGGAGCGCTGGTGAGATGGCAACTCTTGCGCAGCGTATAGCATTGCAGATCTCGTTATTGAATGCGTCGCCTACTAGGCTTATTTTGAAGAGGAGTACGGAACAAATGTACGCGTTGGTCAGCGAGTATTTGAGGTATGATCTTTCTGCTTTTGTAAAGCTTATATATTTATGTAAATGCTAATTTATTAAATAAAACCTGTTTAACCGTTTTAAAACAGAGAAAGAGAGAGATAAACATCGGGCCTAAGTATAAATAATTAGTAAAGTATACCTAATACATTTCGCATTTTAAACCGTTAAAAGCGGCTTTATTTAACTGTACAACTCGCATAAACTACGGACACTATTTTATTTGTACACGTTTGTCATACGTCCTCTTACGTAAGCATCTGAAAATTTTATCAATTACAATCGATATTTGTAATAAAACATCTCAACGGTTTTAAACGCCAAATATGCTCGTTAAACAAAGTTTTCATTTACAGTAGCGTGTGGAATGCGTGACCGTTCTAAAATAAAATAAAAAGAAGTTCAACTAATATATTTCACGTTTTAAACCGTTGCGAGTGCTTTATTAAAGTAAACGACAAACTATATCTAAAAAAAACTGTCACATTAATATTTTGAACTTCTTATTTCTTACAGTACTATCTATATCTCCCAATGTTTTCCAGTTTCCTCGAAGGTCTAGTCCTACTGGCCGGAAGCACTGGAGAAACGTGGCGTGAACTGGCTTACAGACGCACTCTTAGCAACGACCAGGCTTATCTAAGAGATATGGCAGTCTACAGACCAGACATTGCGTATGATTTTATCAATAGGTGAGCAGTCGTCCTTTGAAGGGCATAAAGTATATCTTACGCTACATTTAATATGTAACCGTCTCTGTAGCTAAATGCTTAAACTTATAGAGGTCCTGGGTTCGGATACCGGGAAAACAATGGATTGTTTCCGTCGGCCAGGATATAGAAGTCTGATTTTGCCTATAAACAAAACTGATCAGTGAAACGGACACGGAAATGTGTTCGTCCCATGGCCCACAGAGATGTAAAGCTTTTTTTGTTGATTAATGAGTTTATTAAAATGTAAGGGAAGTTTGATGTCTTAACACAGTCCAAATAAATACTTTCTATAGCTTACGCGAGTAGTACACATTTTAATAAAAAACTTAAACGGTTTAAAACGCGCTATATTAGTTACTTACTACTAATAATCGCGTTTTAAACCGTTAAAGTGTTTTATTTAAACAGTTAAAATACATTTTCTTCTACAACTAGATAAAGATAAGCATTAATATTTTAATTAAAAACATTTATTTAAATTCTTCGTTTTTCTTATGAAATAAGGACAATAATTTTATCTAGGGAGTCAAAGTTTGTGCAAGGCCAATGATAGAAGTCATCACGATAAGAATGCCTAGCCTTACCAACATACCATTACCTTACCCACCCTTGATTTGCCCTTCCAACTTACTAACTTATTACCACATTTATGTATTATACATAAACTTGCAGATACAAATCAGAAAGCAAGAAAACAGCCGTCTCCCAAGCGGCCATGACAGAACTTCGGAATCTTCTTAGATGATATTGGAGAAAGCGATACATGATCTCGATGCAAAGAATTTTTATAACCTATACCAAAAATATTTGAATCGCTCGTTTGTGCTTTATTCGATTATTCCTGTGATATGATTATGAATCGACTGATAGAGAGACATATTTTTATAATTATACTCTTTCATTAAGTAAAATGTAAGGTTTAACTGGTTTTTTATTATCTCTATTTATTATTTTCAGATAGTCCTGAATTGAAGGAAATAGTGATTCCTCATAGGTTTTTTAAGATTGTTTTTGAAATTTATGAGGGTAGGATTAATTTTGCATTATATTGTAAAGGTTTTGAGACAAGACACAAAGAATGTGGGGATGTTAAAGGAGGTTACGATACCCGCCCTTGAGAGGGCAATGTGCGATTCCTAATAGGTTTTTCTTATTGAATTTAAATTTCCTTGTTTTTAAACGTATTAGTGATCAGTTCTTGTTTCTTTTATGTGATTATTACTTTAATACGTGACTACCATTTATTTTGTATTAGAATTAACTTTATATTTCAGGGAAATTGTTTTTTTTTTTAATTTTAATATAATGCAGGTAAATTTAATGTTCTAAGTCTAGCAGCATCCTTTACAATAACAAATTCCATATCCCGATTAACAATGTCATATGTGCATTGCTCCTTGGGTTAATCAATTAAATAAAAAAATAGCTTATAAGAAATGTTTAAAATATATATATCATACATTATTCTAAATTGATTTACTTTTAAAGTTTAGTTCACTAAAAGTTCGTAGTTGTTGGTACCTTTTCCCTGGGGATTGGGCCCTGCGGGGGCACTGAAAACCGGTGCTTATCCTCTACTCTGGGTGGTGAAGCACATGCCGAGTGCTTATCAACTTTTTGTATATCTTCTTCTTCTTTTTTATTTAGTTCTTAAGCTAATAAGTTGATTCTGTCTTGTGAAATAAATGGTTTGAGTTTTACAAAAGCCGGACTGAGTTTATTGCTTTTTGGAACACTTTTTAGAATCACGACAGACAGACAAACATTTTTTGACGAATATAATAATTTTTGTAATGTTAACGTATATTTTATGTTCATTTTCATATAAACGTTGTAGCCGAGAATATAATATTTCGTGTTGTAGTTTCTTTTGTTAGCCGAGAGATGGCCACTATGCTGTTGTATTTTTCTCTTCTATTAGATCTGTGCACTAAATTAAAATAACTTGGATCTCTCTCCCGCCAGTTGTAGAAAAATTTCTCTTTATTAAATAAAACTAGTACGGTTTACTTAAAATATATTTATTATAAATTAACACAAACCCAACACAATATATTGGTATTATCCTAGAATATACAGTGAGAATAAAGCCCTAATTTAGGGTACAAGTGAAAAGAACATCAGTCCTTCTAATACTCGAATTTACAACAGTTAAGTAACAAGAGGTGAACGGACAATAAGTAAAAAAGTATATTATTTACAAAATACTGAAATTGTTTAATATATTAATTGATATTAAAAATATTGAGATTCGTCTATTTAGAGTGCCTTAGTTGATCTTGAAACCTTAGCTAATTGATCTTAAAGTATACCAGAGGCCAATCGAATCGTTAAAAAAAACGATAAATAAAGTAATATCAAAATTGCCAGGAAAAATATCGAAACAAAATATAAACCATTTAATATAAGTACAGATATGCTTTAAGTAACTTTGAATAAAATCTGCAATATGTAAATTAACAGCGCCATTTAAATAAAACGGTTTAAAACGCGATATGTATTAGGTAAACTTATTTTAAGATTATTTTTAACTTCGGCCGACGTTTCGGATGCTTTGGAGCAACCGTGGTCACGGGGAGACTAAAGATGGAGGATGTCTCTGACGGCAAAGTAAAAAATTGCTACGCTAGCGCCATCTGTTCCTGCAGAAATGACTAACGGTGTCTTCGCGTTTGCCGGTATGCTGTTTATTAGCATACAGAGTTTTTAAAAATGGGATCCCAGGTGTTTTTTAATTTGAGGCAGTCTTCCCTATTTTGCCCAGCACCCGAAACGTAGGGTCAAAGCTAAAAATCATTTTCAAATAAGTTTAACTAATATGTATCGCGTTTTAAACCGTTGAATTGTTTTATTTAAATGTTTACTAGGCGCATCTGCTACAGACAGTATTTAATTAACAGAGCCATTCACCATTTTTCAAACAGTTTCTAGGCAAAATAACTTACAATACAGATAGAGTATTAAAAACAAGAATTTTCTTAAAAAGCTATAAGTTTATATATATATATCACCAACTTTAGATTTTCATTAAAATTTTATCGAACGAAAAAAAAAATCAATTATTACTATCATAAACTTGGAATGTGATAAAAATGCTATTCAATAACTCGGGCAAGACATTTTACGCTGCAAAATATTCAACAATTTTTAAAGGCGTTTAAAATTCCCGCCGCTCTCCCATTATTTTCCTTATCTTATCATAGATAACCACTTCGTCTGTGGTGTCAGCGCCCACATATTGGATTTAACCTTTCTCTCGCTTTAAATAAATAAAAAAACTCGCTGCAACTTGATATCACTCATAAGTTAATTGAGAACTCATCGAAGCAACTAGCTTGTACAACGTCTAATAAACGAGATTATAACCTTTCTATAAAACAATATTATGTGCTACGATATGCTTACATTAATAGGTTCTAGTTTGTATCGTAGGAAACACTTAAATTATAATTTGTATTAAATTAATTGACACCGGTAACAATGCATCTTAATTATCTAATTATTGTACTAATGGTAGCGTTTAAGGCTCGCATTTTCAAGTTTAGTTTTACAATACGGAGTTAGGAAACCAGATAACACCATTTCGTAGCAGACCTTACCGAATTTGAGCCTCAGACCTCGGTTATGTCTAAATGCGTTGCAAATTTTAAAGTGACCAAATTAAAACAACATCGTCCCTGGCAACGCACCGAACTAAACACAGGCCCCCAATCGAGAAATAAATAATTACAAACAATACTAACAATTGTCGATTAGAGATTGCTTTAATTTTGAGCAAAGAAATTTACGCGAGTTTTCAACTCTCATAAGCTGATATCTATAACGCTTTCGCGTTAAGCAAGTTTTGCCCCGTCCATGTCAAAGTTACAATTAGATACTTGCTTTGCCGCGGTTTTGTTGTTTACAGGAATATTTCTCAATAAAAAACATCATCACAGTCTTCTCACATTTCGCTTACATCTAACACCTATATAGTATTTACAACATTTATTTACAACGGATACATTTCAATTAGCAAGTCAGTAAAATATGCGAATTCTTTTGCACCTTTTACGACAGTGTGATCTGTTCGTGTTGCTCATTAGACTAGTAACACGTAATATCGTGGTCATGCTGTAAAATGCTTTAATTAAAAAATCGAAATAAATCATAAACAACTTTACAAATGCTTAGCAAGTTTGAGACTAATGAAGTGTAAAAATGCGTACGAGTATAATGTAGAAAATATTGGTCAAGATTGTTGTCGATTACTAAAAGTTATCTTAGTTAAACAAAGAGAGTACGTATAAATTTGTCTACATTTATTTCGATACGTAAAAAATAGTTTGACAATTACGAAAAAGGAGGTAGACTGATAACATTTACGTCCTACCCACATTTTAAAATAGTTACAAGTAAAGTAGAGAGTAATCTTGGTACTAACCATCTTAATGTATTACAAACTTAAGTTACGCGTTTGGCTTGCTGCAGTGCCTTGGGCAAGTGTTTGGGACCTATACCTATAATCTATAATTGTACTTATATAACAGCTGTGACCCGATAGTGGTGTTTCTCGTTCACTATGGTCTCGATAGTACGATGTACGTTTTCTGGCAAGTGATCGAGCAGCATTCGCGGCATCACCTGCAACTCCATGAAGTCCTCTGCGCATGCCCATCTCATCTCGTACGTTGGCTCTTGGATACGCACTTTTCTGAAATCGTAATACGTTGTTTTATTTTTTTAGAGGAGGATAAGCATAACAACTAAATAGGATGCGCTATCGACATTTCTGTCACAGATTGGAACTAATGAGACATGATTGATCTTAGGACGATGGGTAAATTATTCCATTGATACAATAACAGTTTATTCTTGTTTTTTTTTTAGATAGGAATAGCTCTAGTAATATTTTGCTAATGAAAATCACAATTTTTACCTCTCCTCCTCAGTTTCACTAAACGTAGCATGAAAATAAATTACACATTATTTCCAAACTACCCTCACATGTAGTTAAATAGGTATAACCTTGCATATAAATTTATACGCATTAAATAAAGAACCGGTACTATTATATTGCGAAACTTACTTTTCAATTCCCATGCGTTTGCGCCGAACGATATGTAATATTCTTCCAGGAGTGAACAGTCGAGCTGAAGAAAATCTTCGCGTAAATACATTCCGCGAGACTAGCGCTGCCTCCTGTAATTTAGCGTGTATTATAGGTTAATATTGATTAAGAATTTTACCAAAATACAACAATAGTAAAAATGTTAGTAAACATACATTATAATTAAGTTATTTATGCGTCGTTTACGCGAGTCGCGCAACAAAACACTTTTAACGGTTTAAAACCGTTTTACCGTTTAAGTTTATAATATAGAGCGGTTTAACTGTTAAAAGTGTGTTATAAGAAATGAAAAAAATGTTAGAACACATGTTTCTACGACATATTGAGTTTTAGAATGTTTATGTTTTGTTATAAAGATTGTGATAACGATTTTAAATCCAGTTTATCAATGCTTGCTTACCTTTATGGCAAATTAAAAGAAGTAGGGCCCGGAAGCAGTAAGATTTTCTTATTCAAAGTGGTTCAGGTACAAACAATGCTGGATAAAATTTGTTAAATATTTATTAAGCTTTCTGTTAGATTTGACGTTCAATCGAGTACACATAATATAAAATACTGGTAACGGTCTAAAACGCGGCTTTATAAGCTGATTAATTTTCATTTACGACCCAACGATTCTTGAACGTATTGCTGAATAATAAGTTAACTAAATTAAGAATCTATTTAGTTTGGCACGTTATCTCAATTGCTTAAAGCAGCACCGTGGATACCGGTTCAATTTCCGCCCGTGTCATTGTATTTCAATGTAATTAGGGTTTTAAAAAAATACATACATTAATTTATTGGTCGTAAATTAATTACTCCATTTTATTGATTGCGAATAACAATTTTAACTAATAACTTACTGTCATCCTTTTTTATAAATATACTCAAAATTTTGTTTATGAGGAAGAGTTGCTTAATGAATTTGTATTATTATTATATTGTTTAAGAATTCTGTTAACAATTTTCGGTCACAAATAAGTCGAGTCATAAAGTTGCAGTTAGGCTACTCTGCTTCTAGCGGCTTCATATCAATACCGTTCTTTGTACGTTTATTCCTAGTCAGTCGCGTGTCTATGAGGATATTAACTAATTTCCGAGCCCCATTATACACCAAAGAATGACCATGCAGCGCTTACCTTCACATGAACAAAGAATGAAAATGAAGCCACGGCACAACACACATTGACCTGAAAATATTGAGATTTACTGACAGCACTCACGGTGGAGACGCCCTGGATTAGGAGTGCGTCTGTGGAATCGTCCGAATGATTCGCTTCCAGGTCTTCCGGCCGTCTCCATGTTGACTCCAGGTCTCGCGCTGGCACACCGAAGAGAGCGTAACCGAATCCGTTGAGCATTATGCGATACTGAAATAGCAATAAGTGTAAATAAATCACTTTTAACGGTTTAAAACGCGAAATAATTTAATTTAACTACGGACCGACGTTTCAGATGATTCCACGTGCCATGGTTACGGGGGGGACTTACTCTGTTCTGTTTTTATGGGCGTGTTTAATAATAGTTTAATGGTATTTGTGGCACATAATCGGGTTGTGGGTTCCAATTAATGTGCGCTCCAACATATTTTTAAAGCTCCGTATTTTTTAAACGTCCTGATATAAAACGGGTGGTAGGAACCATCGTCCATAAATAAAATAATTTTGAATAAAAAAAAAGAAAAAAGTCAAAATGGGGCAACAATACATTTTATAGAGCCCCAGTTCTATAACAGAACTGGGGCTCTTTAATTTCCATCTAGTGACACCCGATCTCCATTTTATATAATAAAAAGTCAAGTATTTTCTGTGAACGTACGCGAGTACACAATTTATTTTAACTGACGTTTGGGATACTTTGCAGCAGCCGCGACGGCCTCTTCAAGGTACAACGACAATGTTAAGTTATTTCGCCGTTTAATATATGAGAAATATATATATAGAACATCTGTTATAAACAAACCTACCTTAGGCAATTTAGTGGCGTGTATAGTCTGTATCACTTTAGTCCTTAAGTTTTCTATGCTATGGACACTTAACCTCATCACCAGGTCGTCTCCAACGCCCACTGTTAGGACGAAACTTTCTGTGTAGCGCGCAGCTTCGCGGCTTATGAGCCCCGCTGCGAATAACAAAACTAAGTTATACCAAACACGTTTTTAACACTTACAACATCGAATTTATATTTTCTAAAAACTATTTTTGCCATCTGAACCTGATAATCGCCAAATACGTATAAGTATTTAACCTAATATGTAAGCGATGCGATATCGTGAGATTACTTGCTTCTAAATAAAATCGATACAATAAATAAACAATTTTACTGTGTTTTTTTGTCATTGCAATAAGAAATAATGAATGTGAGTTTTTAAATATATATGCAGTTTTCTGTCTTGCGTTAAGTGACCCAGGTAATGTTATTAAAAGTGACTCTCTGAGTTCGAATTTAAAGGAAAAGAGCAATGAAACAATAAATAATCTATTTTTACTTCTTTCATCATCGGTCTCGAAAGACTTTGTTTATTCACATACGTTTTCTATAACTTATAGACAAATTTTCCACGATCATTATTAACGTGGCTTTCATGTACAACTAAGTTTTAAAACACTAATTAAGTGTTTACGTTAACTGTTTAATCACTAACCTGGCGTAGAAAATGCAAACACTTTCAAATGCGGATATCTCGGCCTCAGCTTTATCCCCACCAGCACCGCCACTCCTGCGCCGAGGCTGTGACCTGCAAATTGTCTCTATTCAATTATTATTCAAATTTTCTTACGCAAATATTTATTACGCGTCTGTAATGTTTAGCGATTACAGCCCCTGTTATATACACATGCAGTGTTATTGGTTTTGTGATAATATTTTAAGGCATAACCTAACAAACTTTTGAATAATTTGATAGAAGCATGCTAAAGTTGTACATTGATTTGATTATAGTTTATTTACAAACTTTCATATTTAAGTTTCACTCAAAACACGAAAATATTTATTACTAATACGTCATCTACTATTTCTTATGATTAAAATGTGTTCCTTAGCATTGCGTTAAGCACTACCGTTCGTAGATTCGAATCGCGGGATACGTAAGACTTTTTCAACCCCCAAGGTCAACATTCTTATCAACTACTTGCCTATAAATGCAATTAATCAGTGAAATAGAAACAGAAATGCCTTTGCCCCATGCCCCATAGACGAAATTGGGTTTTCACAAATTACACTATAGCGAATAACTTGGCCGTTAATCTGTTGCACAGACCGTTTTGATTAAGCCAATGTCATGTACACATAATAACGCGTTACACCATCCTTTGTGTGTTAATTACCACCTATTAGCTAATTCCGTCAGAAGCCCACCTATTTACAATTACGTCGTTATTATTTTTTACAAATCGTATCCTACTTTAACAAAATGTTTTGCAAAGGAGGGACATCTAAACAAGATGAGCTGGCGATCTATTTTGTCTTTGGATATTCGGAAATCCAAAGGCGGAAAGCGAAACCGTTTATCAGTTAGTTATACATATACAAATAGACGTCTAGGAGAAGACGTGTTTGACGATAGCATATTTCGTACTTTAATAATAAACGCTTATTAATGAAGCTATGTGTAAAATTATCTTTTGTAAATTTTTCGACTGCGATATTACGAATGGAGTGACATAAAATCCACTCGCCCAGGTGAACAAACTCGAATTAGAACTACAAATCTACAAGACAATAGGTATTACGAAATACAATACAATTCGCTACATTACGTGTTTTGACATATAACATATAAAATGTGGGCTTCTAAATTACTAGCGAATAAGATTAACGAGTTGGCAAGTTTTTTCCTTGTTATATATAATTTTGACGAATAATATAGATATGAAATGGGTGGTAGGGATAACCTAACCACCGTCCACAGATAAAAAAACCCGTCAAATATTATCGCGATTCGGTTTAAGACTGTGGATGTCCTAATATCCCAAAGCCTGTTACATAGCTGGTGTATATAATTACCTTTAAACAAAGTCCTCATACTTTTCTGTCCTCAACTCTCATAAAAAAAAAATTACAATCTGATTTGATTAACTAAGGTTGTTTAACTAGGCATACCTGTAAACAAACTTTACAATAGTTAAAATGCGAAAAATTTATCTGAATCGCAAAAACAATAACTACGACACGACTAAAATTCTAATATTCCACGGAAAGTAAACTTTCGTGACGTACTTAAAATAATGAATCGCGTTTTAATCCGTTGATATTGTTTTATTTGCACCTACAATTCTCGAGTTAGGTTAGGAATCTATGGTTAGATTGAAATTACTAAGAATATAACTAAGAATATCACTTATCGTATAGAAATTACCTGTTAAGACTAGATCGTAGTGTGGGAACTGCTGGAATGCCCGGTCCAGCACTGGCATTAACCGCCGCAGCATTTTCGCAGCACCCATCGACATGCCCTTATGTGCTGCAGTACCTTCTGGCAAACCTGTAGAATATAAATATATAATGATATTCTTAAATAGAAAAGAGATTCGTGAGTAATGGAATATCATGGAAACGTTAACTGTAAAGCTTTAAAGCTAAACTAAACTTTATTTAGCAATTAACTGTGCCATCGACTTTGTTCGCGTGGAATAGTTATTTTTGGGAATCAAAATTTGCTTTTGAAAACCTTTTCCGGTTTTCAACTATAGCTTTTACTCTCAACCTCGTTCGCGTCCCGTCGTCCTCGCGAGTTAATCTTAAAAGGGAATCATTCTTTCATACACAATATAATACAGGTGAATATTTTTTCCCGTTTTTTTCCACATTTCCAAATGTTCCTTCGCTCCTATTGGTCTAGCCTTAGCCTTTAGCTTTCCTCGATAAATGCTCTATCCAACACAAGACAATTTTTTTAATTCGAACCAGTAGCACCTAAGATTAGTGTGTTCAAACAAACTAACTCTTCGGCTTTATAATATAGGTGAATACAATAAACAAAATGTTAAACCAATCATTAATTTTTCGCCTTTCCATAATTGATCTGTGCTAGTATTACATACATATACCTCTGTAAGACTGTACTTCATAAGATACATATACTCTATGATATCTCTATTATAGAATATATACTCTATGAGTTTTTGGTACAACGAGTGTAATAGTTTTATTTTAATTCCTTTAATTAATATTAAAGTCATCACAAAAACTTCAGCTAACTCTGTCTGTAGTTATATCAAGTGACACTATAATTTAATAGATTCGTCCATTGTTACTCATAATATTTCTTAAAATCATCTCTAAATATAAAGGAATGTTACCATCGGCTTCGAACCTCTCGGAGCCAGCTGTGAAGTCAGTGAAGATGTCGCTAAGAGAGATAGATCCTCGTATGGCCACCACGATACTCTCCCGCTCATGATCCGCGATCACACAGAACGGTAACTGAATTGAGAAAAGATATAAAAAATTATTAAGACAGAAGATGGGCTAGCACGAGTGTTCATTTAAAGGAAGATGAAATAACCACATAACATATAAACAACTACCTGGTCGACTTCGTCTTCGCAGGAGAAGGTTTACGTAGTATCGCGCATTTAAACTAAATGATGTCTATCATAATATCTTACATTCATAATTATTTTGCGCACGCCAGAATAGCTCGCAGAAAGGTAGGTTTTTTCCTAGTTACTTGACACTTCATGTAATATTTTGTACAGCTCACACAATATCTTTATAAATTGTAGCCTATGTGTTGTTCTGATGCTATATATATAAGCTATATTATTGGAAAGTATAATTGAAATCCATTCAGTAGTTTTTGCGTGATAGAGTAACAAACATCCATCCACACATAAAAACTTTCATGTTTGTTATATTAGTAGGATATGCGCAGTCGCCTTATTTGGCTTTTAACACTATTAGGACAGACTGAAACACGGATTTAACTTTGTACCGTGTTCGTTAGGACGGAATTTCAATATTTGTACCACCACGCGAGTAGTACACAGTTAAATAAGACACTTTAACGGGTTGAATCGCAAATATAATATAATTCTATTAAATAAATTTATATTTATTTTACAATTTATTTATTGACCGATCGTTTACGCAGCAGCCGTGGTAAGTGTTTTATTTTAATAGTTAACTAATTTTACCGGCCGATAGCGCGAGTCATCAGTGTTTTAATTACTAAACTATGTCGTGCACACTTCGAATTTATTAACATTTTTTGTGTCTCACGGAAAATGACTCTACTGTCTTTAAAGTATAGTGAAGATTAAAGCGATTTCCACAAAAATACTATTCAAGGATGTTAGAAGGTCATACGTCTGACAGTTTATGAGAACAATAATTGACTTGACGGCATAAATATGTTTATTGTTTACAATGGCACAACGTAATGCCAGAAATTTGTTCTTGCATTGACGTTAATGACTAGTTTATAGCATTAGGGTCTCCGCACACAAGTTAGCGGCTTTTCTTTCTCGCTGCACATCGTTAACGCTGGTGGTCGCCACACTGTATAATATGTTTTAAAAATCATACAGATAACTTGAACGGCTTCAAGATATGAAACATCTGGGATCCTGTACTAAGCACACTAGATCCCAAAGAATGGAAAACCGCACAACGAGAAGAGACGAGATGATCTGTAAGGCCCCAGCTAGTTTCTTTAAATACCAAGTACGAAGCACAACCAAAGCAGATGGCGCTAGCGTAGCAGTAGTGATTTTGACATTAGGGACACAGACACAGTCTTCTTCATTCCCCCCGTGACCATATTTTCAGCAAAACATACGAAACGTCAGCCCGTAGTCAAAATATATTGTAAGTCAACTACTAATTTTCGCGTTTTAAACCGTTAAGTTTTATATAAATATGTAGTACTCGCATTAACTTAGATAGTATGTGTAGCCAGTGTTGGGCTAGTCTAATTAAGGTAAAGCATTGTTTTCAGTTTTGTACAATCGCGGTATAAAGGTCAACTGATCAAAACGTGCAATTTTAAACATTATACAGTACCTATTTACAGTTCAAAATGACGTATCGCACCAAGAACAACCACCTCTATCAGCGGACTCGTGGATCTTAATGGTAGCTATGTATGTTTAATCAATAGGTCGTGGATTCGATCCCCACCGGTTCCAACATTTTTCTAATGATATATATTTGTTTTTAAATCTTGATATTAAATGGAGAAAAATGGAAGATTCGTATAGGTCACGAACCACCGTCACGATAACCATCAAGTCTAATCGCTTTTCGGATCTGTGGATTTCCAAATATTCAAAGCCGAAATAGGTTTCAGTGTGTGTTGGTATTTTACCAGGTATCAAGTGACAAAAGGAATAGAAAGGAGAATGTTAATCTTTGAAATAAATCAAGTCACGGCTACTGCAAAGCATCCGAAACGTCGGGCCTAAACTACGAAAGTCCAAAATTGTTATAATTAAAATAATTTCGAAATAAGTTAATATTAATATATCTCGCGTTTAAAAGCGATAAAGTGTTTTATTTAAATGTGGTCTACTCCTCTATTCACGTACTTTTTGAGGGGTAAGAACTTACTTCGAAAACTCGATTGTTGAATGAAGCGAAAATGATGTCATCAGCAGAGAGCTTAGACATGTACTTGACTCCGGCGAAGTGGCACAGGCAACAGTTGTCGTCCGTCACTATAGAGTTCTTTGGCCTGCAAACCGTATATAATAGTTTACCTTCACAGAATACTGAACAAACCAGTAACACTCAACGCTCTTAAAAGTGAAGCAATCGCTACTATAAATTGGTGTAATGCGATAACTATTAAGATCGTTGATATATGAGGCCGCTAGAGGCAGAGTAGCCTTATAACAAAAAACATGATTTTCAATATGTAGGAAAATAAGATGCGCGATTAACTTAGGCGAAAATAAATTTGCACTATTATTGGTATAAGAATTATGTTAACAGTTTTCGGTCATTGGGTTCTTGTAGATTAACATTTTAGACTATGCAAATATAAATAACTCAAGTCAAAATAAATCAAAATTGCAATTAGGCTATTCTGCCTTATATTATTGTAGTAGTAAGTTGTCGTTGTCTGTCGTTGATTTCACTTCAAAAGTAGTATACATAGAAGTGTTTCAGCGCGCTATAAACAATTGTAATAAAACTCCTTCTGGTTAGTTTAGTATTCTGTGCTTCGTTCGTATTTTGAATTCACGTTTAGCAGTTATATAAACAAAAATAGTTTTACGCGCGGGTTATAACGTATGTTAAAACGCAATAAAGGATACAGTGTGTCAACGACTTGAAAACGACTTTTGGAGTCATAACTTTGAAAGGAAAACTTTCACGAAATACTCGTAAGTTTTGCGTGTGAGTTCGTTATTATATTTTAATCGTTTTACTGCTATTGTTAGGAATTATTACGCACGCGACCCTAATAAATTAAAATATTACAAACAAATATTAAGCCGTGAGATTTGTTACGAAAAAATGTACACTACATACGTTTCAAAAAGAAGTTAATAGACGTTATTACACCCCACCAAACCACATTGGACCTGAGTGGTGGATATAACCTCTTCAACCGTCTCTTTTAAAAGGGAAGAAGTGGATTCAGTAGCGACTCAAGAAGGAAAACATTATTTATATACACTATGACAAAAACGGCTTCGCCATCAGCTAAGTAAAGGGCCAAGAATGATTCAGATGGACCCTGGCTGTTAACGTTTGACGTCGCATTATGATGCATTCAAAGTACACTCACCGGCAACAGCAACAGGTCAAATGTCTCGCCAATTTACAGAACCCGGTGAAACAATGACGGTAGATCACGTAGGGCCAGCCGTAAGCCGCGATGGATAACCTCAAATAATGCAGCGCGTGGTCTAAATTCATCCAAGGCGGCGTCTCCGAGAACACCTTGTTGACGTCCGTGGTGTAGATTGGCTCCTCGTCGTTGAGCATTTGTATTCTTCGCATCTCCCTCGTTTCCCTCTTTTGTCTCACTCTTAGGAGTACGCAGCCCGCGACCACGTCTGAAGGTACGAGGTCCGTCGACCTGAACAGGGCACTCAGCAATGCTAAAAGGAAAGATGTTATTACATAAATACAGCAGTAGCCGTGGTCACGGGTGCTCGACTATGTTAACATTTCGCGTTTAAAACCGTTAAATATTTTAATATGTGCAATAAATAAGCAATATATTTCAGCCTTGCCTTCAATATTTTTTTAAAGAAAGGCTATAAAGATACAAATTACTCGGAGAACATTCAGCATTCAGTTCAAAGACAATTGTGTAATTTGACAGCCTTGAACTCTTGGTTCCTTCGATCGATCGACATTGTAATCGGTCATTACATAATTTAGAGTTCAAACGAACTAAGGAAAAGTACAGCGAAAGCGAATTTAATCTTTTCAAAATTATGTTTATATTTCAAGTAAATATTTAAAGCGAAGCATACGAGCGCTTTTGAAAATAAAAAGTATTAAGTGTTATTTTTGCCATTTAAAATTCATGCATATCTCATAATGGTTTAAATTAGAAATCTATTTAAGAAAATAATAAAGACACGGGCGGGGATTGAACCGGCATCCACCGCGTTTCTAGGCGCTGCTCTAATCAGTCTAAATATGCAAAATGTGGAAGAAAAAATAATTGTCTTTCAGTAAAAATGTGCACAAAATTCTCGCGTCACAGTGTTAGTTACTTGCGAAACGGCTTTACTGTTTTTTACCTACAATATGATTACATATTCTTACAGATAATTATTTCTTAACACGCGTATATAAATCGACGTTCACAAATAAACTATACAAATAATGAAAAGCACGTACCAGCGACCTGTTGAAACGCTTCCTTCCCGTGTTCGTCCCGCTTCAACCAGCAAAACGCCCACCGGAACCTCCTGGACCACAGCCCCGTCACCTTCCTATGATGTCGGGCCTGATTCGGCGTGTCCAACATCTCGTCATAGTTCACTGACCCCAACGGATCGAAAACCATAAAAAGGCCAAACACCGTCAACGCCAGCTGCACCCAATTAAATAGTACTATACCTAAAACAATACAAATATCCTTTATTAACAAGTATTTCAATAAAACACTCTTAACGGTTCAAAACGCGAAATATATTAGTTAGCTTGTTTACAATTTGAAACTTACAATTTTAACTACGGACGCTTGGAAGCACTGTTTTATACCGTTAAAAGTGTTTTATATATAAAGGTGTACTGCTCTCGTACTTTAATCCCGTTTAGAAACATATGATCTCCGTAATGTTGACTAAAATAGATTTTTAAAATCGATTATAGATTGAAAAAAAAATATGATAAGGGCAGGACTTGAACCGGCATCCACAGCGTTCCGAAAGCTGACAAAAATATATTTTTTTTATCAATTTATAATTGATTTTTCATTTATATAGTGGCATCAATAAGATGTGCAAAATATTAAAGTTATTAAAATAGGTTTAATATATGTCATTTAAAATTTTATTGTTTTTTTATTAATGAATCTAAAAGGCTTTATTAGTATGTAAACTTTTCTCTTAGAAACAAAACATTTCCAAAGGATTTTCTTTACCCGACAATTAAGGCCGCAATGAACGATGAAAACATATCTTTTCAATCAATCTTTATGTTGGAAAGGGGGGGCTTTGTTTAACCTTTGTGTAGCAGGGTTATCTTGTATTTAAAATATTTTTGAACATTGAAAATGTTCACGTAGCTGTGATATTTGATGGCGTACGTACTATGTAAAGCAAGAAGCAGTTCCGTGCATAAAATTGTACTTAATATATGTATGTATAGAAATGAGAATTAACTTAAAATACTAAATCATAAGTTTGAAGTTGGAGTAACAAGTGCGGTATGATTTAAAAGTGAAAATATGAAAGCACCGTCTTTTAGCTTGAGGGCTGATAAGTTAGTAGACCGACATCTTTATCACGGGGGTGGTGACACCTCCAAACACAGAACTGTTACTCAAAATATTCATAGAAAAGTTCCAAAGGAAGGAAAGGTAGGGATTCGAACCCTGGACTGCGTTATATATTAATGTACTTAACAGCTATACCGACGAGACTGAAAAACTACTTACTCTGTATTACAATACTGGAGAATTTGTCTTTCACATCGCATTCGATGACGTCACAGAACATCCACATCGTTCCCATCACGTTCAGAGTAACTTCGGGCAGAACAAGAAATACTCTGAAACAAAAATAGAATTGTATAATTACAATATTTCATTACGTTACATACGCCTCTCTTGTATTAACCCGTAGGTAACGGTCGGGGTCTAGCGGACCACGTGCTAATTTATCAATGGTATTTTTTTGTAATTGACAAGTTACGGTTGTGCGTTTCCGTCTTATATCAGTGCAATGATTTGACGAGTTGTCTTTCATCGCTGTTCTGTTAAAGTAATATACTTCTTTGCTTACACGAGGATGCCCAGAGACTCCATTAGATACTTTTTTTCACCTATTTCACTGTGTAAATACATTTTATGTTTCGAAAATACTTTTCATAAATACTACTGAGTCTTTTTAATCTACAAGTGCTTTTAAAAATTATAAAAATGTGAAGATATATAAATATGTAAATTCATATTAGGGTTACTTTTGGACCCCATTGCGTGACGAAATGTTATTGTAAACAACGCGTGTACTTAAAGGTTAATGTCTCTTTCAAGGATTTCGAACCAAAAAGGGAGAAACACCTTAAAACTAAGACTTCCCTGTATGTTTGGCAATCGATCAGTCTCAAGAACGACGATGGCTAGAGACTTTGAAATTTCACAAATTGTGTGTTTCTGTTGACAACAAAAGTATTCAAAACGCTCCAACAAACACTTTGTTTTTGTCCTTATTCTATATATTAATTATGATAACAATCACTTGATAAAGAGAGAACCCTACGCACGAAATTCATACTCGCACTTGGCCGCTTATCCGTTATAACCATATTATATTACATATATTTTGAAACCAAAAGCTAACAAATACAGTATCGTATTGGTATCTTTCAACGTAAATACTATTATAGTAGCGAGGGTAGGAAAGTGTAATATAAAAATATCTCTACCACGCAGTGTCGCATTGTACATATATGTATAAACAGCGATAAATAAATTCTATTAATATGTATAAATATTTATAATAATCAATAATTGCCAATTTAATATAAATAGTTCTATTTATGATATGACGCTCTCCATAGTTGAATGCTTAAACATTAACGCAATAAGCACTAGAGGGTTTCAGCTTTGAATTCCGGAATAACAATAAATTATTTCTACTTTAATAAATTAAAGTACTTCACGTAAATTTATAGTAATGTTGCCCCGTGCCCCTCATGGGTTCACTGTTTATTTCGGATATTTTAAGCTATTTATATGCTCTACATAATCTGACATCGAAATAATCTAAACAAAGGCGGACATAGACAGTCCATAGTAATAACATCACGTTTCGACGTCCTCATTGGTGTCACAGTAATGTAAAATTAATAATCGACGGGTCGTAGGTTTTATTACCAACAAAACCTCTCTATTCAAAAAATCATTATAATTTTTTTTAAAGACTAGCTTTGCCAGCGACTTCGCGAGACTCGTTTTTTGGGCATCCAAATTAGTCTTTCCAAGCCCCGTCATCTTTATATACTTAAGGTTGGTTGCCACGACTTCGATCGCGTCCCTTCCCGTCGTTCTTGCAAGTTAATCTTAAATGATAGACATATTACGTCGCGGTCTTTTTATTAGATCATGTAAAGAGGAATCATTCTTTAATACACCTTTTTTAGGTATCTTAAACCGTTTTCGCAGCGTACGCACCAGAAACCCACAGAGATGAAGCCTTTCTCGATAAATGCAAAAATAATTTTTCCAACCCGTAGATTAGCGCGTTCAAACAAACTCTTCCGCTCTATATATTAGTATAGATGTTACTCTCTGTCTCTATAAATTGGTCAAAAGTAAAAAAAAAATTGAAATTCCGCCTGGATGTCGAACCACTGACCGTAAAAAAGACGTGAGGATTCATCGCGTTTCGGTTTCAGTCTGTAAATTTTTATATGACCAAAGGCTAAAATAGGCCGACAGCGCGTCTTGTTCATGTTATATGGTTCAAGCATTTCGTATTCCATCAATTGATCCCCACGTTTGAAATAAAAATACGTTAAACCTTTATCCAATAAAATTCCAAACGACGCGGTTTTAGCCGAACGTCGAAAAGCTGTCAAAAACCATTATCGCATTATCGTTAGGATCGGTTCATATATATTTTTTACGATACTTGCCCGACGCGTTTGAATTAAACAGCCCTTGACTCTACTTGATCGATTTACCATATGACGTACATTTTGGACTTAGATTCTTTTATTAAATAAAAATACAATTGAAAGAAAGCGTTCCAACAAATAATATCGTAAGAAAGACGCATGACGATCAAATAAATCATTTTTAACGGTTTAAAACGCGAAAAGTTTAAATCGTAAAAGAATATAAATATGTACTACTCGCGTAAACTATAAACACTATTTAACATACTAATTACTTAAACTATACAAAATAAACTTAAGATACACAAACTACTAGTACTAACTCATCAAAATAAAGACTAGAGAAAGGAAAAACAAAGTTCAATTTAGAAAGAATAACATAGTAAGGACCGAAAATGCTTATATAAAATGCTTTTGAAGTCAAAAAAGCAGCTAATCGTACTTACTTAAGTAATAATAAAGGTGCGACGAGTTTCCGCGCGTCTGTGTCCGTGATGGTGCCTCTTGCGGACTGCTGGGCCAAAGCTGACAGCAGCAGCATGAGGCAAGCTTGCAGCGCAAGGTTTCCGCAAAGGTAGAGACGTACGAACGACCCACCGTGCCATCCCTCGCTCTGGCATTGCCATGTTACTGGATACAGCACTTCCACCACCAGGGCTATCAGCACTAGCCTGTGGGAAAAATGGATTGCTTTAATTCCACATAACTTTTGAAATCTGTAACAACAGGACCAAATTTAGTAACGGTACTATTTGAAACAGAAATTCTTGAAATAAATGCGATTAAACGAACAAAGAACCATGTCAGCTGTATAATATTCATTTGCACTGCTGCTGCAAAGCACCCGAAACGTCGGGCCTTAGTTACACCAATTTAAAGATAAGTTAACTAGCATGTTTCGTGTTTTAAACCGTTAAAAGTTTTAAATTTAAATTTGTGATACGCGTGAAACTACAGACAGGACGCAAAAGATTTATACGAGAGAATAATTAAATCAGTACAATAATGAATAATAATACAACAAGGTACAAAAATAACAATATAAGTTCTACAATACAACGTTTTGACGTTGTATTGTAGAACTTATATTGGCGTCGGCAGCGCATCATATGTCTGGGCTTCACCTTCCATCAAGCGAACTTCTATAATTTAAAAATTCTGTCTTGATCTTCCAAGCCCCGAAATCCTCACCTTATTCTCAGAATAACCATCCCAGTAAGCATTTTAAATAAGTCTCCAATTTCGTCGTCCTAATTTGAGACGTTGAACAAATATTGAATAACATGCCTAACATCATTTGCCCTTGTCTAACATTGTAAGAAATCAATAGGTCAATATCTGAGTTTGAGTTATTTTCGTTCAATTTCTACTTTATCTGAATAAATTTCAAATTAAGGTCAGCTATATTTGAAATTGGCTGTAACGACCCCCCTGAAAACGGACGACAAAATTTTAATTACTTCATCATTGGAATTCAACATGGTTTCTTATTTTTAATATGTGAAACTAAGCTATTCTATATATAGCAAATATAAATTAAAAATATATTTGGAAAAAGAAAAAACTACACGGGCGGGCCTTGAACTTCGTTACGTGCTCTAACCAATGGTGCTCTACCGTGCATCTTTTCTATCAAATGTTATAATTTATATGATCTGTCATGTGCATTTTAAAGTTATTTAAGTACATATGTGAAATATTTAAATGAAATACTTTAACGGCTTAAAACGCGAAATATTTTACTTACTCAGCAACAAAAACATTGGGCCGTAGTTAAAAAAAATGTAAAAAGTTAACTAATTTTATGTGTAATACTCGACTAAACAATAGTCAATACATTTACAAATATTAAAATCGGTTAAATAAATGCACAATATATAGGCATAAAGGTCGACAGAACATTATAGGTCTTGATGCTTTACATATTAGAAGAACGGGCAGTAAGCCTTTTGGTTAACCTCTGGCTTTATTTGGAACTTATGTTGGGGGTACATCAAATATCACTATTTAAGAGCCGACTAGACCACAAAGAATTTAATGTCTGAAAGCGAATACATTGTATAATTGCTTCACAGTATAATAAACTCTACACGTAACTCTTAGAGAATTCGCATTAACCGAGTTCGGAAAGGTCGAACCGAAGAAAGGGTAAACCCAAACTCGACCTTTCACACAATACACCAATCGTCGCGATTTTCCAAGCAATTGAATAATTTCAGACGAAACGTTAATGTCCGGCATATGTTAGGCTGCGGTCTCAATTCGTCTCATAACTTAAAGTCTCGTTGACAACAGTAGTCTGCCACAGAGAAAACATTTTTAACGGTTTAAAATGACACACATGACCGCGCGAGCGCGGCCGCTTCAAAGAAAACGTCGGGCGATTGTTAAATTAAAAATAAGTTAATATATTTTTCGTTTAAAACAGTTAATAGTGTTTAATTTAAATGTGTACTGCTCGCGTACACTAAATGCACTTTTATTTAATAATATTTTCTCTATATGTAATCTTCCAGGCAACCTTTGCACGTGGAAAGAAATACAAATTTATAAAATATGTACATATATAGTAACGCCATTTGTTGGAGACCACGGCCTTAAATCGTCCGCAGACCACAGTACGCATTTGAGCCAATAAAATGAAGTGGTTACAATTTAGAATCCATTATGAAGCAATCAAGACGAACCGCAGTCAAACCAAAAATATCTTTTAAAGAGTATATAAAACGAAAGCATACAAAAAAGACGATGGACATTATTAGCATACGTCACTAGCCTATTTCCTTCGTAGCTCATTGTGTGGAATGATCGTAAATGTAGCAGGTTCTTAATTCAAATCTTGGACATAAAGTTTTGGCAGAAGAAAAAATACTTGCAATTTGATTTGTAAACAGACACAGAAATATATCCGCTCCGCATGGGGAAAGGTAATTTCATAACGTTAATAAAGCAATGATTTTATAGTCGACAGTCTTGCTTAGATTTTATATAGCTAAGCTATAGTCAAAAATTAGTTGTTCAACTCGGTATCGCTATGAACGTCACACCAGTTAAGACTAAAGACTATAATTTTGCACATGATGGCATCATATACATTGAAAATAGATCTTAGGTTGAAAAAAATAGAACACGGGCGGGACTTGAACCGGCGTCCACAGCGTTCCGTTATGTTGCTCTAATTAATTGCGCGATAAATAAATGTATCAATGGGTTGAAAAAAATCGACGATGACGTGTAGCTATAGGCAGACGTGAACGCTGTGGATGCGGTTCAGTCCTGCCCGAGTCGTAAATTTTTTCTCAATGTAAAATGATTTTTACTCAATGCTAAAGATTCGACATTTACTCCCAGTTTCAAATCAAGAGCGTAAAAAGAACGAGAACTGTCAAGAAACTCGCCGCCACTCCTTTTATGTGACAGTCTTCACTTACTTTAAGCGCACTACATATGTTTTTTGCTAGAGAGCGTTCTTGCAAATTCCAAGCATGTTTGACGTTAGAATTGATTAACGTAATGTAACCTAATACTTAATTAAGCTTATTTGTTCTCTCCTCATAAACTGTTTTGAACTGCCTAAATCCAAAGCCGAACAAATCATGAATACTACAAGGAAATATCTTAACGGAAAACCACAATTTCCTGCAAGGGATTAGACAGATTATTTCATAATTGTTATAAATAAAACCTGCACCGCTGAAGGTCTACATAAATGCTACTCGTTTTAGAAGGGTATTCCTATTAGAAAGGAGTTATTAATAATTCAATAGCGGCCTAGGCTATTTTAAGTCGGAATCATAATCTATACTAATATTGTTAAGCTAAAGAGTTTGTTTGTTTGAACTAATCTTAAATTTATTTTAACAACAGTTCTACGTGTACCCCATTACGCATTTTAAACCGTTCAATGTGTTTTACTCTACTCGCGTATACTAGAGACCGTACTTAATGTAAGGTATTAATTGACGGGTCGTGGGTTTGATTCCCCACCACGTTCAGTGATTATTCAACATGTTAATATTTATATATTATATGGCTGATACAATTGCACGCTAAATAGTGTAAAAACGTTAATTATGTAAATTTAAATCGTATGTAAAACAAAAACTGCTTGAAAAGGGTTATTTACGTTAATCAATATTTAAATGATAAAAATACTTGGGGTGTGGAGGACCCCGTTCTTACAAGGAAAAATATGTAGTGCACTAAAAGTAAATCATGAATGTAAGATGAAACTTGGCGATAAAAGGAGTGACGGCGAGTTTATTGCCAGTTCTTCTCGTTCGTTCTACGCCCTTGATTTGAGAATTGGTAGTAAATGTAAAGTTAGATTCTTTAATTATTTTGTGACGTTCATAAGTGTACAAGTCTACATGAATAAATGATTTTTTACTTTGACTTTGAACCTCTCGATTACAATCTGTGGATTTCTGAATGTCCGAAACCAAAATAGGCTGACCGCACATCTTGTTTCGAAAAAAAAACATATTCAATCAAGTAAAAACAGTTTGTCAGTCCTCTACTGTCATAAAGGCTAGGTTAATTAAAGTCTGCTGAATCATAATTATCAATAATTACACTTCGCTAACGAGTCGCTATAATACAAATCTGCTTCACTTAATTTCGCTGTAAACAAGACCTTGTACTGTTTTCCGTAACTTAATACTGAGAATAATATTGATACACTTGGCCAAGAACTACAGCGGATAATAAAATAAACGACACTTCTTCTAGTCTCGTCTAATGTTGGATGGCATGTTTGACAATAGTGTTGCAAAACAGCCAAGATATGTAGTATTTAAAGTTACATTATCAATAAATCAATGAATTTTTTTTTTAATATATAGTGTAAATTATTGTTAACTCAATCTTATTTAACGTAAGTTTCAATTTCATCAAAGTTTATTTCACCATAAACTTCTTATTAATATTGAAAGAAAGAAAGAATACTTTCAACGTTTGAAAATGCGAAATATACTAGTTAACTTACTCGTATTTACAATTTATTTTAACTACCCTACGTCGCCCCGTGACCGCATCCGAAACGTCGGACCGTAGTTAAATAAACTGTAAATAAATTAGCTTAGACATGTCGCGTTAAAAGTATTTTATTAAAATCGGTCGCGTAAACTACAGACATTACTTAGAAGGAAAGAAAACAGTTTTTTATATTAAATTTAACTTAAAAACATAAATTACTTTATAGGTTTAGCTATAATTTAGTAGGTTACAGATGGCAAAAAGGGCCATCAGCAAAGTAGTGCACAAGGCGCCACAATGATTTTCAGCTGGACCTGTTGACGTGTAACGTCACTAAGTGACAAATATAGTATACATGCTCTTTATAAAATAAGTAAATTATTATAATTATGCACTTCTGTGTGTGGAGAAACCTCATAACATCAACCAACATGTTTCAAATTTTTTTGAGACACTATTAAATGTCCGAATATAGAAATTCCAGCCGGGTCACGAACCACCGTCACAGGTGAAAAAGCCGAGAAGCTTAATCGCGTTTCGCTTTTAGTTTGTGGATTTCCCAAAATCTAAAGCCAAAATAGATCGACAGCACTACTTGTTTAGATGCTATAGGCTGGGGTACCTACCATCTTGACCAGGCTTGGACTTAAAAAAGTCTGTATTTGTAGTATAAAAGTACTTAGAATAAATTGCTTCATAGGCGTGAATTGTGAGCTTATCTGCCTACATTGGACAAAGTATAGTTCTTACCACACGAATCGAAAGAGAAGTTCGAAAATACTGGGAAATACAAGATCATCGGAGGCAGCCAGCCATTTTCGCCCCAGTAGCCGGAGCGCCGGCATTCTGTAAAAGAAAATACACTTTAATACATGCACATACGATTCATATTAGCGTGGCGAGCGATAACGTGCAAATTGTGTAAGCTTGCAATTAGCTAAATTTGCGTAAGACGATATCGTAATAGTATGAAGCATTATACTTTTAACGTTGATTATTACATGGTGATTTATTATTCAATTTAGTTAGTAAAAAGTCTAAGTAAAACAATTCTTAAGTGTTCTTCTTCTTCCGATATCATCATATTTTGATCTCTTCATAAGTTTTGATACAAATTAAATATGGTTGGTGCTATGGTAGCAATGTATGAGTTCGTGGGTTCGATGCCTATCGGGTCCAACATGTTCTAAGGGGTTGCCCATTAATCACGTGAAGTTTGAAGGGGGGGGGAGGTGTTTGATAAAAATCACGAAAATAACACAAGCGGGGTGGGGGGTGTAGTAAGATATCTCGTGTATTTATTTTTTCGTCAAACGCACGATTTTTAAACAAATGGTGTAGACATTTTTATTATGGTCCTTAATTTCAGGATAAAATAAGATTATAGTTTAAATACCTGTATTTAAATTAAGATAATATTCAGAAAATTTTAAGATTCTTTGTAGGTACTAAAAATATACGTGATGTTTAGAAGGGGGTGGGGGGTGGTCTTAAACCTCACTACGTATCACCAATGGGGGAGGGGGGGGTTAAAAAATGCTAAAAAAAGATCATGTTATTAATGGACAACTCCAATCTATTTATATTGACTTCGTCTGGAAATCTGAATTAAATGTGTTGTAGGAATGACGAAATTCCATCCGAGTCACTAATCACCGTCCACAGATGAAACAATCGCATCGCATTCGTGAATATTCGACAACAAAATAGGTTGACCGCGCATCTTGTTTAGATGTTCACTTTGTATCAAGAGATTAATAAAAAACAAAAAAAGGTCCACCTCACATCTTATTTAGTTTGTATACAATATAGCTGGGGTCTTCTACCATGTACCACCGACCTCCACTTCTATACAAGAAAATATCCGATATAACTTTGTGCGTCTCATTATAGAACGAGTAAATAACGAAGAATGTGTTATATGAGGTAATGATCAAGCGAGTTATATTTGCGTTTGATCTACTTCTCCGAGCGGTGAACCCGACCTAAATATTTTGGGAAACTGTTGTTGCTTTTTACAGATTAACGCGTGTTTACAAAGGCATACATAGTGCATTAGTGACGTATCAAAACTAGTATAATTTTAAAAGTATTTAGGTTTCAATAAAACACTAACGGTTTATAACGCGGTGTATATTAGTTAAACTAATTTGAAAATTATTTTAACTACGGCCCGACGCTTCAGATGCTACTAATAAATATCGCTTTTTAAACCGTTAAAGTGTGTTATTTAAATGTGTACTTACTTAATTTTATATACAACTATCAAAATTTCTCTTATATAATTATTTTGAATTAAACTTTTATATGTTTGTACGTCAAAGAGCAAAGACGTTTCAATAAAGAATTTTTCCTCTATATCTTATTTATATATTGGTGTCATAGATCACTGCAATTATCTACTATACTACTATTTCCTAGTAGTGGATAATGTGTCAATTCGTTTTAATGATTAACATTTTTCAAGAGATTACAACGCACATTTTCCGGTTTGAGGAATATGAACCAGAAATCAATGCATTTCATTAATTAAACTTATTATGTGTAACGATAACGATCTCGTCTCGTCGTTGCGTTACCATGTTTTGTTTCTTTTATTTTTGTTATAGTACATTACTGCAGCGGCCGGCAAGAGAGATACACATACTTGTCCATCAATGCGGCCAAGTATATTACTTTTCTCGTTTTTTTTTATTTTTTAACTTAACAACTTTCTATGTGCAAGCCAGTTCTAAATTCAAACAAAACCTTTCTTAAGTAACCTCTTTGGTTGCAGAATACAAGATCATTCCATTTTTAAATCGCTTTCATACACCTAGAACCAGCCGCTGCACGACAAGTACAAATTCTATTTAACTACAATCTCATGATCTAAAAAAATGTCTGTGACACTTGTATAAATGTCTATGTAAGGTAATTAAATTTGGTCGAAATTAATGCATTATAACGAATTATTTGTTAGACTCGTGTCAACATGTTAACATTAATCTTGCTAAAACCGCTCGTAAGTTTTACTTATTACCCTGTTAGAGAATTCCGAGCCGATACCTCGTCTTCGCTCCACATGCACAACTCGTAATCTTGTTAATTCTGCATTATACAGCGAGACAGGCTTGCGTCACGTCACGTCACTCGTAACAATATTATTCAATTACACCGAAAGAGCTGAAGCGATTAAATGTTATATAACGCAAAGCATCCAAGCGAATCCTAAAATAGACTTGTTTCAGCTCGTTTCGGTGTAAGATCAATAGAACTTTATTAAAACGCTTTTTCAGTTGTTATTTCGTATAAGAAACTTCACGATATAATTTTATTGGAAATACGTGGCGTAGCTACCGTGTCAATTGGTTAGACTTTAGAGCAACAGCACGGAACGCTGCGGACGTCGGTTCAAGTCCCGCCTGTGTCGTAAAGTTTTTTAATTTATATAAAATCCTCATTTTTATTTTTAAATATAGATATTTCACAACGTCAAAATATTGTTATTGTTTTTTCTTATATAATGGAGCAGGATGGACAAGGATGGACAAGGATGGCTTACTTGGTAGAAGGAGAAATGCCCCAGCTACATATAGATTACAGAAATGTCTAGATTTTTCAGAGACCGGATCATGCATACAAGCTTGACCGAATCAAATTAGCTTTGGACTCATACAGCCGTGTTCCCAGGGCTCCCTCAAAGCACTATAGCGAGCTGGTGGTGTGTTTAATGGTTCTGGTCGGCTATTGTCTCCGAGTCACACACCCCCACGTCACTATTGCCCGCCGTGGGCGTGGATTAGGGATTCACGCCATCAGTTAAAGACCGAATCAAATTGAAGTCACAACTGAGGGTAATGGATTAGCAATCCCGTCATACTATTAAATGTACGTCATCCAGTGTTAAAACACTGGATGACGTACATTTAATAGTATTTTAAGTACACTTAATAGTATTTTAAGTACATTTAATAGTATTTTTTATCTGTAATTCTAGGTTACTAGAATTACAGATAAAAAATAGAATTCTCCTAAAGAATAAGAGTCAAACAATTTTTCCGAAAAACAATTTACGCGTTGAAAGCAAAATACTTTGTAAGATACATTACACAACTTCGTTTAATTTGTTTTTCAGCTTCCAAATTCGAGCTTTTCCGTAATCTAATAATGATTCAACACACAGAAAACGTTTTTCTTCGTTTTTCCTCATCGCTTTAAATACTTGTTACTGTCGAATTCATATTTACGTTAACTACATTTTCTGTATAAAAATAAAGTTGAAAACATCTTTATTATAATACTTCACTTTTATAGAATTTTCTTAATTTAAATCTACGAAAAGTTTGAGTTTGAAAAATGATTTGATTCAAGTTTGCAGAACAAGTGTTTGAATTACTTTTGCTTATTTAGCGAATGGTACTCATAATAATCACTAAACAGTTTAAACGCGAAACATAACTGTCACGTCTACTGTAAAGCATCCGAAGCGTCGGGTCGAAATTAAACCTTAATTTACTGAAATATTTCGCATTGAAACCATTAAGAAACAAAGACTACATTATTAAAATGAAATACTAACTGTTTAAAACGCGATATATATTAGTTAAACTTATTTGACAATTTTAACTTTCACGGAGACTGTTTAAGTCACCCCATGACCACGGCTGCTTAACTGTGTACTATTCGCGTAAACTACAGGCAGTATTACAAACTACAATAGTAACAGAACTAATGCAAAAAATGAGAATATATTGTATTTATCTATTTTTAAGTACATCTTATTTGCTTAAAATATTAATATTAAATTAAATAATTGCGAGCCGATAATATTCAAATAAGTTTAACTATAATATATCGCGTTTTAAACCGTTAGTGTTTTATTAAAGTGTGTACTACTCGCGTAAACTACGGACAGTATTCAATAAAGACAACTTGAATTAACAAACGGCGCCATTATTCTATCAGTTAGACATAAGCTGTACAGCCAGCTATCGGATTCCAATATCTTTGATTAATTTTCAAAGAGCGTCTCATCTTTCGTGTTATGTCTATCTACTGTGACCTTTAAACGTAATGGACTCAACTCAGCAGTGGTTTGTTGAAGACTCAATTTAAAAATGGCGTCACAAATTCTCGTTAAAAATGTTCGTAGTCGTGACTTTCGAGTTAAAGCTAAACTTTCATAATGTAGTTCACCTCCTAGATACTCATCAGGACTCCTAAAATTCTGGTTCAGGATCAGACGGGGATGTTCTTATCTCCGTCAGATCCTAGGATCATATACATGTAGCAGCTAGTTGAGGTTGTTCTTAGTGAGTAGAATCTGACTCCTTTTGGCAAAATATAGCAGACTAGCTGTATCAGAGACTGCGTTCGCGAGAATCGTTATTTTGGGCATCCAAATTCGTTTTTTTTATAAACTAAAGCTCTTACCCACAACGTCGGTCGCGTCCCTTCCCGTCGTTCTTGCAAGTTCATATTCAAAGATAATCATATAGCGTCGAGGATTTTTTAAATATCATTTAAAGAGAAATCAATATTTCATCCATATTTATTTGGTTATCTTGAACCGTTTGTGCAGCGTACCTATCGGAATAATTATTATTATAATTTATTTTTTACTATAATGAGAATATTGCATAGCACCAAAATGTTGGTTCATAGTTGAAACTTAGATAACTGATATATTTCGCGTTTCAAACCGTTAGAAATGTTAAGATGACAATATTAAACAAAAGTATTACAAATATCAAGACTATAAACACTGTTCTTAGAACTTCAATCGACTATGATTTACAGTAGATTCGCAGGTCTATATAAAAAAAATCTGATATTGAAAATGTGATATTGTATTTATTTAATTTATTTTATTATACCCTTTTATTACAAAACTCTTGTGAAACATGACTTTATACTATTTATTTTCCTTCAACTTTTTGTTGTGTTCAAATAAAACACTTTAACGGTTTAAAACGCGATATATTAGTTAAACTTATTTGAAAATGATTTTTAACTTCGGCCCGATGTTTCGGATGCTTTGCAGCAGCCGTGGTCACGGGGAGACTAAAGATGGAGGATGTCTCTGACGTCAAAGTAAAAAATTGCTACGCTAGCGCCATCTGTTCCGTCGAAGTTGGTATATGGCGACACTGGCCGGGTCCTTGTAAAATTTACTAACGGTGTCTTCGCGTTTGCCGGTATGCTGTTTATTGCTTTTTGTTGTGGTTGAATGTTTGGAATGTTTATTTTATGTATATTAATTACATTTAACGGGCTCGTGTATTAATGTACGGCTAATGATCAACGGGTCGTGGGTTGTCCCCACCAGGTGGGACTTGTTTCTAATTTAATTTATAAATAAAAATAATGAAAAGGCCCTGAACCTTAATCGCGTTTGGGTTTCAATCTGCGGATTTCCGAATGTGGATATCCATAGCCGAAATCGCGGTCCATGACAGGTGTCATCTCTGATTTTATCAGCCAAATCATCGCTACACCTATCAGCGTGAGTCTTCACTTGTTTGCTGATTATCAAACAATGCAGCCAGCGGTTCGTTGGCCCAGTTCCTATACTCAATGGATTTGATTTTTTCGATTTAGCTGTGATTACCATAAAATTTATAACCAACACTTCAAACTGCGCTGTGCTAATTCTTTCATGTGCGTTATAAATGATAAATTTTCTAAATATATTTCTACTAGGTTTCCTTATTAAGGCACAACCAATATTCATCCACGAGTTTTTATCAGGCTCATTGGTGTAATGATAACATTGTCGGCTAACAAATAAATAAAAACCGTTTTCATCTGTGGACGGTGGTTCGTGATCCGGACGGAATTTCTGTATTTCTTCCATCAAAATGTAAAATAAAAATAGATCGACAGTCATATTCAGATATTATATGGCTGAGTTATTTCAGCTTACATTACCCGTTAAACCCACGCTTATCTGCTTTTCTCATCGAATACGTACTTTTTAACTTCAGCAGCATTTTTTAACAATAGATTACGCGGTTGCCATGGAAACACGGCACGTTTAGAAGGCAACAATCACTACGAGTAATCTTGTTTAATATCATGGTGTATAAAAAAACTTGCTTCTATAGCGATAAATAACGAAAACAAGAATATCTTGACCTCAAGCAGTAATGGGAAAACATAAATAATTCCTAAAAAAAACTGGTTGAATCGTTTTGTAACTAAAAATTGCTATAAAACATTTTGTATAATTATAAACATGCTGTTTAATCTTCTCAATGTTTGTTTAAATTGTAAAACATCGCCTTTTAAATTCGTTTAAAGAGCTTTTTTTCTGTTTTTTTTTTTTAATTTTATACATAAGGATTTATTAAGATGCTGTATCATGTTGTCTTTACTTTATGCAAACAAAACATATCGAAATAAAACACTTTTAACGATTTAAAACGCGAAATATATTCGTTGCCTCAATTACAACTTATTTTAACTAGCGCAAACTATAATATATTTCTCGTTTTAAACCGTTAAAAGTGTTTTATTTGGATGCCGCTGAAAGATGGCTGGCAGATAGTTCAAGCACCCGCGCTGTACCATCAGTATTATTAGATTGATGAAAGCAATCATTGCTCGTAATGAAAACAGGCTCCGCTGACGTCACGAGGGTCAACGTCTCGACTCAACCATGTCTGCTAAGAATTGAGAAAGTGCATTCCGTTATATCGTAATTTTAAATAAATAAAAAGCCACCGTTTTGCCGTCTCAAAATATGCTAATTGCGTAATCTTAACCTATATCTGTACTTGCGTGATTAAAAAATAGTTTAAACGGTTTGATACTTGAAGTTTTTAACTATGAGCTAAATTACTAACATTGAATGGACTTGCTTATGTGTTGTTGTTAAATATATTTTAATGACTTTCGCGTTTTAAAACGTTAAAAAAATTTTGGGTACTTAAAATAGACTTATGTATTTTATTGGTTATGTTTATTTATCTATGGTTTGAGTATTGAGTATTGTTTGACAATCGATATGCGCATGCGCTAATATACGTTTTACAGGCACGTAGATCCATTTCGTTTTCTCGAGATTCGAACACAGGACTTTGACTTTATAACCTTTAGAGAACTGGACGTTCATTCATAATCAAATATACAAATTTGTATAAGACCAAATCTATTTGACATTTTATCGCCTAGCTTAACGCAATAAGCGCGAGAGGTCCTGGTTTCGACCCAGGGAAACATAAAATTGTTTCGGTCGGGAGGGCAAGAAGTCTCATCAATTACTTGCCTTTAAAGAACGGATAGTGAAACGGACACAGAAATGTGTTCGCCCCATAGGGAAAAGGGATTTCACACACAAATCTTTTTACTTACTTATCTTTGTGAATCTATAGTTAGCTTAGCTAATTTTCCGTCATTTTTAAAAAAGTCTTATAAACAATAAACAAATATAAATTATTTTACGCATATCTTTCACTTTTACACAGTGAAGAAACCGACAAAATAATAAACTTTAGTGACGTAAACAACTCTCTCTTATCACAAAACCTCAAATATTACACATTTTAAATTTTAATTATTTTCTCTGACATGAAGGCTGTTTCGTCAATATTACGAGATGCTCTGTCAAAATAAATGAAGAAAAACACGCAATTTTTGCTCAGGTACATATGTGTTGTCGATTTAAATAATAGACTTAACTGTTTAAAACGATACCACACATAGATGGCGCTACCGAAGCAGATTTAACTTTAAGATTGTTTTAATTGATATAATATACTTGTATTATTATTCATTATATGCATAATTATAAAGAGAATGGTAAATATTTCACAAAGATTGGCTAATAGGGTTGAAAGGAAGTACTACAAAGCCAAGAGGCGTGGCAAATAACATTAAGCAGTTGCTTAACACTGACATAACTTTAGCAACAGCACAGGCACGCTTAGCAAGCCTTGGCGCACACCAAACACAAGACGCCATCTTGTAGTGTTGATACAGTAACGAGCTAGTTGGTCAAGCCATGTATATCTAATTAGCTGATCCGGAAAATGTAACAAATAATTGATAATAAGCATTACTTTCGACACGATTGACTTTGACTTACTGTCTCGTTTGAGATCGTTTAAAAAAGAATCACTCATTTATATTTTTCTTTTGCGTTTCTTGAACCGTTTTCGAACCTATAAGGTGAAAGAAAATGAATTTCCTCGTTTTTTTACATATTCACAGCTGTATTTGCTCCTGTTGGTTGCACCTGCAATGTAATGCTATAAAGAATGTACCCTAAAGCCTTTCCTAGTACCTTTCGCGATACAATGGTGTATCCAACACAAGTCTTTTTTTAGTTTTTTATATAATGATTATCGCGAAAACTAATTATTAATATAAAAATAATAAGATTAATTCATAAAATACTGTGTGAGGGTTCATTTTTGTCCGAGTTCAACTACATTTCCAGAAAAATTCGAGAAATAAATTGTAATTTTAAGTAACGTTTCGAATAGCCGAAAAATGTTGGTTTTTAGTTTCTTGAAATGTTTTGTGGCTTTGGGTATCGATAAGGATCCCCGTACACTGAGTAGAGCTACATGACGCCACAGCCTGCATATTCATTAGTTTTCATACATAGTGTCAGTGTGCGAGGATCCTTACCGCTGCCCACAAGATAAACTCTCAAAAAATCAATACTCACGGCACGCTAGTGTTTCTTTATTTGGAAAGTTTTTATTGACCCAAGACCCTATCACATGAGAGATTGAAGGTTTTTAATATCCTATTATGTAAATGCTGTCTGTAATTTACGCGAGTAGTACACATTTAAATAAAACACTTAAACAGTTTTAAAATTCGAAATATTTTAGTTATTTATTATGTTTAGAGGTTGTCTCCCATGGGGTAGTAACCACTGCTGCTGCAAAGCATGCGAAACGTGGGGCCGTAGTTAAAAATAATTTTCAAATCGCGTTTTAAACCGTTAAAGTGTTTTAATTAAATGCTATATGTATATCGTTATCTATAAGTAATGAAGAAATGCGAGTTTACAGAAAATAGTTAATATTTGAAACGGTATCTAATCCACAAAAAAATAGGTCTATGACCTCGGAATACAGTTTGATAAAAGTTAAATAAGTTGGTAATTAAAAGACGTAAATTTTGTTAAGTCTTTATGTACCTTAACAATTATGAAAATATTAAATTCTTTAAATGCACCAGTTGAGCGGTTCGAAACGCGATATATATTTCTTCCATTTAGAGAAAAGCACGTGGATTATAAGTACTGTCTGTAGATCGAGTAGGTACTTAAAATAACTTAATGAAACCCTTTTAACGGTTTTAAAAAGGAATAAAAGAAAACGACCTTAAGAGCTCATTAGTTGAACGTGTAGCATTGGGATAAGTCGGGGGTTCAATCATCATGAAAGCATTAAATTATTTCGGTTGGACAGGACACAGAAGTCTGATCTATTTGTCTGCGATCAGCGAACTGCGAACAGACGCTAATATGTGCTCGCCCTATGCCCTAGAATAGGAAACGGGACTTCATTAGTAACAAATTCTGTCTTAGAGTGTCGTATTCATAAATTAATGTACATGGGAAAGTAGCTTTTTGTTTAATTAGAATGAGTTTGGATAAAAATAGCTTCTACCTCCGCTCCATGCCGCCTTATTACAGAATTCTGAGCATGTCGGGTCGGTCTTTAAATATTCAGTGGCGCAGTTTCGGGTCTTTGTGATCTGTCAGCCCCAAGTATTTCACTTACAAGTCACATTGTTTGCTTAACATAGCGAGAATATTACTTAGATGTATGTAGGTAAAATCTATTTATCTACAGCTAAGCTGGTAGTTAATATATGCGTGTTTAAATGCATCGCTTAACGGTTTAAAATCAGAAATATATAAACAGAACACTTAACAGTACAAAACACGAAGTAAATTAGAAAACTTATTTTTAACTTAATTTAACTACGGAGCGACATTTTGGATGCCTTGTTTATTTCACGTTTAAAACCGTTAAAGTGTTTTATTAAAACTCCAATATACTAGCCGTTGTGCTTTTTTTATATTTTGGAATGGTTTGCACAAAATAGATTTATTACGCTATTGTCCATTTTCCACTGTATCTTCGTTCCATTGGTCGCGTCATGTTATATATGGCTTAAAACCTTCCTCAATAAATTATCTATTTAACACAAAAATAGTTTTAAATTTGAACTAATAGTTCCTGAAATTAGCGCGTTTAAACAATAAACAAACAGACTCTAGAGCTATATAGTGATAGAAAAGATAGTATAGATTAGGCTCTGTTATTTTTATTGCAATGATAAATCACTTAAGATTACGCATGTTTTCTAGAAAATTACGTCGATTTGCACGAAAACACTTTACTTAGTCGCGATTAGATAAATTTCGCCAATTTGATAAAACAAAAAGTCATAGTTCATCGATAGATAGGAATAACAAGGTTTTTTTATATACATGAGCATTTAGCATTTATTTATTTATATTTTTATCTATTTCACGATAGTCTGGTACTTGTCACCTAATCGGCGAAGCGAAAATCGAAGCGATAATTCGCGCGTCTTTGTAGCATCATCACGCATCGATCAGTTGGAATACATTCTTTTAAGTACTGTCTGTAGTTTATGCGAGTAGTACACATGTAAAGAAAACACTTATAACGGTTTCAAACGCGAAATTTTTGAGTTAAACTTATTTCGAATTTATTTTAACTACGGCTCGACTGTTTTCACGGGTTAATCAGTTGTGCAAGGACCCAGCCAATTTCGCCAAATAAGAACTACGATGGAACAGATGGCGCTATCGTAGCAGTTTTTTACTTTGACTCTAGGGACATCCCCTATTTTCAGTGACCGTGTGGCCACAGTTACTGCAAAGCATCCGAAACGTCGTGTCGTAGTTATAATAACTTATAAATAAGTTAAAAGTGTATTTTTTAAATGCATGTTTTTGTCGCCTATCGCATAAGTAATAGCCGCCGTTCGTGGTTTGACTGTACATTACAACACGTTGTCTTAGATGGTATAGGCGCCTGCGTTCGTGCGAATCTTCGCATTTTAACATCGTCAGGTTAGTGAACTATACATTTTAACGAGTTTTAAAGCCTCGGAAAATTAATAATTACAAGATAGTAACTAACGTCCGAACAAAGCAAACGGACAAAAAACTTCCATACGTTTTAGAGATATTATTAATATTTTAAGAGATTAAAATTTGAGTTTTGTTAATTACCTTTTTTTAACCGATGATTGATAGAAGCAGCTTTTTAATAGTAAAAAAATGATTCTAAAAATAACATGAAAATTTCTAAGCAAAGCAAACAGATACATCAAGAATTTTGTTAAATATTCAACTTGTAACTTGTATAGTGGCTATATTTGTGATTACAAGTTTTCTCGTTACAGTTAAGTTTTTCTTTCAACTGTTACCCAAGATTAACTCAAAAAATCGTAAACTAGGAAGTTGAAATAAAGTTTATTCTATAATATAAAACCTTACATTCGTATCTTATAATTAATCTTAGTTCCTGTTGTTAATTAGAAGATTTTTTTATCGATGACAGCATAACTTAACATTACTTATTACGGCAGTATATATGGTTTTTTTTTTAATTATATATCTGTCACACTATATAACACACAAGTTAACAAATTGTAATTTGAATGAACAGGAAAAGATTTAAAGAACAAGGAATAAATAATGGATAATAATTAATTAGCTGTTTTACCATATAAAGCATTTCGATTGGATTACCGTAAAAACATATGATGTCGCGAAGGTTTTTTAAACCATTCAAAAAGTAATCATTCTTTGATTAATATTTTTCGGATTCTGGAACCGTTTTCGCAGCGCACGTAACGGAATTTTCCCCGCTTCTTCCACAGTCCCATCTGTTACATCACTGTTATTAGTTTTATAGCCTAAAGCCTTAAATACCGTCTGTAGTTTTCGCAAGTAGTACAAACGTCGGGCCGTAGTTAAAAATAATTTTCAAACAAGTTTAACTAAAATGTATTGCGTTTTAAACCGTCAAAGTGTTTTATTTAAAAGCCTAAAGCCTTTCTCGGTAAATGCTCTAACTAGGACGAAAGTAATGTTTCGATTCGAAGCAGTAGTTTCTGAGATTAGCGCGTTCAAACAAAGAAACTTTTCAGCTTTATATATAGATAGATAGATAATAACCGTATAAAATTTCTCGTTAGCATCGTAGTAAATCTAAATATTATACCGATTCCGTCCGAAACGTAAAGACCGGATTTATCCAGCTCTACGTGGGCGTTGGCGCCACTAAAATATAGATCAAGTTCCTTTTGGGAGGGACCAAGACCAATTCTCCAATAATCCCTATTTACATATATGCCTCCGCTAAGCCTAGATAGATTGTTTGCATTTAATTACTTAGCATCCATCATTAATACAACTTTGTCTCGTTAATTTATTGTCAAGACTAGTCAATTATAATTTCTATTAAGTATCAATAAGATTTATATTGAGAATAATAATTAAGATAAGTTAATTTATATGACTATTAACGTTGTGATTTTATTATATTTTGTATTTGAATGAGTGTATTGCGTCACTTTGATCTGAAATATGTCCTCTTTGGTTGAAAATTACAAATTCAATACAGCTATAGACTCATGTTTTTGTTTAAATGAGCCTTTAACGGTTTAGAACGTGAAATATATTAGGCACGGTCCTCCTCCCACGGACTACAGCTCCTGCAAAGCATTCGAAACGTCGGACCATTACCAACCAAATTACTTACGAATACCAACTAAATTTTAAATAAATTTATTAATATATTTCGCGTTTGAAGCTGTCGAAAAAGTTTAATTTTAATGTACTCTACTCGCGTAAACTGCAGAGTGCGGACAATACATGTTTTGCTGTGTAGAACCCGTGATTCATTTTTTTTCTTTAAAATGGAATACTTGAAACACTTATTAAGGTTTGCCGTTATATGTACATATATAGGCATAGATCAATTTCATCCTTAGGCTTGTAGAAATATAATTAATTGCCAACAATTAGTGTCCGGTCCACAATAATAATTACCCGCTACACACCCGGTATCCGTGACCCCAAAATCCAAGCAAAACACGTTAAAACGAAGACGCAACTTAAAGTGGCATTGCACATCAATTGGTTAGCACTAATCAATCGTTCGTGAAGTCGGCAGTTCGATTTTGCGCAGTAAAATATTTATTATTTCTAACCGATAGGGCCGGAAAATAAACATCAAGATGTGTATTTACAAAGAAATGTAGTTAGATTTTTAAAAATGACGACACGGGCGGGACTTGATCATGCATTCACGGCGATCCGTACTGCTGTTTCAACTGTAAAATTTATATTTTTTTAAACCATACGGTAAATAACGTGTAAAAGTAAAATAATTAATCTTTAAAGGATCGTGTGGTCCCGTATCCCCTCTGGGACATGGGGTAAACCCATGACGAATTTATAATACGGTTGGTCTACGAGATAAAAAGTACAAGATAAAACGCCAAATACCAACCATTTATGACGGAACGGCTGGCGCTAGCGTAGCAGTTTTTTACTTTGACATTAGAGACACCCTCCATCTTTCGTCTCCCCGTGGTCACGACTGCATAAATACCAAAGGTCGGGCCGTAGTTAAAGTATATTTTTTAATAAGTGTAACTAGTATATTTCGCGTTTGTCGAGAAATAAAATACTTTTTAAATAACCATTGGGATTACATCGCAAAAAGTATGTATATTTTAAACTTTGCTCATTATTTTATCGTGTTATGATTAATCGATTTCTTTTAAATGACGCATTATGATAATTGTGTATTAAAATATGTTTTATTATGTTCAACTCTTTACAATTTAATACAATGTAATAGTTTTTACAACGTTTAATTATGTTATGTAAAATGCAACAAGTGTAAATAATCTATACTAATATCATAAATGCGAAAGTAACTCTATCTGTCTGTCGGCTTTATGGCTTTATCGCCGAAAGTACTGAACCGAATCGAACCTTAAATGAAATTTGGTACGCAGATATTCTAGAACCTGAGAAAGGCTACAAAGGCTACTTTTTAATGCCAAAAAAGGGTTGTTAGGGGTTGAAAAGAAGGATATAAGTCTGAATGGAAATTCGTGAATTTTGAAGTTAGAACAATGAAACTTTCTTCTTTGGCTTTTTGGGAATGGGATTGGTAGTAGGGAGTGGGATGTGGGAGTTAGAGTAGAAGTGTTGCGGCAAAGTAGCACTTACCACACAGATTGGCTGCCTTGAATGCGTTCTTTTATAAATAAACAGCCTAAATAATTAAAAATTCTACTCAAAGTCACTACACCAGCAACAACGCGGCAAGCAGTTTAAATACATACGTTGATTAAACAATTTAAAAAAAAATATTACTACAAAAACTAAAGAATCTTTACATTGTTAATCTATACTAGCCTATTCAGCTTCAGCAGTTTGTTTGTTGTTTTTGTTTGAACGCGCTTATCTCAGAATCTACGGGTTCGAATTGAAAATTTATTTTTGTTTTGGTTAGAACATTTATCGAGGAAGGCTATAGGCTATAAAACTTGCTACAACACGCTGTGACTAATAGAAGCGAAGATACAGCGTGAAAAATGACCAAAACGGGGGAAATATTTTCATCTCTGTGGCTTTTCGATGCGTACGCTGCGAAAAGGGTTCAAGGTAACTAAAAAATATGTATCAAAGAATTATTCCTCTTAAAATGATCTATACAAAGTTTTTCCACCGACGTTTTAGTCTATCTTTCCGAAAGTTGGAGGACAAATTCCAAGATGACGAAGGAAGGGTCTTAAGGCCACAAGTCAATAAATTCCAAAAACGAATGATTAGTATTAATATCAAATATTCATTCTTGCACAGTCATTTGTTCCAAACCATTAATTTTATACGCAAATAAAGATCAAAAAAAAAACTTTTCATTTGAGTCTTAACTTCAACGTAAGAAAACATTTTACCGCAAAGTTTTTCTGAGTACACCTCAACTATGAACAAAAATTCTATTATAAAAAGAAGTGTAATTTGTTTTGAAATATATTATAATCATGTCAACAAACTGAGATCCGAAGCAAAAATAGGCCGACAGCGCATCTTGTTAAGATGTTATATGGGGTATTTCATGTTCCATTAAGAAAATCCATGCTGCATGTTCTCCTCTATAATTATTATTGGCAATGGTTGATACTCACTTATGTGCAGGGTTTACACATTTGATAAGGTAAATTATTTTAATTATTAAGTCCAGCTTTAAAACATACTAAGCATTGTTTAAGCTTATAATAGCTGTAGTGTTACCCTTATTATTATCATTTATTATTATAAATCTCCGATTTCTTCGAGGTTGCCTGGAAGAAATCGCTTTTTAGCGCTAGGGCGATTTCTCGCGTGACAATAAAGTATTTTTTTTTTGTTATTATTATCTTTTGTCTTAATTACTTACGTCTTTTGATTTACGTCATGTTCTACAAATATTTGTAACTAAGCTTATAAACACATAGGAACGTGGTTCAGTGCCATTTTGTGGGTCTTGGCCGCTTTACCTCATCACCCTTGGCCCTCGGTGCATTCGTGTAAATATTCATACAGGTTATTAGTTATTGTACTGTGTAGATTTGCGATCTTTTATACAGTACAGTAGTATTTTGTTAGGCAAACTTTTCCGTTAACATTTCAAATAATTAGAAGTGATAAGAATAAAAATGGATTAAAACCAATAATAAATAATTAAAAAATAGATGTTTATCTTAACTAAGATTTTGAAACTATAATCCATCTAATTTAAAAATCGAAAATAAATTGAAAAAAAATTTCGACTCGGGCAGGACTTGAACCGGCATCGGTAGCGTTCCGATGCTGTTGCTCTTTTTTTTTTCAAATTATTTTTAAAATTATATAGTGCCTTCATGTGCAATAAAATGTAAAAAATAATAAAGTTTTCAAACGATATAATCCATCTTTTATTCTACACAAAACCACATACAGACATCCATTTTCATAAAACATATTACTACGTACGTTCCATTATTGCAGCTCATATACATATATCTGGGTAAATAGCCATCTGTGGCCTGCTCATCCAAAACGATTATTTCTCCGAAAACACGAATTTTCTGATTAAATGCAACGTTCGCAACCGAGTCTTATGTGTTTTGACTTCACACGGTTTACACACACACAAAGTATTTATCTTATCTTATCATCGTTCTTCCAATTGACTAGACCACATTCAACGTCGTTTATCTATAATTACAAGTAATAGTGTTATAAGCTGTATTATACAAAGGCAGGTACTTTAGTATATAAGTATTTTTGTAGACTTGTATAAGGCTCGTTAATTTGATTCGAACCTATAACAAACGAAGTGTTTTAAGAAAACACCAAAACTCAGTATTGATAAATATTAATATAATTTATTTTAATAAAACATCGGCCCGACGTTATGAGAGCTGTGGTCACAGGGGCCTGTTCCTGTAACCACGGCTACAGCACAGCATCCGAAACGTCGGGTAATATACATATATCGCGTATTAAGTGTTTCATTTAAATGTGTTCTACTATGTGTGTGTTCATACTATGTGTTCGCGTAAAGTACAGACAGTATTTTGTTAATATAATTCTTATTTATTTAAGGAGATGAAAGTTTACACTAAAAAACAACATAATAATGAGATGTGACAGACAAAAACATTCAAGATTTTTGAAATTTGGTAATTTTTTTATATGCTTTATTTATTTATTTCTGAAAATAATTAAAAAAAAAATTTTTTTTATACTTTTATGTTTCGGGGGCGTTTAATTTTGGTTCGCATTAAAATTTGAATTGCAAAATCATCATGTAATCTTAATTATAATTTAGTTTAGTTTATTATACACGTTATTTCGACAAATTATATTCGCATAATGTAATAAGATTAATGCCTTTTAAGACATGTATTATTTAAGATATAAAATTAAATTGTCAATAAATGTGCCGCACAAAAAGTGTCATTAAAAACTTGTCATTTCAACTTGACAAATTGTTATAAAATACACGTTTTATACTGACTCGTTAAAACTTATAAATTTAACGAAACAGAAATACTTAATAAAACAATCTATAAAAAAAAAGTATCGCGTGTAATTTTAACTTTTTTTAACTGATTAAAACTCGAAATGTATTTTAACTTATTGACAATTCATTTTTATTTAGGGCGCGGCGTTTTGGTTGAAGGGAATGTCAAGTCCAAGTGTTAGTCATTTATGAGTGATAATATTGGGTTGCGAGTTCGATTCCTACCGGCTCCAATCTTTCTGAATAATTGCAGTTTCATACATTTCTCGTAGAGGTACCTAATTTATATTTAACTTGATAAGCCAACCCTCGCAACGTATAAAAAATACGAAACATTATTTTGTTTAAAACCATAACCACATTTTTCACCGCGGCCGCATCTATTGCCAAATAAATCAAAATTCGCCTTTATATTCTCTTAGAGTTAATTATATTGATCTTTATGTCTCTAAACAGTGGTATATTATGTTACTATCTACGTCTGCCGCATTCTAATAAGTGGAATAACCATAAGTTATTCCAACCGCGTTTCTTCCTTATTTATTTACTAGCGGCCCGTCCCGGCTTCGCACGGGTAGACATAAATAGGTACAGATATTTAAATTATAAGCATGCTAATTAAAACGACCATGAATCACTAAATAAGAAAAAAGGGGGGGGCCCCCCCCCCGATCACCCCCCCCCCCCCCCCCCCCGGGGGGGGGCCCCCCCCCCCCCGGGGGGTGGGGGGGCCCCCCCCCCCCCCCCGATTTTTTTTTTCCTTTTTTCTTTAAGGGGCGGGCGCCCCCCCCCCCCCTTTTCCCCCGTGTTTTGGCCCCCCCTCCCCTTTTTTTTTTGAAAAAAAACCACAGGGGCCCCCCCCCTTTTCCCCCCCCCCCCGGGGGGGGGCCCCCCCCCCCAAAATCTCCCCCCACAATATTTTTTGAGAAAAAAACTCCCCAATACGACGAACTTGTACTACTCTCGCTTGGGAACTATTATTAGGTATTTACTTTAAATCAGAGAAATTAAGAATAAACTAATAAGAATGAAAGAAAATATTCAAGTTCAAAGAGATAATTCCGAAAAGAACTTTGACAAATAATATTTGTGCAAAGTGTGATTCCAATACTAAAACTAAGTAGCTCTAAAAAGAACTTTTAAGTGAAGCAAAAATAAAAAAAGAAATATCCAATGTCGGACGAGTCTACTGCGTGAGGAGCCCACTGCCCCTTTCGTCGAGTTAGTTACTCGAGGCGCGGCGTGACGGCCGCCGGCATGTATTTATATTTTAACTTCATGATATCTTTTGAATGGAATATCCGATTTCAATAATTTAAAAGAGTAATCATCAGGTATTGAACCAGTCTTGAATATTAAATTATTACTTTTTGGATAAAAATTTATAAACGGTATGGATAACACGGTCTGATTTTGATCGGCATTTCTATTAATTTGTTAAATGTAAAAAAGTAGCTATAGCGACGTAACTACAACAGTTAGACATATGCTCTCGCGATGTTTTTTGTAGATATTAATATATTCTATAATATTGTCGAACATTTTTTTGTCCTATCATTAATACTTTTCGCAGACGTATCGAAGAAAGACATTTTACAGCTAATTTTTTTTACGCCTTCCGTTGGTTTTAGTAAGAATTTCTATAGATGCCTATAGTAATCAAGTACTAAATATAGCCAATGTTACTCAGTGATAATGTAGCTTTCTAATGAAAAAAGAATTATTCAAATCGGTCCAGTACTTTTTGAGTTTATCCATTACATACAAAAATACAAATCTTTCCTCTTTATAATATTAGTATAGATGACGAAGTCGTTCATAAATAACGAACAAAAGATATAAGCTATAAGAAGTTATTTGAATTTAAATGAAACTAGTCTTATTAGAATTACTTTCATTTTTATGTTTTATTAGTATTTAATTATCTTAGTATTTGTTATGATGTTGTAAAAGTTTTAACCATATCTATGACTCAGTGATCAAAGGCATAGACTAGCATTGCGATAATAACGTATAACACGAGTTTAATTAACTTATCTGTAATTAAAAGTCAGTGAAATGTCCACAGATTATAATTATTATCATATGTAGCTTCACTAAAAAAAAAAAATATTTGTTTCATCTAATATGAAAGCTTTTTGAACTGCACCTTTTTAATAATCGAGTATTTTTGGACGATTTGACATTACAGGCACAAATAGAGGCGGGCTTTTCTACGAGCGTGTAATGGTAACATGTACGGCTAACAACGGGTGGGATCGATCCTCACAGGATCCAACACTTTTTCTAATCAATTTATAATTGTTCTGAAACATGTTGGATTTTGTCCGTAAATCTTAGTCTGCAGAAGCAGAAATCACGTTTTGGTTACAGTCTGTGACTAACCGAATTACCAAATCCAAAATAGGTCCACAGTCCAGTTCCCTTAGCCAACAACTATGGGCTAAGGGAATTTCATCTCCCATCAAATGGACATCATGCTTGCCTGTCCTCCACTATAATCAGATAAGGCGCTAATAAATATTATCACAAAATTGGTAGTCTCCGGCTATCTTATCTCAAGCGTCTAGATTTAATGATAATTTTTAAATTATTATTCGATAACATTATTATGCGACGGACTGTTAGTAAGCATGGCATGAGTCAAGCATGGATGTTAGTAAAATACAAATAAATAACAAAGCTTGTCAACTCTTCATTCATTTTTACGAGATTAATTTTTTATCGTACACCCTATTTGATATCTATAGTCTTTTGTTTACGCAAGCATCGCACATACAAATAACTTTTAACGGTATAAAACGCAAAATACAAAAAGGTCGTAGCTAAAATAAGTTAACGAAAATTATCTTTTATCATACACTATGTTTGATATCTATTTGAGTAACTTTTAACTCGAAATGCTAATAATGTCGTAGGTAAAATAACTTAAGTGATCATTTTCGCGTTTTGAACCGTTAAAAGTGTTTTATTTAATGTTTGTCTATTAAATTTAATGTGATAAACAAACACGTGAGAGCAACTACGAAATGGACAAATAGTTGAAGAAGACCCAGAAGATAAAAAAGGAGAAAATGTTAGGCAGGAAAACAATGAACGAAGTAGGCAACTAACTATCGATTTAAGTTAACTAAGTGCTGTTATTATATAGGTGTTTGTTGTGATATTAAATAATGTTGTTTAGCATCAAGTAGGTCATGGATGAAGATTTATTAAAAGGCGTACTCAAGAAGTACTTCGGCATCTAGGAAAATTATTATTAACGTTTGATTGCTCTTAATAACCTACGCAAACACAAATTATTTTAAGCTGATAAAAATACGGATTACTTTTCTAATTTAAGAACCATGTTGAACAATTTCGCGCGCTTGACGCGATGCCCTAAGAATTTAACAAGTTTTTCGCCGGTTATAAAAGCGTTCTATGACGTATTTAAGTTATTCAAAGTTAATCCTACACACGACAAGTTTCATTTGAGTCTAAACAACGCAACGGCTATGAGAAGCGTGATCTAAGACAAATTGTTCATAGGCATAAATTGGAAAGGTCCAGAACTTGATTACCTACACTATAAATGGTCATGTACACGCCGCCAGGGAATGAGATTCAGCGATCAGGTGAGAACCGGCTAGCGGTTTTTGCTCATCACATTTTTCTGCATTCGAAAGTACTCGTGACACTTCCACAACACAACGAGATTTCCTTTCACTGTACACAAATCTTCGAATTCACTCCGGCGGTCTAAATTCGCGGATAAGCTAAATTCGTATTTTGAGGTTCAGCGGTGCGGAGTCGTTTGGAGCGCGTCGGTCCGCCACCGGGTCCGGAACGCGGCTGACAGCTGTCGCGGCGCGGACACAATGAGTACTCGGGCTGGCTCCGCGCGCGCCGATGCCAATCGTTCGCGTTTTGTGCAGCGGCGTAGGGCTGGCAAACGCTCAGTTACCGGAATTTACAGTTCTCTCCAAACTTTTTGGCCGGGCTGAAGTTAGCGCAGCCGCCATCTAGCGCATGGTAGGTACTATCAATTTTAAGCAAAAAGTCGAGTCGTCCTCTACCTCCTTTGTCATAACTGATACCTGCTTTCTGCGTTCTACGCAACCATCCGCGCTATCTTCAGCCCGGTCAGAAAATTTGGAGAGCACTGTACCAGTAGCATTTACTAGTGTGACTAGGTAGACAACAGCGTAAGAATTTAACGTGAGATTAATTTGATCAGTGAGTTCTTAAGTTATTGACTCTGGAAAATGCATATTAGGTGCAAGATCGACCTATCGATATACTTGTTAATGTATTATTATTATTTATTAATGTTCATACTTAGCTTTAATTTTACAATCCACATTAGTTTATGAAAATCTTTAAGAACTTCGGCCATTAGGAACAGATTAAAAAGACAACACTGTTCGATTTACTTCGTGCAGCAATTTATGATTAAGTTTACTAATTGTTTTTTTTTATTGTCGTGGTAATAAAAAAAACGTTTTCTTTATTCCAAGATTTTAATTTTATAGTCCGTGATAGCTGAGCGTTATACAGTCATATCGTTATTGTGTATAAATAACTAAAATATTCGTGTATATTGTACATAATATACATAAAGTGCCTTACAGCTATAATTGTAAGGTTGTATATTGAATGGCAGCAAGTTTCAAATAGAAGCACAATTCCTAGTTTGCACCAGCCCTATTCCGGTGACGTCTGTTACATTTTCACTAGGTGTCGTGGTGTCGGCAATCGTGCGGTCCCGAAACCATCCGAAGCGCAACACCTAACATTTCCACGTGGATTTAATAATTCTTTACGAAGTTATTGAGAATTTTTAGAATTTCTGCCTGGCAAACATTTCATTCAAAGTTTGAACTTAAATTTTGAGAACCGTTTGAATACTGGTTTAGTTATCGCCGTAAAAACCTAGCTAAGCCTTATCATAATTTGTTTATCCGTTTAGTCTGTATTTCGTATGAGTACAAATTTGAGTAATTTGTTAAAAGAAAGATTGCATCATATTCAGCCCCATAACAACTAAATAAGATGCGCTATCGACCTTTTTTTAAATCTGGAAATCCACAAGCCGGAAACCAAAATAAATTTAAATATTTCACATACACATGGCTTTTACATCTGTAGTCTGTTGTTCGTTAACTTTTACCATTTTCCAGTCATTGTTTGATATGTTAGGAAAAATCATATCATGAATTACTAGTTGCTCTGTTACCGTATTACCGTACCTATCATGTATGTGCATTGATAAACAAGAATCAGCTGTGTACATATAAATCTAAATATCTATCATCATTTTGCGTACACCAGTCCAAGCTAAAAACTTAGCGGACTCGCGGTCGAGTAGTAGCAATATGTGGCTTATGAACAACTAGGCATAGATTTGATTCCCAGCGGCTCCAACGTGAAATGCAGAATTATTCGGTTTGGCTTAAGACCCGTCATCCACAGATGAACGAGCCGTAAAAAGGTTCGATTTTCAAATGTACAACGCATAGGTCCAGCGCATCGTATTCAGATGCTGTATGTCACCTTAAATACTCATCTACCTCAAACAAACCCCATGCTTGTTTGTTCTCTGTAATTACCTTAACTAAAGAGTCATGTGACACGCTAGTTTAAAATTTATGTCAATTTAATTACTATTGTTTTACAATCGCCTTGAATGAATAATTAATTGATCATCAACGAGCAAATGCCTATAAAATGCCTCTTTGCATAATTATTAATTAGTGTTATTGTTTTATTGTCTGTTTATGACAGAGAAGATTAGAATAGAAAGAAATAGCATAGAGTACGTCTATTCAGAAAGCAACACAAATTTACTAATTTTACAAACATAATCTAACACTAAATGCAGATTAAATAAAAAATACAGTTGCCTCTGAAGGGGAGTCCACTCAGCTAGTACGTTGGGACTAATATCCTAACAATGATATTCTGTGGTCCCATGAGAGACCGACAAGCATGGAGTTTAAATAAAACACTTTAACGGTTTAAAAAGCGATATATTAGTTAAACTAATTTGAAAATGATTTTTAACTTCGGCCCGACGTTTCAGATGCTTTGCAGCAGCCGTGGTCGCAGGGAGAGTTAAAGTGTTTTATTTAAATGTGTACTACTCGCGTAAACTATAGACAGTATTTAAGCATGGAGTTGATAGATGTAAAATACCCCAGCCGCGTAACATCTCAACAGGATGCGCTCTCGACCTGTTTTAACTTTAGAGAAATCCACATATTGATACCGAAATGCGATTAAAACACTGCTTTCATCTGTGGACAGTGGTTTGTGACCTGTTATCAGTCAATGAGATAAAACATACTAAGAATAACTTAAATAAAAATTTCACATGTATACTTTATTTCCTTATTTATTTAGCAGTGTACAGTTACTAATTACATCAATTAATGACTTAATATAAAAGTACATAAACAATTTACAAACAAGCCTTTTAAATATATTGAAAAGGTTTTATAATCCATGGCTAATAATTGTCGGGTCGTGAGTGCGATTCTTACTAAATCTAACGTATTACTCAATCCATTCATAATTTTCCTGAAACAAGATATATACTTCTTTTGTAAATCTGAATGATAAATCAGTGATAGGAATATCGAAATTCAGTCCAAGTTGCGAACCACCGTCCACAGATGTAAAAACCGTGAAACGTAAATGCGCGTTTTGGTTTTAGTCTGTGGCTTTCCGAACGTCCAAAACAAAAACTTCTTGTTATTAACAAAAATGACACAGGCAGGACTGGAACCCCCGACCAGCGGTTTAACACTACCAATTAAACTTTTACTGTTGTATTATTCTGATTCTAAATAGTACGTGTGTCGTGATTTTGAAACACAAAAATAATAAATTTTTATATATATTGGTTATATTCATGTTCTCAAATATGTCAGCTGGTGTTTCATTCTCAATTGATGAATTTGACATTTTAATGTAAGAAGTCTGTACAAACAATGTTTAATGTTGTCATTCAAGGTTTAAACACTGCTATGATTCATGATTTAATTTACATGGTGCAATATCAAAGTTTGTACTTAGTAGATTACATAATGCAGATCAACGCTGTAAATAAATATACATACATAATATATTTACGTAGCTCGTTTGTGAACGTGAATACTGTTAAAAACAAAAGAATAATCATTCTTATATATTACTACTTCTTAAATAAGGGTGGAAAATGACACTCGATGCCACTCTTTTTATCACCAAGTTTTATTTTATAAAGTATCGTCGGTGATTTACGCAAGTAGAACACTCAGCGCGACATTAGTTACCTTATATTCAGCAACGATCGGGATTACGCGACGCCTTAAACATAATAGTTTTTTTAAGTATTTTGAAATATCGAACTGTAAATTCCAATTGAGGAAAATTTTCCGGTACCTCATGTTCGCATTCGAATATCCAGTAGTCTATAGAACTTTAATATTTAAACAACAACAAGATTGCAGATGCCAGAGTTAAAATAGGTCGACATCGCATCGTGTCAGACGTGATATGGCTAATCTATTTCACCTTTCATCAAGGGAAGTCTGCTTGTCTGTCTTCCTCAAAATTAAATTGTAATATTTTTATATTTGCACTTGAAAGCACAAAATCCCATTACAACGATATTTACATACAGGGTGGAGTAATTCCGGCTCGATAACACTCTTGACCTTTCGTTGTCGTAGAAAATATAGATCTGGGTTCTCCTTTTAAATCTCTTTATAGATTTACTTACGACAAAGGGTAGACAAGCATTTAAAGAAATCAGAAGTATCCCAGCCATAAATCAAGTAAGCAAAATGCGCTATCAATCTATTTTGTCATTGAATGTTTAAAAATTTAAATAAAACTATTTAACGGTTTAAAACGCGATATATTAGTTAAACTTATTTGAAAAAGATTTTTAACTTCGGCCCGACGTTTCGGATGTTTGCAGCAGCCGTGGGGGAGACTCTGAAGTGTGCAAAGCATATAATTAAATGTGTACTACTCGCGTTAACTATAGACAGTATTTGTTTAAAAATGTACTAACTGAAACCGATATCCCTACCAGGGCACCATCTTAATAACCTGATTTTCTGGACAAATTCTAGCATAATTTACAAAAATAAATGTCGCACCCGTTGGGACTTGTTTATACACTAGAAACAGATCGTAGGTCGCATTGCTATCATTAGTTAGTTAGCTCTGTTATTTTGAAATAATATTACTTTATAGACATACTATCGTTCGCCCGCGGCTTCTGCATTGTAAAATAACTTTCTATAATGGTTGTTTATTTATTTCTTCTTTCTATAGCAGCCATTTTTTTACGAAATACAAACACACTAAAACTTTGCTAGGTATTCTTAAGTCACACGTATTCGATGGGGATGTACCATGTCCTTTACTTGGTTGTAGGCTAATTTTTTACCAAGTACTAAAATCGGATTAGTTCTTTATTTTTAAAAAACTATTAGTTGTTTTAAATACAATAATCAACATTATTACCCATTTCGTATATTTAAATTAAACAATTGAATTAGATTACATAGGTAAGTGTATTACATGTATATAAACAACTTACATAGGTAGTGAGTTTTAAATTAATTAATAAGAGAAAAAAGTTAATTAAGTAACTACAAATCGTTTGCGTCAGTGACGCTTATCATATCAGTGTCTTAGTAATACATAAAAAACACACCTTAAAAGAATGCAAAATGTGCACTTGCATGTTTTCAGACCCAAATAAAGTTTACCTTTACGGAACCCTGAAAATAATATTTACAGAGCAATTAATCTCATAGAAACGGACGCTTGGAGATATCAGTGCACATCCGGAACCTTTTATCTTATCAGTTACACTTGAACCATTAACGACTTTCACTAAACACGATTTTAAGCGGTCTGTGAAACAATTTTTATTTCACTGTTATATCTGTATTTCACGTTAGACACGTTTTCATGGTTTATAACACGTTTATTATAATAAAGCGTATTAAGACATATTTTGGCTTTGAATATTCGGAAATCCACAGACTGAAAGCCAAAACGCGATTAAACTTTACATCTTTTTCAACTGTGGAGTTTCGTTATTCCTACTACCCCTTTTATATCCAGGTTTTGAGACGAAGTCGTAGATTTGAGTCTTGTTTGTGGACCTATACAATTTGTTACTAAAATACATTTTAAATTTGAATTAATTTATAATCACGTGCTCATAAATAATCTAAATGTACCTACTTATTTGGGAAGTTGTTTGTTAAGTGTTGCCATATAGGTCGGTACATGTTTAAATTATTTCAAAGCAATCGGTATTTTTAATATAGCACAAGTGACATTAAGATAACCATAATTATTCTTAGGCATAAGTTTAATATGTAGGTCTTTTTTTTGTTGAGTTTAGGAACAACTTTGGAATTACGCAAGTAATAATAATACTTTAATTTTTAACCGTTTAAAACGCAAAGTATATAACTTAACTTATTTACTATTAAATTTCTTAACGGCCCGGCCTTTCGGATGTTTATAGAAGATGGTCACATGGGGACTGTATCAGCCACAGTCAAGTTTTAAACCGTTAAAAGTGTTTTATTTAAACGTGTACTATTCGCGTAAACTACATTACAATAGTATATAATATATAAATTATTGTTTAAGTTCTGTTTATTTTGTTATCTTGAACAAGTATTGGTAACACCAATAAAAATTTAAGTGTCTTTTTTTTTTCTGTCTTAGTTTTGACTTTATCTAGCAACACCGCTATTAATTCGTATATACGATTGCGCATGATACGCTAGTTTCTGTAGAATCGCGGAAGTGAACACTGCATAACGTATAAGTTTCCTGACCTCGTTCATCGGCCGAAATCTCGAGTTGAGTCGGCACGTTCTGCTCACTCAACACTTCTGGTTTCACAACACTATTTTTGCTCATTATGATGCTGCGGTACTTTGTCATTAAAAAGTAAAAAAAAAAACAAATAGACGTATACGCGAGTGTCAATATAATAGGTAAAGGACACGGTAGCTCAATTGGATAGAGGAAGGAACGCTGTGGATGCCAGTTCCTGCCTGTCTCGTATTTTTTTAAATTTATATAGTGCCATCATGTGATAAATATGAAGGTCAACAAAAGTAAATATACAGATAAAAGACAAAATTATAGTTACTTCAGAAAGGCACACACCTTCGATGGGACTCTTATAAAATCCCAACACTAGCGTTCTTTGGATAGGTTAGGATGCAAGCCGGATGGTTTTTTCTCTACTATTTATCTATACACTAATATTATAAAGTTTCAACGCGCTAATCTCAGAAGTTCCTGATACTTAATTAAAAATTGTTTATCTTTAAGCCCCCATTGCATGCTTTGCGAAAACAATTCAAAATAATAAATAATATGTGTAAAAATGTCATCTAAAAAATGTTCGCGTTGTGTTAGATCTAATAGAAGTCGTATGTATACACCACTGGTTTATAATAAAAAAATGTGAAAACTAGCAATTACTAATAATAAAAACGGTTAAGGTACACTTTGGCGATAAAGGATTATTTTTCCACATTCAACATTCCTTGTATTAAGGTGTTGTCAAAAACAAGATTAAATACAAAACAAAAGGCGTCGCGTGCGCACGGGTCGGGTAAAAGAGTGTCCGAGTAGAAACACGAATTTCGACCAACTTTCGCTGCAAGTTTAACGGAATTGCGAAAGCGCTTAAACGACGAGATCTGCAAACCCGCCGCTCATTAAATGTAATCTTTGAATAAAACACATTTGACGGTATAAAATACGAAACATGTAAGTTTACTTATTTACAATTTATTTTAAATACGGGCCGACGTTTCGGATGCTTTGCAGCAGCCGTGGTCGCGGGGGACAGACGATCAAGGGTATTCCTAATCTCAAACTCAAATCTGCTACGCTAGCGCCATCTTTTTTGTATAGTATTTAATGAAACTAACTGTGTTCTTACAGAACTAACTGACAGTGTCCTTTCGTTTCCCTCCATTTTTAGTCTTCCCATGACCGCGACTGCTGCAAAGTTAACTAATCAGTGTGTATGTACATAGTAGCATTTATTTTAATAATTAAGATATGTGGTAACCAGTGATTTTCATACCCGGCGAATATATGTATAAAATTGATAAAGATATAAATTTTTAGAAGGTTAAAAGATTTTTATTTAAATGTTATTGTTTTTCAAAAAATGTCCGGCCATTGAATGACTTTGCAATGTCAGTCATTCTGCTCCAGATATTACGAAGGCCCACTTTCTTATAACCAGTATTCACTTGTTTTACGACTGTTCATTCGTTCCAACTGTCGTTAGACTTGTCCTTCTAGTAGACGCGTTATTGCTCTAAATATTTGTAAACAAATTCAAATTTACTTTGGACACTTGCCAGGAGTTACTACACTACTACTATTTTATTACTGATCATCGTTTAAGCAGCACTTTTAGTAGGTAATAATTTTTCAATATATTTATAAAATCTATAGACATTAAAACGTCTTCATATCTGAAGTTGAAACTTATCAGTCCATTTATTATTCGATGTTAAAATTACCAGTTCGGGGGTTACCCTCTGCTTTAAGTTTTTACTATAAATGTATGAAGATAGTCTTTAAGTATCATAAATAAAAAGTGTATTGTTATATTAATTTACGATTAATATACAAATAGACTTCAGGTTGCTAGAAGCAGAGTAGCCTGATAATAAAAACATGTTTTTCAATAAAAGGTTATTTGACTTAGGCGAAAATTATAGTACAAATTAATTTACTTTTATGAATGTGATACAAGACAATAACATGCTGTCTATAGTTTACACGAGTAGTACACATTTAAATAAAACACTTTAACGGTTTAAAACGCGATATATTAGTTAAACTTATTTGAAAATGATTTTTAACTTAGGCTCGACGTTTCGGATGCTTTGCAGCAGTGCATTCTCCCCGACCACTAATATATCGCGGTTTAAACCGTTAAAGTGTTTTATTTAAAAGACATTAACATTTTTGAGTATGAATTAAACTCATAGTCATAAGTCAAGTCATAAAATTGCAGTTAGGCTATATCTGCCTCTAGCGGCCTCAATTAAGAACGTCTTTTTACAAGACGGTTTAAATTTGATTTAATTATTGTTTGTTCAACTAAACGTTAGTTGATGTTTTAAATTTATTCGCACCATTATTAATTTAAAATGTGTGTTGATTTGCCCGCCTTTATAGTCAAAACGAAAAGAAACTAATCCCAATAAATTAAGTATTTCTCAAGAGAGAAAACATGTTTTACCTTAATACATGTTTTAGTAGACTATGCTAGACTTACTTTTTAAAATCAACTGCGAACTAACATAGGCGCGTACGACCCGCCAGATAAACATACACAAACACACCTTTCTTCACTTCACTTACATTGCAACACTACCAAATCACAAAAGCACTAGAATCACCACAGATTAGGGAAATTAATAACCACAGATTATGCTTAGAATTATTTGTTATAAACATTTGATGAACGTTCGCGTGGCAAACGGTATTCGCGGCCGGTGGACCGAAACGCGAATGGTACCTGCCGGGGCAAGTATCCACCGTCGGACGATACCTGACTCACAGTAAGGCTCGAGTCAGATAGCACTCTGATATTATAGCGTGTTATAGCATCGTATCGCGCATCTTACATTAGTATTTAGATTTACACTTTCTTATAATATTTTACTTAAGTATGGCTGCGCTATGCTATAATATATAAGCTACTATATCATAACAAGTCTGACGAGAGCTTAACGCCCTAGAAACGAGTGCTCGTACGATGCATTTTCGTAACACTTGTAACCCCGTAATAAGTGAAATTGAGGAATTATGCTACTGACTGTGCCTAATGTCTTGGTATTGCATTTATATGCTTATCCTATTTCGTATTAGATACGAAAGTATGAAATCTTTTCACGCTTAAAAAGCTAGATCGATTTTGATAATTCAAATGTAGCATGTTGTTACAGGTTAAATATTTCTTATTTTAATTAATCATTGATTTTCTTGAAAATTTGAGTCCGCCAATCTGCACTGGAACAGCGTGATGGGTAAGCTTTTAAAACACTCTTATGCGCATGGAAAAATTTGTCCAGACATTGGGACATTTTTAGTTTAAAATAAAGCTCAAAATTGTGCAACAAATGTAACTAAAAGTATGCCGTGTCGACAAAACATTTCGGGATCATATATATTTTATTATTTTAATTATATCTATTATTAAAACTGGTATGCTTTTATATAACAAATATATGTGTATATGACCGTGAATATACATAACGCTGACTCACTGTTGTAATTCCCAATAAACCGATAACTTTCCATCAAAGATTTCCACTTGCGTTACAAACCGCAGTTGTATTTAATTAAGACGGGTTCTTATTTCGTCACGTCTCTTAGAATAGTTGTGTATGCTATTTTTATACAAAGTCGATGTCATTGTATCTTCGAGATTATAAAATTGTTGGAACTCTCATTTTGTCTTTTTACGTAAAAAGTAATCAACGAAAGTAATTTTTAACCTAAGAGTAAGAGAGTAAATTATTACATTATTATTTAGTAAATTTTTTGACTTGTGACTTATTTTGTCGTTGTACGTTTGGAAATCCGATTACTGACACAACTTCATTTCAGGACTTCTTCGTGAGACCGATTCGTAGCCTTTCCCTCCATCCGTTCAGTTGAGTATTGATTAGAACAACGTACCAGTAACCAATCAACCGATTAATAACTGGGCTGTCCAGATCTAATGGAATGTCACAAGATTACTCAACATTTCCACCGGGGCCAAGACCTTGCCATATAGAATTCTAACAAGTCTAAAGTTTGAGTAAACATTCATTAATTCCGAAGGTGTTAACGTCAAAATTTAGAATGTTCCGAGTGCATTTCATCACTGAGATGCACTGAGCAATGCAAATTGCAAAAGCCTACGAGGATACTTGATAAATAGTAAATACTGTAATTTAAATAAACACTTTAACAATATACTAGTTAAACTTATTCGGAAAATGTTTTAACTAGGGCCCGACGTTTCGGATGCTTTCCAGCAGTTGTTGTCACGGGGTGACTAAAGATGGAGGGTGTCTCAAATGTCAAAGTAAAAATTGCTACGCTAGCGCCACCTGTTCCGTCGAAGTTGGTATTGGGCGAAACTGGCCGGTTCCTTGCAGAATTGACTAACAGTGTCTTCGCGTTTGCCGGTAGGTATGCTGTTTTTTGAAATCTAGAGTATTTAATATGGCAAGGTGTTTGATAACTTATAAATAAATATGTACTGCGTTTTAAACTGTTTAAGTGTTCTTTTTAAATGTTTACTATTAGCGTAAACAGCAGACAGTATTTACATACTGAAATTTTAAGTATATTAAAATTCTAAATCCCCGTTTCGATTTTAGTCTTCGAGTTTCGGAATGTCTTTGAACATTGTACAATGTAGGTCGACCGCACATCGCGGTTGGCGTATTTCACCTTTTATTAACCGTGAATCTTATGTTTGCTTTGTGCCATAAAAAAAGTAACAAAGCTTTTTATCCAACAGCTAAAAAGTAAACGTATTTTGTGTTCATTGTAATAAAAAAAAAGTTTATAGGTAGGTAGATTGGATTTATGTTTTAGAAATACTACAATTACTGATAAATAATTTAAAAAAATAAATTAAATCCATAATTTAACAACAGTTTGACAGTTCCAACATTTTATATTAGACAGGTTTTGCATGAATCAAAAATTGATTATAGGTTTTAAAAATTTACGACACGGGCAGGACTTGAAACGGCATTATGTGCTGTTGCTCTATTGAGCTACCGAGTGCTACATGTCATCCGTCAAGTTTTTTTTGACGTATTGATACATACACCTCTCGCGAAATGTAATTTTAACATTAACAATAATGTTTTTAAACCGAATATACATTTTTTATATTTATATAGTGTTATCAAGTGCAAACAACCATGTGAATTAAATTTTCCAAAGGCTTTGATTGAGTGTAGCATGTAAAAGTGATTTTTGTCATATTTTCGTTAATGTCATAGCCATTCTAAATATTATGTACGTAACGACAAAATGCGACACTTGAGGTTAGTCACGCATTTACATAATGAGGTGTTAATAAAAACTAGGTTAATTTGTAATTTCCAAGGGATTGCCATGACCTCTTTCATAAGATTTTCTTTTTCAATTATTATGTATGATTGCGATTGCTCCTAGTATGTAAATATAACTTCTCCTTTATATATCTCTATTTCTTATAATTTAGGGTGCTAGAGGCAGACTGGCATAATAACAAAGACATGATCTTCAATAAGGAGGAAAATGAAAATGCGCAATTAACTTAGGCGAAAACGAATTTAACTATCATTTATGTAAAAGTTATCTTAACAATTTTCAGTCACTGTGCTCTTGTTGCTTAACATCTTTTGATTATGAAAATATAAATAACTCAAGTTATAAAACTGCAGTTAGGCAGTTACTCTGTTTTTCGCGACCTCAATTAATTTCGCGTATTTATATTTCGCGCCGCTGTGAATTCCTATATGTAATTTTTAAGCTATGCAAAGAGTAACAATAAAAATTCAGCATATCATTGTTTTTCGGGCTGTTTGGCCGACGTGAGCGAGAAGGGGTTCTCGACGTTTCGCCATCACGCGCAGACGGCATCCTCAGGAGATGTTAGCTCCTCGATTGCTCGAAGAATTAATGCTTAGATAGACAGATTAGTCTTAGAAAGACATACAGTTTATCTCCTTCTTTTCAAGAGATAAGCTGTCTCTTTGTCTGTGACCAGGCTGTATCTCAGAAACTTTTGATTTTTTCGACATACATTGATAATAATTCGTATGGAACCCATCGTGCGCGTCTGACTCGTACTTGTCCGGTTTTATCTGTTTATTCCAACTTAAATCCTTGTATCCTTTGTAATGTAAATAACTTATTAATTTAATTTCTATTTCGTATTAATAAATCTTCCTTGAAGACGTAGGCTTCGTCGTCACTCGCCGGTTGACCTTATCGGATTGACGTCAAAGGATTTTACGGACCCTCGCTCTACATGTAACGTTTGACGCGATATTGCGTAAAAATATTTGATCATATCCTAACAACTTGTCAATGTTATTGACATGTGTCAAGTTAAAAACTTTACACATACGCATGTATATCAGTCTAATACAATTAAGATATTACAAGGACGTATTTAAATTTATAAAGCTTTAGGTTAGACTTCAGAATTCTATAAACATTTACTAATAACGGGTCGTGGGTTCGACCCCGATAGGTCCAACATATAATCATTTTATATTATTTGTGAAACCTTTTGGACTTCGTGGGAATCTGGATTATAATATGGGCAGTAGAATTATTATCGAACTTCTGTATTTTCTTAGAATATACAAAACCTTGTAAAAATGTAAATAGAATGATTATATCGAGTAATATTCAATCAAATTAACGCCAATGTCATTTGTCTTCTTCTGTCGTGAAAAAAAAAAGTTAAAATTTACACCTTTTTTGGATAAAAAAAATAACAACTTTTTTATACAATAGCGAAGCTGGATGGAAAAGGGCCCCGATCGATAAAGAAAGAGTCGGGCCCTCATCCTCCGCATATCCTGAACTTATATAAGCCTCAATCATAGATAGTACAACATCATAAAATATCTCTTTATTTTACCTCAATCTATTTGAAACCCTGACGTTAGGGGGAGGGGGCCCCCTAACCTGTAGGGATGATGATTGAATATTTTATTTATGATTACGTATTTTGCCTTGGGGCATTCAATGCCACCCAGACGTTTTGCGTTAGCGCAATCCCCGTTCTGTTGACTAGACCAAGGGTGCCCCGAGTGGGAGGTCGGCTGTGGTTGCACCAATACGATGTGACTACAAGAGCAGGACGGAAGCTTACCAGAGTGAACGAAACTACAAAATTTTTCCTGGCCCATGCTTCACGTACGTAAAATGATTTTTAGAAGAAACAAAGGGAAAACGCCGCTGAAAATTCATGAAAGTCGTCAGAATCAGACAGCTCTTGAATCGGTCACGAAGAGCCGCAAAGGACGCGGTCTGAGATAAATGGCGACTGGCATGCGACGACCTTGCCCTTACGACTATTTAGATAAACGACTTGGGTCACATAATGGGTATCACGAAATCGTATGGCGTAATTGTACTTGCGTTGACCCAAAAATAATAGCGATAATTACACTAACTACGGGTGTACACATTTTTTCAGCTTAAGATTAAGGGACTCAACTTATTTAGAATTGATTTTATCACGAAAATTAAATGCATTTTAAAATTTTACATGAAATGGACAATGTTGGCTTCGAATCTCGCCCGTGTCAGTGTTTTAAATAAGTGGTGTAAGTACCCTAATTCAGATTACAAACATCTATCTATCTATACTAATATACAAAGCTGAAGAGTTTGTTTGTTTGAACGCGCTAATCTCAGGATCTACTGGTTCGAATTCAAAAATGATTTTTTTGTTGGTTAGAGTTAGAGTATTTATCAGGAAGGGCTATAAAACGCGCTGTGACTAATAGGAGCGAAGACACAGCGAGAAATGTGAGAAAAACGGGGGAAATTATTCATCTCTGTGGGTTTCCGATGTGTACGCTGCGACAACGGTTCAAGACACAAAAAATACGTATAAAACAATGATTCCTCTTTAAATTATGTAAAAAATGTCTCCATACTATATGTGTATCTTTTATGATGAACGACGGGTCTTTTCTTTGGTCTTATTCTTTTATATAATCCGTTATTCAATTCGGTACTTCGGTTTTAAATGAAATACATAACGTTACATGGGGCCGATACACTTCTATATCCATTTTACCCATTTCATAAACAGACAATTGTCAGGTAGTAGATCGTGCTTTAGTGTCCTGCCCGACCGAAAAAAGTATCTACAGTTTTTTCGGACCTTGAACCCTGCACTTTTCGGACCCACACAAACAAGGCGTTGAACCATTGAAATACGGAGAAGAAAAAGGGGAATTAAAACAACGTAGAGTGTGTAAACATTTATTGATTTAAGGTTCACATGGCCGCAAATACAAAACATATCCGACCTCTGTACAGTATGGGCACTTAGCTGCAAAATACATTTGCATTACTATTAAACTAATTGTTCCCAATTCAATAACATAAGTTTATATATACCTATTATATGTCCGTATATTTACAATAACAGAATAATGCCAGAAAATGAAATACGGTCCTACTTGACTACTAGAAAACGTATCGCTGTCCTCTTCATTCGTTCTCGAGTAAAAAGGACAGATGCACTAACAATCCCATTGTATATTTGTCAACTACCCTCACACATACCCACTTTTAATTAATTTTGCTGACTGATCCAACAATAATAACAGGATTACATTAAAATAAAAATATTCTTCGGTCGAAAAATAAAGAATGAGACAGATTCATTTTAAAGAAATAATTATACAGATCGTATTATATGTAATATGGAGTAAGTAGGACTAGACTTAATTTATAATATCACATACTTATGACGGAATATGAAGTTATGCTGCTGTCATAAGGAAAAAGGGCCTATAAAGCATTCAATTTGTATATTATTATTATGATTTATTAATTCAATAAAACCAGTTTTTTTTAGTTTACTAGTAGTTTTTTATTGGATATTTTAGAACGTCTTTCGATATGACGGCAGTATGGACGTAACAATGAGTCGATCATAAATATAATTTTAATGAAGTCTATAGAATTATTTCATACATAATCAGTCGGGATTATAGATACCTATAAGAGATCGTTCAAGTATTAAGTAAATACGTTTGACCTCCCTCCCCACATCCATAAAAACAAGTTACAGTTTGAGTTTATCATCAATAAGGTAATCACAAAAGCCTCCCCTCCCCACGTTGCTTACGTAACACTCGAACGGCCCTATAACATTTAATACTTACGTTTATAATCTAAACTTTAAAGCTTTATTAATCTTAACATAATAAGTAGGAATGTAATTTACATAAGCTTATATGTAAAAATATGTACATTTTACAATTGCATTGGAAATAAACGAATACTGGTGTACGACGTCTATACATTAGTTATTGGAGGGTTTAAATTCAACCAAATGAGTTAAATGTTGAAAAGATATAATGTATAACTTTCAATAGATTATGATTTTCTCTCGAATAACCTAGAATTATAATCATCTACAGAGCACATTAGAAAACTCATTTTATAAACGTTTACGAAGATTTAGCTAGTCTGTAGTGTCTCCCTCACACGAATAGTATATATAGAATTTAAATGAAAGAGACAAAACATAATATACTACAAATTCCCAACACCCTTTTGTTACTTAACAAAATATAAGTGCAAAAATGGTTCCGATACATTCAGAAATCAAGACTGAAAACGAGACTAAAATACGCCTTTGTATGTGGACGTTGGTTCGTAATCTGGACGGAATTCTGGTCCTACCACCCGTCTAATCCGGAAATTTGAGCCAGACGAAGTCTCACCTGTATTTGTTAATTTGCGAATTGAATTTGGAAACATCTGGGACCTGGGAATCGAACTAAGTACTCAGTTTAATAAGCTCGTCATAAAATCGTTCCGCCAAAGCACTACCTCTATTTGTTTTTATAAGTTTTTATATAGATTACAAGTATAAAAAATTTAGCATAGACATACAACGCCGCTTCGTATCACGTGTACGAACAAACTTTTCCATAATTAGTGAGGCAGCATTGATATGTGTGATTAATAGGTGAGTGATAAAAACAAGCTTTTTTCGCGAGTTGTAAAGCGTTTGACGTAATCATTTTTTTGCACTATTTTGTTTTATATTATGTACTTTAACGATTATTCGTAATATAACCACACAAAATTCGATATTTGCGTGCAAAAATGTGTTATCTAAAGTTAAGTAGTAAAACATTTTTAACGGTTTTCACCGCGAAACATAACGGTTAAGCTACCTTTTGTTAGTCGACTTTACCTACAAAGCATCCGAAATGTCAGGTCGTAAATTAAAATACATTAACTCACAAATTTCGCGATTTAAACCGTCAAAAATTTTATATTTAAATGTTATTACTCTCGCACCACAGGCATTGCCTGTAAATGTTTACATCTTAAAGTGGATGCTCGTTAAAATAATGAGAGTATTACCCAATATGACGAAAATAATTCCTTGAAATTCGAGGGTACTTTTATATACAGGATAATCCAATAAATATAATTATTTTAACTCTGTATTTACGACGGGGGCATACAAACGTTAGAGAAAATTACTCGTATCCAATCCACTCTGTTAGAGAAACCGAATGTTTATAACATGTTTTGTCTCTTTCACTTAATTAGACTATATATCTTGCGACAAATGAAAATCCTTTTTTACACGTTATTTAACAAGGCGGCTATAATTTAAATTACAGAAACGTATATTTCTTCAGACCTTAACAATTCTTTGAAGTAAAAACATGTAATCTATGGAATGTCGAAAGCTATATGAAATAGGACACTCTGTAGATCCGACGGTATACAAGTTGCTATTGAGTAGAGTCATTTATTCTAAGTACGGCTCGTGCGAGTACTTTGCCGTCGTATTTCTTTGGAAACGCTAATGATGACAGCGGACGGATGTTTTTCGAGGTTAAGTTAGAATTAAGTATATTTTACAAACAGTAAACACTTTAGTATATAATTGTCACGTTGTTAAGCATAATACCTATTGTACCTTCCATAACTTAACGTTTTATTTCTTAAGAAGTGATATGAACCAATTCTACTGCCGGTGATATTTTCATACGACATAATATTTACCACTCGATATGGAAAAAATAATTGATTCAATACGACTGTCAACAAAAAACTATTACAATGTTTGTATTGTATCGAAATAGTTCATTGGTATAAGTTTCCCTATTTTCCAGGTCTAGTGATAATGCGAGAGTTTTCCAGGCCTCCGGGGCGGTGCGGCTTCATATTCGTAGTAATTGGAATGCGGTCGTGGTAGCTCGCGATCTCTACAGGAGCGCTGGGAATGACTGACGCTGGAGACACCGACGCGACGGCTGTTAGGAAACAAAATGTACGGTTTTAATCAAATATACTCATACCCTAATATCTTATAATAATGGAATGCTAGATGTAAATCAGAGATTTGCCAAAACGGCTTTACCAAATTTAGTAGAATTTAGTGTCAATGTAGCTTCAATAAGACAATGAGCTATGGATTTTTAACAACAGTAATGTTTACTAGCCGGTAAAAATGTCATGTTTTTAAAATATCATTCGACATATGTTGATGAAATATTTTGATATGAGAATAGGCTACCCAGTAAATCGTGCTGGTGATAGCTGATAGCACTTTACACAATTCACATTGAAGGATTTTCCTCTTCAGTTCTAGAGGAAGATCTGTATCTTAGTGATATGAATTCCTAAAACACCACACACTACTACATCGTACGTAAAAATAGTTTATATATGTACATTTATACCTACAAATAAATCATGGATGTGCAAAATTGTATTTGCTTATATATTTCCGGAATTTATCAGCACTATTTCTTGATTCACAAGTAGTTGATGTCCAATATAACAGAAAAAATTGACAAGGAAATAAAAACATTTTTAAATTAACTCCATACACTTGCGTGGCAATTATTACTTATCATCAATACTGCTGTCATGAGTGGTTTTTGTCGCTTCCTTTTAGGGTCACGCATCTAGTAGGATCCCATCTTCATACTCTTTTCGAATCCGTAAATTCTACGTCTGATGCATTTTTGTGGCCGCTAAATACATACTAAAGTAAGCTCTTATTTCGCAAGATATAGAAAGAACATACACAATTTTTACGAATATCCTTTTTTGAAGTCGTTTATAAACAATAACTCAAAGCTAAAAATCCGATTTTAGATTTTTTTAAATGACTACGACACGGGCAGGACTTGAACCGACATCCACTATTTCCATCATCGTTGTGTTTTGCCAACCTTTTGATACATGCACCTCTTGCGAGATGTAGAACCTTAACACTTGGTGATTAAGGTTCAATGTTAAATAAATAATTATATACAAATAAACAGTACCTAAAGTACAGGTCCGTTATTGCTACAGAATCTTTTAAGCGCGAAACCTGACTCTCACTTGGCCGAATTTTTTCGTGAATAGAAGACATCGCGACCACCATAATCTTAGTCATTAGGTTTTCATTCCATCAATTATGCTCAATGTTAAATACAATATGAATGGCGTTAACGAGTGTGCAAAATATACAACAGTACATTAATGCCTTGAAATAAAACAGTCATGGTCAAGGTCGCGGCGGCTTGGCTACTGTAGTGTATATTTAAACCAGTGATGTTATAATGAATTTTAAAAAAACATCAAGGTCTATTTTTATCATAGAAGAAACGCGCGAAAATTATTTATATTTGTTTTTAATTCTATTTATTTAAATAAAACACCTCAACGGTTTAAAACGCGTAATACATTAGTAACAATTATTTTAACAACGGCCCCACGTTTCGGATGCTAGTAGCCGTGCTCACGGGGAAACTATTTATTTTTTGTCGGTAGTTTTGAGAAAACTTATTAGATGAGATTCTCATACATCTCAACATATTCATGTATGTATTCTATTAGAATAATTTTTCGTTTTTGTGCTTTTTAATCGCATTGAGAGTTGAGAAAACCCGTGTAATAATTAGTACGGAATATGTGGGTATATTTTTTGCGTACCGTCGTATTAATCATTAAAAATTAACAAGCATAAAGAAGACTGGACCTAATAAGTAATATTTTCGTGAAGTACAAGCAAAAGGAGCTTTTAAAAATTAAACGGTTTAGTTGTTAAAACAACCTCTTAGAGATTTCATCTCTGCGGATATACTAAATAATATTAAATTACCTATTGTTGTATTAGCTATGAATAAAACAACACACTTAGTATCCTGTTCACACGTTATCATAATTAAAATTATAATTTGTTTGTGTTTTTTTTTTCAGAACTTTCGAAACATTCTATGGCACAGCACAAGTGCAAGATCACTCTCGATTTTTAAAAATACGTCAGTTTTCCAGCTGTACAAGGTAATGGAAACTGTGTCGTTACGTAACGCGTTACGACAGATTCAGGATAGCAGCATTGCTTAAATCATAACGTCTATCAGACATCCCCTGGCGCATTTTTTTGATAAAACTTACCAGCGATGAACAACTAAGACTTAATTGACTAAATTATGGCATGGATATAAACCTAGGACCTACGGCTTCGGCACGAGGACATCTCAACTATTACAAATCTAGCAATCAACAAGAGTCATTAAACGTGTAAACGTATTACAAAGCACGTGAATCTTACCAACGGGCATCGAGTGAGCAAAAAAAAAACAACTAGTTAAAACTCAAGGTACATAGATAAAGTTTGTCTTAGCGGTGGGCTCTTTGTTCTTATCCATTCGATTCGGTTCGATTCCATCTGGGTCCAATCGGTTAAATTTTAAAATGTTTCTTGAGCATATAAAATTCATCTGGGTAATATATGAGGTAGAAGCAGAGTAGCCTAACTGCATTTTAATGACTTGAGATATTTATATGTCTTAGTCAAATGTAGTAGCCGACGAAAATTGTTAACATAATTTTTACACAAATAAAAGTACAAATTTACTTTCGCCTAAGTTGATTGCGCATTTTTATTTTCCTTCTTATTGAAAATAATGTTTTGTCATTAGGCCACTCTGTCTCTATCAGCCTCATATATTCTATAAATGGTAAAAATATAGAAATTCCACAGATGTAAGTCAGAATCAACCAGTCTGTGGATATCTGAATAACCAATAGGAGAAATGATTTTACTAAAGGTTACTAAACAAATTTGGCTTTAATGTTTTAGGCATTATATATTTTTCTTAAATTTATAATGAACATTTCTTGTGGGTGTTCTTCTGGGTTTAAATATTTCTTATTTTATTTGATCAATTAAGATTATGATAATTCCGATAATCCTTAACAAGGTTTTCTTAATTTGTCTTAGACGGTATAAAAACTAACATTAATACTGCCTTCGATTATTGTAAGCAAGAATATTATATAGTTTTTACCTAGCACAGTCTTAGTTTTGGGGGACAACTCTTTCTAGGCTACATGAAGCGTCGGGTCACAATTAAAAATAAATCGACAATTATATTTCGTATATTTGTGTACACAGACTAACTACAGACAATACCAAAATAATTACATTAAATGTAATTTTAACATTTTATTGAGGTACTAAGTGAACATAGGAAATGTATTTTGAAGTAGTTTTGATCAAGCTGTGGTTTTTGAGGTCTAAATAACTATGACCAACTTTTGTCTCAATTGTTTTAACGGTTTCAAACATTAAAAGAAAAATATAAGACAGAAACAAACACACAGTTAAATACTGTCTATAGTTTACGCGAGTAGTACACATTTAAATAAAATTTCGGTTTAAAACGCGATATATAAGTTAAACCGTTAAAGTGTTTTATTTAAACATACAGTTTTTTATAAATTAAAAACTGAGACTTGAACTGAAACACAGTTCTTAGTCCTTAGCTCAATCGGTAAGAACAGTAGCTAACAGTAACGCTGTGGTAGCTGGTTCGAGTCCCGCACGCTTCATATTTTTTTAAATCTATTTAGATTTTGATTAAGTGCGACGTAATATATTTCGCGTTTTAAACCGTTAAATTGTTTTATTTAAATGTGTACAATTCGCGTAAACTATAGACAGAATCCAAATAGAATTATATTTATTATATATTAATTTTTATAACGCGCAAAAACATGTGAAAAATATGAATGTTATCATAACGATACCTATTTAATATGTTTATGTACTAATTCTTGTGTTTGTAAAAAATTTTTAAAAAAAAACTTTATTACCAATATTTTCTTATAAACGGGAAGTGTTAACTCGATTAGCGCTGCTCAATCACTGCTAACAAGGAAATTATGAGGTCGATCAAATCCAATAATCAATAAAGAATGAAGGCGTATTATTAAATTGTTGCGCTCTAATAAATAACAATGCAAGTGTCCTTAAGTAATTACTATGGAAATGTGTTTATATGTATATAAGGCTACGGTCACTTACAAAAGCGATGGATCGCGTACAAGATGACGTCACTTGCTATTCTAGTGTAAAAAGAACAATAGAATATTTTAATCTTTTGTTGTTGTATCTTTTACACACTGCCATGTGGCGATTGCGTGCGCGAGGTCTGCAGATTTATTTTTAAGTATTTAATTCTTTACACGTTAACAAGTTACGAAATGGCATTTGTGCGGCCTTATCGCTTTACCATTTCTTCCAGACAACCTTTGATTGAATAAATTAAAAATATGTATTTATACAATAGATAGCCGAATAGAAACAGGTCAGAGGAACAATGGGGCGACGACATACAGGCAATTGCTAGACTGCATTGGGCGAATTGTGCCCAAAAGAGAAAGTTATCCGAGAGGGCTTTTTACGACATTATTTTTCGTACTAATTCTATTAAGGCAATGAAGGCTTTTTATTTTTATTAAAATAATTTTTATTGCAAAAATAATTAACAAACACAAGTAAACTAGTATATATATAATATAGTTTATTAACTTATTTCTATTAACAGATGTTCATGGACAACTACTGTTGAATAATGTATTTGTAAACGTCGGATTTGACTATAGACTAAGAATAAAATAATATACATCTTAACGCTGCACAACGCGTGACGCTATGCAATCTACAGCGTTGATAGGCGACCACAGCCTTATGTATGATCATAGCCATTATAAGTTGTTGTCAATTAATTGTAATTAAATTTTTACAAATAACATGGACAATTACGAATACCATCGGGACTGTTTTTATTTTTTAAATTGAATTTATGTATCGCCTTGGTGCGCCCAAAGTTCTAATCCAAGGATACATGTTTCCAGGACTTTCTGAAGCATCATAGTGAGTTGGTGGTGTGTTTAGTGGTTCTGGTGGACTCTCGCTTGCGGAAAGATTGGTATTACTAGCTCGAAAACGGAGGGTGTAGTGCAACCACAGTACTTATGTCACAAATGCCCGAAGTGGGTGTGTATGATGCATTAATTTTAAGTAAGTTCTTCTATCTGGGAGTACTAGTGCTCGTACTTGATGTAAATGTAATGAGAAAGAGATAAATATTCACCTTTCTTCCTCAGCTTTGGCCCTCTGCGCGTGCACCTGTCTCCTCATTTGGCCGATTTGAACTTCGCTTAGCTTCTCCCTGCGAGCGCTAGAACGCATTAGTATACATTAATCTTTATATTTTGCACTTGATACTTTTATATACATTAAAAAATTTGTTGTGCTACTGGATCAATATATAGAACAACAGCACAGAAGGTTGGTAAGTGGGTTCGAATCCTGTATTACCGGGTTTTCTTAATCTAAAATAGATTATCAATGACTAATTAATGCTCACTTCAAGTTCTGTTGAATTTCTTCGTAGTTGACGTAATGCCCTGTTGGGCCCCATGCGCTCTCCATTGCCTACAAAAAGGATTTTTTTTTGACATCGAAAAAAAATATACGTTTAATAAAATTTAAAACGCGTAATGTATTAGTTTATTTATTTTATATATTAAATTATCAGTAGACGTATCGGATGCTTTTCAGCAATCGCGGTCACGAGAGTCTTTGGAGTTTAATATATTCCGAATTTTAAACTGTCAGGAATGTTTTATTTCAATGCGTAATATTTTTTATATACCTGTATGGCGGGTGCATTGCGTCGCTCGGATCGCGTGCTTCGTTCGCTTGTCTGTCTCGCACGAAGTTCCTCCCTATAATACAGATTACTCAAGTCAAGAAACATATCTAAGCAAGATTTTTGGAAATCTAGCATTTCTTTAAGAGGTCTTAGCTTCGAAACCCAGGGAAAGATATGTAAGTAGAGAGATCTCGTTATCTAGTCGCCTCCATAAATCAATACGTTAAACAGACACACAAATAATCCATACCTATGTAACTGCGCGTCTTCTATCCGCTCGTCGATTCTATTGTGCCTCTCTAGTGCGTCCCGCGACAACGACTTCTCTGAAGACCTGGCCGGTGTCGACCTCCCGTACACGTCGTTCTCTTTCTTATGAGGTTTTCCGATCCTGGATTTATCAATATTACCATATGAGAATCATCATAGGATATCGTAACCACAGCATTGCAACCGAAACGTCGTGAATATAATTTAAGTAATATATTTTAATTTTTTTATTTTTTTATTTTATGTGTACCGTTCGCGTCAACTACACAGAACTAGCAAAAAACTCGCCGTCTTCTTGCTAGTTCTTTCCTTTATTTAATCCCACTCCTTTAATATAACAACTGGCAATAATAATCTTTAAAAAATTGTATAAGCCTTTCGTATCTCGAAAGGCAACCGTAATTTTAAGTGTTTATTTAAAAGAGATGGAATCCTAGCTCAGCTTTCTTGTACATCTATGTGGTACATAATCCCTTTTCCCTACTTCAGTTCTGTTTACCTGAACATGGTGGACAAAGACTTGAGCAAGGAGGGTTTCTTGGTGGAGAGCGACGATTGCTGCGGAGAACCGCGGATGATCTCCGGGGCGTTGTTGTCGTCGGTCAGCCAATGTTTCAACGCTGTAATTTTATTGAGGCAAAGCTTAAGAATCTTATTGCTTCTTTAAAAACAAAAAAATTAAAGCAAGTCTGTCTCCAAGTATTCCGTACAATTATCTATCCAAAGAGTAAAACGGATGTGTGTTACTTATTTTCTTTTTGTATAGAAATCCTCACTAGTACATTTTCATTTTACTAAGACAAAAAAATAACGCCAATTACAAGGATTTATAACATCTATATAATACTATAAAATGACTTAAGTGACAAATTTTCAACTAAATATAAGTCTTCTTACAGTTTATAGTATATATATATACAACATGATTTCTAGTTAGAATATTTTAGTGTATGTAGAAAAAATAAATTTATTTATAAGATCCTCAAAATGTTGATATTCCTTTTTTTAGTGGGGACGGGATTTAAAAAAATATATAATTTAAATTATAACAGTCAGACTTTTTATTTATTTATTTATTTATTTATTAAGGAAACTAAACAGTACAGTCTCTTATGATAACTTAAAACTAATTTTCTTATTGTCTAGGGAAAAATAAAATTGTATAAAAATCCAAATGCATGCAGGCATGTACTCAGAGACAGTACCTTAACAAGTTTCTCTGAGAACATTTGATTTAGAAATATGAAAAAGCTTTTAAGGCAAGAAACAGTGTGACAAATGACAAAAACGGTATTCTTTAATACTTAGATATGTGTGATATCTTTACAGGTTAGGTACTTTTTTAACTTATATTTATACGTTAATTGCGAGCACGAAAACAAGTCAACATCATTCAACGCGTTATTATGCAATGAAGCCATATTGTGGAGCGGGGCACGTTTACCAGTGTTACATCTAGTCGTTGGTACATAGAATAAGTTTTTGGTACGCGTAGATCGAGCGGGGATGTGGAAGTAAATCTGTTGAAGTAAATCGGGACAATCTATTTCGGCACAACATATCTTTCTTAATGTTGTTAAAAGATGAAACTCACGGCGTTGACTCAGGGAAAGGAAGTTAAAACGTGCCATCAGATCTTTATAGTGACAACGATGTCCTAATAAGCGATAGCTTAACATACGAAGGAATTTCTTTTGCACCATCTCAATTTTATTTTTGTATATGTCGTAAAAGGGATTCCAGATAACGCAAGCATACTCTAATCGGGAGAGTACTAACGCTTTATAAAGGCATAAATAAGCATCCTTGGTTTTGAAGTTCTTCGAATTTCGAGTAATGAAGCCTAACATACGGTACGAATTATTTAGAGTGTGTTCAATGTGCTTATCTAGAATCAATTTTGTGTCAAAATATACGCCGAGATCGCAAACACAGGTCACGGGCTCGACTTTATGATCATTTAAGTAAAAGTTGGTTGGGATTATATTAACATTTCTTGTATAGGTCATATGTTTACATTTCTCATAAGCTAGCGAAAGTTTGTTAAGTTTACAATATGCATCAAATCTATAGGCTAGCGTCAGTAGAACTAATATTATAATATATTTTTAAATCATCCGCATAAAGTAAGAAATTACAATGTTTGAAGCAAGTGGAAATATCATTAATAAATATTATAAATAACAAGGGACCGAGAATCGAACCCTGGGGCACGCCTGACGTCACATTTGTCCAATCAGAAATATAGCCGTTTACTACTACTGATTGTTTCCGACCACAGAGGTAGGCCACAAACCATCGGAGCAGATTCCCCTTAATACCGTTAAAGTACAGCTTTTGCAGTAGCAGCAAATGGTCAACTTTATCTAAAGCTTTTTTAAAGTCAGTATAGATGGTTTCAATCTGCTTTTTGCGATCTAAATTGTAAAATAAATAATTGCTGAAAACAAGAAGATTTGAAAGAGTTGATCTATTTTTAACAAAACCATGTTGCTGTTCAAGAATTTTTTGTTTCAAAGCCGAGTATACATGATGGTGTACTAATTTTTCGAAGACTTTCGGTATAGAGGATAAGATCGAAATCGGACGATAATTACTAACATTATTTTTTCGACCAGACTTAAAAATAGGAGTAATAAAAGCTAATTTCCAGCACGACGGGAATGTGCCAGTTGTTAAACATTTATTAAAGATAATATAAAGCGGAAGACATAGACTACTAAATGTTTTTTTAAGGAAGAATGGGCCAATCTTGTCAGGGCCTGGGCCCTTGTTTGGATCAAGTTTTTTAAGCGCAAGTGCAATATCATCTTCCGATAGACTTATTTCACTTAAAGAGATATGCGAAGCGTCTTCGCAGCTATTTGCGGTAATGTCTGAGATATTGTATGCATTACGAGAAACCGATACTAAAGCAGAGTTAAAGAATTGAGAAAACATTTCAGCAATTACAGTTGGATTGTCCGATGTACAGTTACCGTATATCATACAATGTGGATAACCAGAATTGGATTGTTTTAAATCAGAGGTGTATTTCCAAAAATGCTTAATATTCGACTTAAGACTTTTTTCTATTGACTCGATGTAGCGATTATAGCATAAAGTTAAGAGAGATTTTACACGAGTACGTAGCAAAGAAAATTCTTGATAATCGCGTGCACTTCCATATGTTTTCCAACGCGACCAGCACTTTGATTTACGCCTTAATGAACGAATTAGACCTTGTGAAAACCAGGTTGGAAAATGCTTACTTTTAATTTTATAATATGGTACATATGTATCAATAATATTGTAAATTTTATGATAAAAAACATCAGTTGCTGAGTCCGCTGGAAGATGAGAAAGAAGATAATGCCAATCAGTATCTTTTATTGAAGTGTTAATAAGATCATAATCACCTTTGAAGAAGTTCCACTTATAATTTGACGCATGAGGTAACATACGTGAACCTTTAACCGTGCATACTAATTCAAGGGGAGGATGATGTGGTACAGGGTTTAGAAGTGGGTCACACGAAGATGTCACCGATGCCGGAAGTGTCGTCAGTATCAGATCAAGTAGTTTATTATTTTCGTTAAAAACACAATTTATCTGATTTAAATTTAAAAAAGAAAGCGCGTATAATAATTGCTTTGACTGTTCAGTGGTAGCTGACTCGAGTAACTTTTCGGACCCTTCAGACCAAATCAGGTAAGGTAAATTAAAATCGCCAACAAATAAATAATTTAGGTAACGGGCACTAGAGTGTATTTGGTAAAGATTATTAAAATATGTATCATAAAGAGATCGAGGAGATGAAGGAGAAATGTAACATGCGTTTAACAAAAGTGAAGAGTAAGCCGGAAGGTATAGGTATATTTCCTCAACAACTCGCATCTCAAGCTCCGGCATTCTAATTGCTCTGATAGATTTTTTTATAAAGACCAAGAGACCCCCACCTCCCCTTTTGCCAAATAAGAGTAAATCACGATCACGACGGAACATCAGGTAATTATCTGTCTGAAGCTCAGAATCAAGGATAGAAGCGTTAAGCCACGTTTCGACTAAAATTACGACATCATAGCTACATGTAATCAGGTTAAGTTTTAATTCATTTAATTTACTTTTTAAACCTCCACAATTATGGTAGAAAATGGATAAATTGTTTTGACTATCCATACTTATGTCTAATAAAAGCAAAACGAGGTAATTTGATAAAAAATAGTAGGTAAATTATTAACGATACAATTAGAAAAATATATAATACATTGCACAACATGTACAAGACAAGACGTTGACTTACTATCGCGCTCAAAAGCTCCGCAACACAAAAAAATATCAAAATAATAATAAAGAGTATTATAGTAACAATTAAACTTAAAATTACGACAACATTTAGTCACAGTATTTTACATAGGTCGTCCTCACAACGTATTTGTAACACCTTGGATTCATCTGTCTTACGCAATAAGATACATCCATTTTTAATCCACGAATATTTATAAGACTTTTCTTTAGCTAAGTGGCGGGCTTTGGAATATAAAATTTTATTTTTAAGTGTGAGGTGCTCATTTATATAGAAACGGGTATTATGGGCGATGTTATTATTTATTGATGAGTGGGGTTGTCCGAAGAGCTGGTCAATGGTGAGGGAGCGCCTAGCGCGCGCTGCGGCAATTACGTCATCGCGCAATCTCTTGGACGACAGCTGTACAATTATGTTTTTAGGACGCTGTGAGGAGGATGCGGGGGCTACACGATGCACGTTCCTAATATCGCTCGATGAAAGCTCAAGTCCTAGAACTTTGCCAACATTCAAGAATATTTGAATGAGATTTTCTCCTTTAGACTGAGGAATGTTCTGCATTTCTATGTTACAACTGCGAGACGACTGATCTAGGTCATTGAACTTATCAGTTAAGGCATTTAGCTCGTTACGAAGGGCGACGTTTTTTTGCAAAAGCGTGTCATCGGACGTGGTGTTGGTTTGTGCCGTCTCAACTCGATCAAGACGCTGCTCCCAGGTGTCCATACGTAACGATAGTTTGTCGAGGTCCTCTTTGAACGATTTCGTAACGTCGCTAATCGCAGCCTGTACATCTTCACGCCATTGTAATCGCAAACTGTCAAGCTTCGAGTCTAAATACTTCGTAAGCGCATCGGTGTCAACATTTAAAACCGAGGACGGGGGCGTGTTGCGGCCTGGCGACGTAGACGCCAAAGTGTTGGGGGATTGCTTCTTAGGCTTACAAGTCGGGCACTTCCACTTCATTTTATTCATAGGCAATATTTTTCGGAAATCACTTTCACTCAACCCTACGCAATAATAATGCATATGCGCGCTACAGCCCGTGCATTTGATGCCATCTTTATCAGGAATAGCCTTTATACACTTATTGCAATCCATTTCAGCGATTGATAACAAGACGGTCGTTTCACAATAAAAAGACGGTCGCTTAACGAGGTTGATCCGAAGTTGCCGGCAAAAAGGACATAAGCGCCGGGGAATACACGTCGCTTACGCGTTTAGTTCGTACGCTTTAACACAGCACTAATCTCTCGATAAATTCGTAGTTATTTCACGTAATTTTAAGTGCGAGAGCTTAATTATATAAGATTCAGTAATTCACAGTTCCTACACGCACTATTAACACTAAATCATTAACTTTAACCACACTTTTAGGGATTATTTATTTACGCTAAGTACTGGAGGTACACTGCTTCGCGCGCAAAAAGCCGTGAATGAATGACTTAGTAACAATATAACCCTTAAAACATGTACACTTACGTGGGTGCGCTCGCGCATAGATCGGTTCGTTGCGAGGATTCCTTTGCTTCTCATGTATGGCTGTCTGTAAAGACTCTAGACTAGATGACTTTCGCATTCCCAACGATGGGCCCACTGGTACAGCTGTAAAAAAAGTGAATCTTTACTATTTCTACTGGCAATATGATCGCGAAATCGTTATAATATTATATTTATTGTGAAATATAACTAGCACTATCGATTTACATTTTTTAAATCATAAATTTCTCCTTTATTACTTAGCTACAAAAACCAGTTAGAAAATAAATTTGAAAACATTAATATTTTTACAGTTATTGCACATGAAGGCACTATATAATTTTTAAAAATCGAAAATAAATTGAAAAAAAAAAAAAAAAAAAAAAATTTAAAAATAATAAATTTGAATACAATACATTTAACAGTTTAAATCACGATATATATGATAATAACTATGACGCGACGATTCGGATGCTTTGTGGATTAAAGTCAACTATAATTTATCGCGTTGCGCGTCCCAAAAACGTAAAATGTGTATTAACGCTTAAACAACAAATATTTTTCTAATTAATATAATGTTTATAAGTGTTTTTCGTCATATTGATACATACCACTCGCTTTAATTTCTTTTATCTTCTTGTAAGTCCCCGTAGTTTTAGCGTCCAGTGCAGCATGCCTTTTCTCGGACATCGAACGCCGTCCTACTGCGTCGCGACTGAAACCGGCTCCATTCGTACCTGCGCCTGCGCCGCATTCACTGCCTGACTCGCCACCGACACTGCCCCTAATATAATAAAGTGCAAAAATTTTACAATAAAATGATATTGTCTCCGAACTATTTCTATTCCATTTAATTGCTTACTATTAAGGAGATAAATTAGGGACAGTTTGATAAATAATTTCGAGTGAAACCGAAAAAAGAAGAGAGAAATCAGAAATTCTAAATTAGTCTAAGACTACGAAATAATTGACTTTATGTAGACAAAAATAAGAAATTAAAAATCTTAAAGAAAAGAAAACCAAAAACTATTATACATTTGATATAATATATAACTCACCTAGTACCATAATCCTCTTCAATAATGACATTATGATGCGCAGGCGGCGATCGGGACATATGCACATGTCCCATGTTATGCCTTAGATGCCCATTCGCTGGAGCATCCATTTGAGTCGCCATATAGTAGCTCTCGTTCCTCAAACCCGTCAATCTGTCTATCACTGGATTCCAACCGTCCAACCGGCTCCACTCAAAGCTATCTCGCTTGCTATCGTGTGGTATCGTATCTTTGTCCCTTTCTAGATAACCTTTGCTGTCGTCCGATTGATTGGATATCCAGCTGTTGTTGTTAATCGTGATGACGGATGTATGTTTCTTGTCGTAGTTGTTGTTCTGTATGTCGATGGGTTTGTTCTCCTTGTCGCTGTTGTAGATGACTGTGTTGAAATTCTGCGAGTTCTCGTTGCTGTTTGTCGTGTCGTTGCCGTTCGGCGGAGTGTCGTCCTTCCACCTCGCCAGGCTGTCCATACTGTCTGTAAATGTGGTTATTGCTATTCAAGTTCATGTATTTTATATGTTTTTTATTTGAAACCTAATATCAACTACTCATACCAATTCATTAAATTCCATGGTTTCTTTACCTAGATCTAATAAGATTCGATTTAATGTATGTATATTGTCTTTAGAAGTCAGTAATGTGCTTATTGGCTAATAGAAGAGATTGACAATAAGTTATATCTTTATTTATTTATTATGTTCATTTACAAAAAGATAAATAGGAAGATATGAAATATATAACTATTGAATCATAAAAGGATACATACCAGTTCTTCTAGCAATTGTAAGAGAGATCGTTCCGTGAAGGTTTGGCCGCGAATGCAGCAGCGCACGCCTTAACGTCTCCATCGCTTCAGCGTTAGATTGACCCACGAGCGACACGCCGTTCACACTGAGAAGTTGGTCGTTTGTGTGTAATCTATAAAAAAAATGAATTAAAAAATGTTTAGTGGTCCTTCGAGCCGGAAAATGTTAAAATTGAGAAAGTCAGAACGAAATTAATCTGTGTGGGTGAATTGAAAGGGCAGTCATTGGAAAAAAATTGATTTGCTTTTTAAATATCATTGCTATTTTTACCTTCCATCTCTAGACGCCGCACCACCATGCAGCACGGATTTGATAAAGATTCCCAAATCGTGAGGCTTAGGCGTAGCTGTGACTTTGCCCTTGACGCTGATACCGAGGCCCGCTTTCTCTGACTCGTGCACTGGTACTTCCAATCGGAGAATGAGACGATTTCGGAGGTTCGTCACCTGGAAAAACAAACTTAGTGGTTTAAAAAAAAACTTCTCCGCTTCTTTAACTGAATGGCCTTTTATGACCAGCAACGGTTTAACACACGTTGCTTGGTATTGGACTAAGCACGATAGGTCCTGGTCCTGAATTCCGGAAAAACGATATTTGTTTCGGCCTCGACCCTAGTGGGGAAAACGGGAATTCAAACTTACTTACCTGAATATTATTACTCGCAGACATTCTAGTTTCGTGAACAATGTATAAATGTTAGGTTTTACTTCGTATTAAGAAAGTTATTGATAAGATAGTAGTATTAACGAGTGAGATTTTGACAACATAAGCTAATATATCACAATTCTAAAATAAGATATACTTGAGATTACAGTTGCAAGTGCGAAGATGATCTTATATATTTTTATATAATATCATACAGTATACAAGATGCAATGTGTGTTATATAATAAAGTAAACAATATATTTCGCTGAAGTGGTGACATGGTAATTTGCAAGTTAATCTTAAAAGATAGGCATAACTGTCGATTTAAAAAAGGAATAATTATTTCATGCATATTTTTAGGGAATCTTGAACCGTTATCGCAGCGTACGCAACGAAACTCTCAAACATGAATAACGTTCCCAGTTTGTATCACATTTCCCACTGCTTCTTTGCTTCTATTGGCCGCAGCTATATTTTATAGCCCAAAGCTTTCCTCGATAAATGCTCTAACCAACACATAAAGAATTCTTCAATTCGAACCAGTAGTGCTTGAGATTAGTGCGTACAAACAAACTCTTCAGCTTTATAATTTAGTATAGCTCAAGAATCTTACCGATCCATTCGATGAATTTAGAGCCTCTTGAAGAGCAACATCTAAGGAATGTTCCTTCATAAGGTCATCTTTCGAAGAGCTCTTGGAAACCCTTCCTCGGACAGAACTGTTAGCGCTATTGCTGTTGGCATTGATGGCGTTGACGATGCTTGATACTCTGCCGTTCTCCACTGACCGTTCAGATTCCGCTGGCTTCGGTGGCGCCCCTATCGCCTTTTCTACGTACTTCGTGGGACTTTGTTGAGGTTCAACCCTCTGGAAAATTGAAGAAGCCATCACATACATTGTTTAAATAGCCGTAAAATTCCAATTATTATTAATTATTTGTCTGAAGAACAATAAATACTCGATGCGAGCGACACGAACTATATTTACTTGTTAAGTAACACAATAACTAATACTTTTATTTCATTATTTAAAGTACCACCACCAAACCACCCATTAAATGTCCAAAATTTTCAAACAAAGTCTAATGGGTTTTATAAAAATAAAAACTTCTGTAAAAACGTGTTGAACCAGAAAATCGAACACGCGAACAACGATATCAACATACATATCGCATACTGTCAAGTAATACTATACCTGTGTCCGATTAGGCAGCGTTCTCTCAACGAGTATGTTAACTGTGGAATCAGTAGGCGTGTTGCGCAAGAGTGCGACAACTTGTTGCTGCGTAAGACCAGATACAGATACGCTGTTGACCGATAGCAGCTTATCGCCCGCACGTAATCTACCGTCCGTCACTGCTGCGCCCTGCAATCATTTTATTATTAATGTTTACATAATTTTCATACATTATAGTTTTTTTTTTCAAGTAATACTTCGAAATAAACTAAAAAATATATATAAAGTACAATTTTAACAAGTAAATTTTTTTACACATTCTTAATTCAGTCTGACCCAGTATTCAAAAACGAGAATTGTAATTTGAGTTAACTAAGCAATGAACCAAAATGTGTATACACATAAACATATAATTAGTTTGCTTTTTGTATTTTAGAAAAAAATAATTTTGAACTCAGTAAAATTATCTAACCTTAGGCAATATATTCTTGATATAAATGGGGCAATGTCCGCCGGTGGGATTGTCTCGCGTAGTAATAGTGAAACCTAGCCCTTTCTCCCCTTTCACAAGTGACACGGAGACGCTCTGCGTCGCTCCATTAGTGGCCTTGGTGCTAGGACTCACTGGCACCTCCATTCCGGATATGGCGCGTTCACTGGGTCGCACTATAATATAAACAATTGTTTATAACTGCACATTCTTTAATATTAAAAGAGGCAATTGATTGTATTGGAGGTATTTACTTAATGCTATCTTGTCGACGATAAAATATAATTAATTACTTGTTGGGTCATATTTAATCAAGTAATTAATTAATTATCTAAGTTTGTGTCATTATAATTACATTTAACCCTTTATCTGACAGTAATTTAAGTAAGGAGGTAGGCTTATGTAACTATTATCTGTAGTGTACGAGAGTGATTATCGTTAATTAAAGAACTATTAACAAGCGAAAACGTGAAAAACATTAATTAATTATCGTAATATGTGAGGTATATTTCCAAAACGACAACAGATGGCGCTAGCGTGGCAGATTTGAGTTACAAATAAGGGACGCTAATTCAAATCGAGTTTTAAACATTTAGACATCAATTTAAAGTTAATGAAATTTAATTTAAAGATATACCTTACCTTCTGGTAATAGATCTAGCGGTCTCTCTTGTACTGGATGGACATTCACTACATTATTAACACCAGAAACCCAGCGCAGCATATCTTCTACCCTGTAAAATACATTTCTTTTTTAAATATGGCAATTGACAATATATGTACAGACTATGGTATACTAGTGTATTATGGTATGCTAAATACTTGTGTTATTAATTTTTTTTTTCATTAGCTGGGTAATCAGTACCGCATTAACTTCTGACCATTTTACCCACTCCACATTCCCCAATCAAAGCTGTATGCCTCCTAAAACCTATCTGATCCTTTCCAATTTAAATAAAATTAATATATACTTTTTTTGTTTGAACTATTTTTAAAAAATACCTGTTATTAGGTTCACTGGTGGTGTCCTGACCGAGAGGCTCACGTCTAGCGTCTCTCGGTAGACTCTTGCTGCCGTATATCTGAACTCTTTCAGCTGCCTCCATCCATACTCCACTCCTGGAAATTAAGTAATTCATTTTTATAGTCTTAAATAAGCAGTAGCCTGTAACACTATAAACTGATTTGAAACAAGTTAGTCCTTATGTGGTTTAAAGCAATGACCCATTGAACGAGCCATACATTGTTACCATTTGACCAAGAAGGTCTTTAAACAATAGTATTTAAAAGCTGAAATTATGCAAATATATATATTTGACATAAAAAGAATGAATTTTACTCTAATATAGTAAATTAGTAGTCTGTGAATATGCTTACATCACTTCAAAATATTGTATTAAATACAAGATCTTACCCTGGTCCAGAGAATTGCATGGAGAGGCGATTGGTCTGTCTCTGAAAGTGTGAGTGTTTATCTGGTGGATGTGGAGGTTCAGGTCGATCTAACGCTCGGTGTGTGTGGTCATCCCGACACACCACTGCCGCCGACCAACGTTTGGTTTGATCTGTAACCTGACACAACCCAAACTTTATAGCCTCAAAAGCTAATTGATTTACTGAATAATAGTTTAACTTAAAATAAAGCAAATAAATTTCGATTTTTAATAAAATACATAGACAAAAGAAATACCCTTCATTGATAAAAGTGAGAGCCCGTTTCCCCCCTCGTGGGCCATGGGGCGAACACATTTATGTGTCCGTTTGCACTGATCCGTTCTATTTAGTGGGCAAGTAGTTGATCAGACTTCTGTGCCCTGCCCGACCGAAACGATTTTATGTTTCCCTCGGTCGAATTCAAAGCTAGCAACGTATTGGAGTACGGCTCAGTAGTAGTAGAAAAAAATGTTCCTAAGCATTGTCTCACACAGAAAGATTCTGGTTTTGATTCTTGTTTAGCACAAAAGGCTAAACACCGCTTATTTGTTATTATCTGCCAGGGCCCAGTTCTATATGTTTCTTTTGAAAATATACCTGTATTTGTGGAGGAAGAGTATCCTGGTGTAATGTGGGTTCACTGCCCCGTCGCACTTGTAGACCATTAGCACCATCTTCTAAGTCAGCAGCACCGACTTCCACACAAGAGTCTGTGTTGGGAACACGCATGCTACCTCCTACACCACCTCCACCCTGAAAGGATATAAAAGTTTTTTATAATAACAACTCTGTTCAATTCCAATTTATTATTCCATAAGAAGGTTGAAAAAGATACTTTTTCACTTTGGAATATATAATAGTTATAAGTGAACACAACTACATCATACATTTCCCATTATTTTCTGACATCTACCACAATAATCAATCAACTGTAAAACAAAGTTCTTTGTGCTCTAATAACAGTTACTAAACTACAGAATAAATTCAATTTTCAATAACTTCTTATGCTATTTGTAATCAAGTTTGAGAATTTCCATTTGTAGGTGGATTCCAAACAGCAGTTGTGGTCTGACCACAGACTTATCTTTCTATCGTCATAATACACATTAGTATTGAAAAAATTAACCAATAAATTTAATATTATATTAGCAGATTCTTTAAAGAGTAAGTATATGTTTATATTACTCATGTGTATGTTGCACATTCACTATTTAATAATCCGGTTAGCTTGGCTCAAGCTCATTATCAGTATAACATAACATATGGTTCACAATCACTGCCAGATATGAAACATACAAACCAGATGAATAAGTTTCATAGTGATTTAATATTCGCGAGAATAAGTATAATTTTTCTATCTCAAAGAAGCAGCAGCATGATAAAACTCACAGGGAAAAAAGTATAGAACAATGTTGTATAGCTAAATAATCATTTTAATATTATAGCTAGCTAAAATATGTTGTTGAACTTATAAGCAACATCATTTACCAATGATTAGTATTCAAACTTACATTGTTAAAACCTACTTTAAAAGTAAGGCACTAAACAGTATTTTAATTAAGCATGTAGGTATTGATAAAGTTAAAACCTGTCTTTATACTTTCCTGTTTTCTTATCAGTTTGGAAAATATTTACTTGGTTGTCTGTTTTTTTACATTAACAATTATATTGGATTATAATTTCACAAGAAGTTTCATAAAAGTATATAAAGTTTTTGGTTTGAATCATATTCAGTCGAAAACTTACTACTTAAAAAACTAAACTTACTATTTTGTTCTTTTCTTTATAACACGAGACGCAGTCACCCATTTTCACAAATTTTACTGTTAATTTTTATTATACAAGTTACACTCACTACCGTATCACATCTAGGAAGGTATACTATGCTTATTTTCTTACACCATAATGATACACTATGAACTATCTTTTCATGAATTTTCATGTTTTAGTTTCAACGTGCAAGTTTAAACATGATTTTACAACGAAACTTCCCGGCATGTTTCCCGCCTTTCGGTACTTGAAGTTGACATTTAATGTTTTTTTTTTAAATATCATTATTATGTATTAAATACGTGGGTTTTTGACACAATCACTAGTTGTACTTTATATAACTGTGGAACATAAAATATATAACGACTATGATTATTATACTATGTACATAATTACCTATATAGAAATATTTTAAAGAATTTTAAGATCATTTAATACACTGAAATATCTCACCCGAAACATATCAGGGGAGGCGGTCCCTGCTGATGAGCCACTTGCTCCATCTGCTTGTGCTGCCCTTGGCTGCGGTGCCTGATTAGTACATTCTGCTGTTAGAGTCTCTCGGTCATCGGCCACGTCACAAACACGATCATCTGGGTCTAATATACCCCCTGAACTGGCGCGGAGTGCTCGTACCCCAACCCATGTTTCTGGACCCTGGAAATAAAGAAATTATTCGTTTAAATTACAACAATTTACAAAACCAGTGAACACTACGTGATAATAATATATTCAGTGCAAAAAGCATTAAATAATACGATAATTATTATTTGCTTTTGCAAAAATATTCTCAAGGCTTTTTGTTCATTATCTATAGAACTACAGACGGTCGTTCCCACGCAATCTTCCTTTCAATACTCATCGAGAGAATAGTTTGTATTAAACACTTGGATGATATTACAAAGGCCGGAGCCAGTAACAGCTGTTTTGTCTCTGTGTAGGCTTTTGTGTGATTTGCGATTCAGCTCAATGATCAAGCTATTGATGTCAAGTTATCGTGAAACTTCCGTATATAAAAGTACCAAGTACCAGCAAAGCTATTCATACAAATTGTGGATATACACAGGAGCATGAATTATTCACATATTGAGACTACCTAAGCTAAACCTTATTTGTATATAATGTAACAAATTTGGCTTTTTATAAGTTAGGGTGCAATAAAATCTTATGAGCTAGTCTAGAAGCGGAGAGTTATAGCTTCTAAAAAACATTTTAGAAGCTACATCAAAACAGTAGTCTCACCACAGACTAAGACATTACCCAACTGACAGTTCTCTTCTGTCGCTGACTGTGAACTGCTAATTTCGCGCGCTTTTTATATCTCGGAGGCGGCACTGGCTTCACCTCATCTTCCATTTTGTTTACGTAAGCACATTGTCACAAAACATTAATCTTTGCATCGTTTTCTCGCACTTTTAACGAAAAAACCGGGAAACGAAGCATTACCAGGAAACGAGCGGGCATTTAACGTCTTAAACGCGACGCACCAGTTAATATTAGATAACTATAATAGAACCTGTAAGAACACCGAACTGTTTGTAGCAGGTCAATGGCGCGAAGAAGCCTTGGCCTTCGTGCACTACTGACCAAACACGGCCTCACGTTCAGCCACCGTGCCACATGTTACATCCCATTATGGATCTTGGTTTGTACTTTTAGTAGGCCATTACTAATCGATACATTGATATGTAACTGTCTACGAAATTCGCTTCGGTCTTATTGCGTCTTCGATTTGGGACAAAAAAGTAATCAAATCGTAATCGAGACTCCGTGTTCAACGATTTACAACGTGCTGTGCGTACATTATGAATTCCATGAAAGCATCCAAGAGTATCGGTTGAAGATCACGCGAGTCTCTTCCGAGAAGGAGGAAAGGCGACGCCTGCATTATTTTACTATTACAACTTCCTCAGCCTCCTTGCCTTTAAAATTATAGGAAATTTTGTTTTGCCAAATATATTATTTCAAATGCAAAAAAAAAAATATATTTGAAAACTATATTCTTTTCACATGTTATTGCATATTTAATTTAAAAATCGAAAATAAAATTTAAAAAATTCGACACGGGCAGGACTTAAACCGGCATCTTCAGCGTTTTGTGCTGTCGCTAAGGACTAAAATATAGATAAAAACCCACAGCTCTAACGAATGTATGTCCAATATTGTGACATGAAAGATCGAGGAGAATCTAAATTCTGATAGAATTTCATATGAATATTAGATTAGCTGCTTGTATCTGTTATTTTATACTCTATAGTATCTCAAAATTTAACCATTTGGTAGATTATATTACTTCTTTCGGAAATATGTTCGCTTCTAGATAACGGTGTGTTAAAACGCCGAGGCCTGACACGTACATACAGAACAACACGTAATCGGTACCAGATAAGATCGCACTATTCTCTAAGGCGACTAATTTGTCGATGCCCATCCTTGGAAAGGACTGGCGGAAATGCACACCTTGTTCGATCAGTCATCGAATAGGCAAGTTTAAATACGTCAAAGCATCTAAGGGTCGTTTCGGATGTTGGCTTATATCTTATTTATTATGTGATAATTATGTTATCAATTGACACTAATTCCAAGATCTACATGAATATAATGCCAAAGAAATATTTAAAAATATTATATATGTTTGAATGTATGGGTATATATACATAAAAGATCAATAAAGAGTAATTTTCGTATTAGGCTCACGTTGCTAAACAAATAGTTCAAACTATGTCAACAAATCGCCATTACAAAATTTAAACTTATTGAATAAAGACGCAATTCAAGGTTGTATTGCACTTTACACCTGTTGAAATTTGCATAATCTAGAATCTAGAACTACAGTCGTAATAATTAAATGGGGTCCAGAAGGTAGCACAAAAGCGCATTTACAAGACTTTGATACTACGGCCTATCGAGCAATTAAGTGCACTTTTTCACCCGTCACGGTCTTGATCAATGCTAGATAGCGTTATGTTTAAAACCGAGTCGCACAGTCGGCACCGCGGCGCGAATATAACTGAAGCCGAGTAGACATTGTACCGCCCGACCGCAAGACTTCAGTAAACTATAGTTTTTTCTAACGTGCGAATTACTTGTAAATTACATTGATAGAGAAAAATGGTACTATAGTCTGTAGTTGTCTGGTACTTTATAATTTACCAGGCCATACATATTTAAAAAAAACTATTTTTTTTTACTGAGAGGGCTAGTGAGGTTAGAAATTGATACTGATAAGCAATTATATGTTATAGTATACCCAAACGATTCGGAGATAGTTTTTAAGATTACAGTTGATATTTATTGAGTAATACATGTGTTATTATCAAATATCAAATATCTTGGTAGGAATGGAACCCAAGTTTAACGTGTTTCTGAAAAAAAAATCCAAAACATATTTCGGTTTCAGTCTGTCCATGTTTTTTAAGTCCAAAGCCAATTAGCGCATTTGTTTTTGATACCTTACATCAAGTGCTCCATGGTTGACTATCCTATGTCATAAAAATACCAAATGACTTAATGATTGGTTAACAATCTGTACAATACGTATTATAGTATTATATTTTAAGGTCTTATTATAATGGAAAACTACTTGGAGAATTTTACAAAAGGTTGACAAGGTTATAGTTAGTGCATTTTCTGTGTTGGTTCAGTGCCACTTAATCTAATTAAATGTAAGAACGCATGTGAATTAAAAATACATCGAGCTATTGCGTTTTAGTTCAGAATCTTAATCATAGTTTAGTCTTAGATAGTACAGGTACATTCTTTCTTCGAGTGTAGATCAATAATGCTATTTTATTTTATAGCAAATAAGACTGCGGTAAAACAATGGGTTGGAAGAACAACAGGCGTTAGTAATTTACGAGTTTAACGTCGAAGTGCATGCACTAATATAACTTATTAAAATAGAAGAAGAAACGCTATTTAACGGTCTAAAACGAGGGCAATAATTAATATATTGCCTACTATATCATAATATACTTTTTTAACGACGAACCGACGTTTTCGGTTAAGTTGACAGTCCTTACGACACATTTAATAAAAATATAGGGCATTTAAAATCATTTTTAATGTGATTAACTTTAAATAACCCCTCATGACCATGGCTGCAAAGAAATTAAAGAAAGAACTCTTTAGAAAATAAGAAACTCGCGTAAGCTAAACACAATACATAACTTTTAACTACCTATTCAGTACTTAGTCTTTAAGAATTAAAAAACCTTGAGTAAACAAAAAAAAAATTGAGCTAGCTTATAAAAAATAGGTGTCATCAGGCTTATTAATTTTTTATCATTGTCAGTATTTGAATTACTTTTGGCGCATAGTTTTAATGACTTATTTGAATTTCAAATTTTACAATTGAAAAAGACAGGAAGTCGTTTTACCACAATGTAAGATCACTGATAACGTACTGAATAAATATTTTAAATAGTAGCTACATATCGCTTATTAATTTAAGATTAACAATACTTATAAAAAAAAAAAAAAAAAAAAAAAAAAAAAAAAAAAAAGAGGGGGGGGGGGGGGGGGGGGGGGGGGGGGGGGGGGGGGAAAAAAAAAAAAAAAAAAAAAAAAACCCCCCCCCCCCCCCCCCCCCCCCCAAAAAAAGGGGGGGGGGGGGGGGGGGGGAAGGGGGGGGGGGCCGGGGGGGGGGGGGAAGGGAAAAAAAAAAAAAAACAAGGAAAAAAAAGGGGGCTCTTTTTTTTTGGGGGCCAAAAACCCCCTTTGGGCCCCCGCCCCGCCGGGTGAGTAAGTAAGTAACTAATACTTGGTGAGTTTGTAAGTAATAAAATGTAAAACCATATTATTTAATTTTTACACTAACATTTATTATAAATTAAAACAACTTATAAAAATAAGTAATTAAAATTATTCTTATATGTGTAGTAATATTAACGTACCTACAACCTTTTATTCACTTTGGAAATAATAACAAGTCCATTCTGCAATATTTTTGATTCGTTAGTAGAGTTTATTCGTCAACATCGTGCCCTGTCGGAGCGAAATGTTATCCGTTCTTCACGAGGCCTACAGAGGTCGCCAAACGTAAAAAGAAAACACTACAATATAAATTGTATACAGTAAAGGTTGTTTAACCTAAGAAAGTATAAAATACCGATTATTATGGACGTCTACGGCATAATATTTTATGGCTCGGTTGATTTCGATAATCCTGTTAGCTGTAAGCGTGGATTGTCGAAAGTTAAGCGTGGAATCGGATTTACTGCTAGTTGATTTTGATCATGAATGCGTTAGAAATTACCAAGTGTTATCTTGTTATTTGGTAATTCTAGTTACAACGCAGTATCGTTATGGAATGTGATAGATTACTCATTACAAGGTTAGTGAACCTCCTGCGTGGCTTAGTGGTAAAGAAGTGTGTGAACAAGTGATCGTTCCAATCCTGGGGTCAAATATAAAGAAGAGATACACATATATGTCCGCTCATACCCCAACCAAAGTAACGGCGCTTGATTATACTTAAAAACACTATTAAAAATATTATACAGTATTAAATATTTTTTCTGTCTTTAATAATGGAAGGTCCATTTCTATATCAATTGCATAGTTATCAATCAAAGGTCTATCGGTGATAGCAAATTACAGACTGCATGTTTCGAAAAAAATCACGTATTGATTGATGCTTTTAAAAGATTTTACTTGTGATACATTTTAAGAATATTCAATTACAATACCTTTATACATATGCCTTCACCAATATAATTATAGTTCGGAGCCGTGTTGACTTAATGAGTTGCTTTCCAACACTTTCAGATTACAATAGGACCGAGAAAGTCGGTTTTAACAATAGCACTTAATACTGTGCATACGTTGGAAAATAGGCAAATTCTTAACAACAACTTCTGCAATCTCTGTGTCAAATAGACGTATATTTAATTACAACAGATTAAAACTACAGATAAGCTTTGCCCGGCTTGACTTACAAAAATAATCATAAAAATATGTCATGTCAGATATAGTCTATGCCTATTTTTATCTGGATATTTGTTGCCTCAAATAGCTGGCCATTAAATGTAACAAAAACTCATTAATTATTCAACTAAAACAACAAATTGTACATTCTAACAGATTAAAAATTTAGATAAGCTTTATTAAACCAAAAATCAACTGTCTATTCCTATTTTTATCTGCCTTAAATACCTGGCCATTAAATCCTGTTAAAAAAAACTCATTAGTTATTCAAATTGGTTTACCTTGTCTTGACGATAAGGTAAATCACTCATGGAAGTCACGAAACAGAAAGTAAACGTGGATTTATTCATAGTTTGCGTTAAATTCTGCGTGAAGTGCAATATTTTTTGCGGTGAATTCGAAAAGATGGTTTAAAATTATTTCAAAATACATAACATTTGGCACGATTATTTATACATACATAAACAAAAATTGAATTACAAGTCAACAGAGTGTTAAACTGCACTAAATTTATCGATGAGTTAATGAGAATTATCAAAATATGTCATATGATTAATATAAAGACTTGTAGCCTATAAGTAATATTGTGTGAAAGAAAACCGATAGGATTTTCGGGAAAATTATAGCAAAAATACAAAATTACAGAACAAATTATTCTACCACTGAACAGCAAAAACACGTAAACAAATCAGAAAGCTATTCGCTACGTAATGAAAATGATCTTTACCCGATCCGTTGGCTTGGGTATCAAATTCTTCTGCAACTTCTGCACCGGGTACGTTTGCCTCCAGCCGAACAGCCTCACAAGTTTGTCAGCCACATCTTCGCACTTCGGTGGATCCTTCATTACACTAATTCACTTCACAACGCATTCAAAAAAATCTATAATCGATATTGTCTACCACTACAGTGACTTTACAAGGCTCGCCTTCGCGGAAAAGTGTGTCCACTATGATCACAACCTGACGTATTACCGTTCAATTTTGCAGACGTGCAAAAAGTGGCGAAGGCGCTAAGCAACGTTATGTTTGGCCTCTACTATTATCGCTGTTATCTCAAAAGCCACCTCCATTCTAGACAAATTAGGCGTTGTTACTTCTAAGATACAGTGAATTGATAACAAGGTAATGTGGACTTATCACTTGTCCTTTTAGAGACTTCATCTACTCTTTTTACGTACTTATATTTATATACTTTTAGAACTACCTTAACATTCGTTGAATGGGCTCGTTGGTCTCATGGTAGCAATGTATCGCTAATAAACAACGTGTCGTGGGTTCGATGCCCACCAGGCCCTACAAGTTTCTAATTTTTCAATTTCTACTTTTTCTGAAACACGTTGGATCTGGAAATCTGGAATTTCATATCCAGATTTCCAGATCCAACACGTGGGTGGTAAGAATAGACATTCTGCCCGGGTCACGAACCACCGAGCACCGATGATAAAGCCGTGAAGCTTAAGCGCGTTTCGGTTTCAGTCATCGGATTTCCGAATATCCAAAGCCAAAATAGGTCGACAGCGCATTTTGTTTAGAGGCTAGAGTATATCACCTATCGTCAAGTGAACCCTCCTCTAAAAAAAAAAACAAAAATACAGTTCCATTTGTTGGCACTAAGTTCTGGTCTAAATCACCAGCAAATGGAACGAAGAAATAAATATAATATTACGGTTTCCGATATCTTATTACGCGGACGTACGTGCCGGCTGCGGCGCCAAACTTGAGAATAAAATTGAATTTAATGCTCTCGTGACGAGAGTTAGCATAATCGATGAATGTAGTGTATAAATTAGGCAAAGCCGCATTTCTTACAAATTGTTGACTTTAGATTTTAAAAGTCAAATTTCGAGTTCCTGAGAGGTTGAAAGTAGAGATTCTGTTATGAATGAAACTACGAGTAATTACGTTTTAGTTTTTGGTTATGTATTTGGTTTTTTGGGTGTACTTCTCAAAATTTTTGAGAGAATAAAGTATATTTTATTTATTAATGTTTTAATAATAAACAATTTATTAAAGTACTCTTTTATTAATATAAACTCTACTCAAATTTATGTGCAAAAACAGGAAAACGACATTTAGTGCGTTTTTTTTGACCAAAAGCATAATTAAAACGCTCGTAATAATATTTTACTAGACGCGCCATAAGGCAACATTAGGAACGACGCCAGTAAAAGAGCCGACGACTTACAGGTGATTTGGCTCACAATAGGCCGACTACCCAAAACTGGGTTGCATGGATTATTTTGGTGGAGGTCTACGACCAAAATAGTTTCAGTTTAATTAATATTGTACTGGACTATATTGTTATAAACTAAATTTACTTTTAATAAATCCTAAAAAATTAAACCTTTTTTCATTAAGTACCGCAAATAAAGGACTTTTTCAGTTTTAATTAGAGTTTATAATCAAAACGTATAAGTCAAAAACAAAACAATTGTCGATTAAATACTTACCACGGTATATTACTAAAACCATTGAATCCAAGATAGGCTATTGTCAGGAGATCTAAGGCTGTGGTCTCTTATAGACGCCGGAGGCCTGCGTCACGCGTTACGCGTTCGTAGGAATTCATATTCATAAACCGTACATGGAAAATGAAGTCTGCTTTACAAGGTTCATCAAACAATGCTCTTCTTAAAATACTATTTATTCGGTCGTCGGTCGCCCAGGCAACTCGGCGACTCACACTTTGGTCGCCGAGAGACCGAGTCGCCGGCGACACTGCGTACGAGCCATAAACAGCGTTTATAGGAGACCGCAGGCTAAAAGTCACAGGACAAGTGACGTAAGTTGCATTGTAATATTGCTTTGAATGGTATCTACAGTGGGTCAACAAAATGGTACAATATCAATTTCTGTTAGCTGGTATAGTCCTCATATCCTTTTATTCTAGATATGCTAGAAGTCACGGCATCCAACACAGTGGTTATAGATTTTGTTATTAATGTACCACTTCTAAGTACAGGTACGGAATGCGTTCTACTTCTTAACTCCGAGTGTTTAAATTTAGTTTGAAAGAAGAAGAAAGGAGATCCCACTTCTACCAAGAAACCGAAATGATGGCAGAAATAGAAGACTCAAAATTCAACAAAAAACTTCAAAGCAGATTTATTTATTAATCACTAGGGTATTTATTTACTTTTGTTTGATTTTTTAAAATAAATCTGCCCGTAGCCTTTAGGTTTTTAAATTATAGTACGTATTAACTAGATCAATAGTATGTTTGTTTAATTTACGATTTATAAAGATTTCTAACTAATGACATTTTAATTATAAACACTTTTGTTTTAATGACGTAAGTTAACGATGATATAAATGAAAGGGGGGATGCGCTGTTTACCTACTTTGACATCGGATAATCGGAAAACCACAGACTGAAATCGAAACGCGATTAAACATTACGGCTTTTTTATCTGTGGGTGGTGACACGGACGGAATTCGACATTCCTGGACTATACTATAGATTTATATACCTAGACTATAGAAGGATATAGAGAATATAAAAGGATATAAATGACATAATATTAATAAAAAATCTTATTAGATTGAAAAACCACTATTCACAACGATCCCCGCTTTTAATTTATCTATAGGTTTAGTAATTATTCAGGGAAGATAAACACCGAACACATACGTTTGGTACTACAAGACGATGACAAAAAATTCTCAATTTGTCTTAACTCTGATGTCATGTAATACTGGCAAACGGAATAAAAAATCCAATCAAATAAATCGCATATAGAGTTTTATAAGTGTACCTATTCTATTTTCATATTGTAGCCTTCTTTAATTATTTTAAATTTCAACCTGATAGTATTAAATTATATCGAGCTAAAATAGATTAAAAGATATATTAATTTATATTTCGTGTTCTGAACCGTTAATAAGTCAATAAGTATACTATTGAATTGTCTGCGGCTCTTTTCGTATGTAATAAAAATACTACTAGATAAACAGTAGTCTATGCCAAAAGCTGGATACAGATCCTGTTAAGCTTTATTAACATCGATTCCTTGGTTTAGCCGTGATAACTGACAAACATACATCTCGCAAGAGCGTTCTATGCTGGGATCTAGCTATGTAGATCTATGTCACCTATTATATATCCGACACGAACTGTAAATAACAATGCGAGTGATAATGATAGCGTTAGGATATAATACCGCCAGCTAATATCACATCTAGTACCAACACAGATGTAAGAATTATCGATAGCAATTCTGTTGTGATTTAATTTCTACGCGTTGCTAACATTATTATAAATTATATAAATGTTTTTAATTAATAAATAAAGAATTTTAACTTTAAATAAGTTCACGAGCACAGGGGAAGAAGCTTGACCCACCATGCTGGTTTGGTGGTTGGTGGGCTCTGCTGATTACAACCACAAAATGAGACATACTCGCCAAACCCTAGACTTGGCGTAGACCAACGAAGTAGTAATCTCTTGATTATATCTAGTCATTACAAAGTTCCTAAATTCCTGCATAGATGTAGAAGAAATAAGTTTAATTTTTGTAAGAAACCAAGAGATACAATCGGTTTCATAGCCTATATAAAATAATAGTCAATAGTTATTAGTATTAGTTAATTAAGATATATCGTAAGATTTTATTCTGTATGTTTTAAATTAAGTGTTTTAAGTACACATTGTAATTTGTAAGATAAATAATTAACCTAACCTAATAATAACCTTAGATGGATCTAAGGTTTTATTATCTACTTTCGATCACAGTAATTACATAAAATGCCTTTCTAAACAATGCCAATTTCGTCTGCGAAATCTAAAAAGGCGAGAAAGTAAGGTTTTGCGGGCAATTTTGCCGATGCCTTATAAGATAAAATATACGATTATCCAACTTGTGTTATAAATATATACGGGGTTGAATGTATTTTAACAAAACTAATGAAACGTTATTGGTCAAAACATTAATTACACATAATATCGACCTTATAGACTAATTATGTATGATACATTTTAATAAAACATTTTAAACGGTTAAAAATGCGAAATATATAAGTTTACTTGTTTTTAATTATGACCCGATGTTTCGGATGCTTTAAAGCAGCCGTGGTCACGGGTTGACTTAATTTATGTGATTTTCATTTGTAATTATTTCGTACATTAATGAGATTTTCAGTTTTATGTATGACTCGGTATTTGAAGACACAAAAGAAATATTACGTAAGCATTGTATAATTAAATTGAATAAGTACATATTCGTAATTAAGTGTTCGCCGAAAGTAGAATAGTTTTACTGCCTTCAATTTTCGGCAATCACTTTGGTGGTATATAAAATACCTGACGTCAAAATGCAACTTTCCACGAGATTTTAAGGTAATTAGTTCCTTGTAAAACCACTCCACTATACCTAAGCAACACTATGTAAAGATGCCACGAATAATAAAGATGTAAACAAACGATTCTGAAGGCTGCGCGGCGGGCAACTGGCTTGCGCGTGCGCCGATCTCGCTGATGTGGTGAGAGGTGAAGGGAGGGGAGGGTGTAAAGTCAGCACCACTCCCCTCGAGGTAGCCGACCCATTGTACCGCGTGTAAACAATCGTACCACCTGACATTGTTGGCAAGTTAGCGCTTTTCTCGCTAAATCTAGCACCTAGCGTAGTTTAGAGAAAATCTTACACAAAGTAAAGAGGTTGCAGAATTTTGTGATAGACGCCCTCTTTGCATTTCAAGTAAAAGTAAATATTAGTAATTGCTATGTTTTTCAAAGATACGTCCACATATCAGAACAAAGCGCCTATATAACATACTTTTATTATTATGTTACATACTAATAATAATAAAAATTTACAAGATGGATTATGGAATGCCAACAACTACATTTAATTAAGTTGCGCTATTGACCTATGTGGTACTGTGTGATAGGTAATACAATGATGATAACTAAAACACAATAATCTAAAGGTAGGTTATAGTGACTTTATGATATACATATAAATATTATTAACACACACAAAAAACGGTAGCTCAATTGGTTAGACCATCATATCGCAACGTTATGGACGCCGGTTCAAGTCCCGCTCGTGTCATACGTCATGTAGGTTTAACACCTTTATTGTTAGACCTAGTTAATCCTAGAGGAAGAAACGGTTTTATATACGAGTTTAACTAGACGGAACCTGTCTTTACACAGAAATGGTCTAGTAGACACCCGATTGGGGTGAACAGGATAAGCCAAGTGGGGTCATTGCCGCAGGTGGCGAAGCGCGACGCGAATGCATTAAGCGGAACCTCTATACAATCCTTTAGGGTGCTCCGAAGCACCAAATGCATCCAAATAATGGAACTATACTAATGACAATAAAAGGATTGGCGGCGAGTTTCTTGCCAGTTCTTCTTGTTTGTTCTACGCCCTTGATTTGTGGGCTGGTGGTAAATGTAAATGTAATGTTAATGACCACTGGAATAGCTTACGTAATTAAAAAAAAACATATAAATAAAAGGCACTCTTATCGCTATACGCTATCCCTTTCAGGCAACCTGACGTCACGGAAAAAATAAAAAAGAACTAGGTGGGTGGCGCTAGATCGTACAATACAAAAGGCTTCAGAGTTGCAATAATAATATTTTAAACATGAAGTTATTAATGTTTAAGGTAATACTAATTAATGGAACATTGCCTAAGCATTTTTTAAATAATTAAACTGAATGAAACACTTTAACAGTTTAAAACGTGAACTAAATTAATTTAATTATTGTTTAGGTTAATGACAATTTTCTTCCTCATTAACTTTTTTAACGATACTCAAAAATAATTGATCTGTTTGATATAATAATAAACAATATATAACATGTAACTAGCGAACATAAACGTATTTTATGGTAGACCCCTTTTACTGATGACATCATATCCTGGAAAAAGCTATTTCCGCTCTTGATAGATAAAATATCGTAATCAAGCATCAGTTGTGAATCAGCTTATATAGCCATATAATAATTTTAAGTTATAAAAAAACACCTGAATAGTTAAACTAAAATAATTATAATTTAAAAAAAATACTAAATACTATTTGTTTTTTATTTAAATTATTATTAATTTACAACAATTGATATTTGCGCCATCTTGTATTTTAACAACGAACCTATTTTCTCATTAGTTTCTAACGCCGTAAATGGTGCGCTTAGATCTAAGATGTGTTAGTAATACAGTTTAAACCTAGATGTCGCTACGAGAAGTTAACGTAATTCATACAATGCTGTAAATAACAAAGACTTCTACTTTTTCAAGGCTTTTAAGCAAAAGTTTTAGTTTTCTATCAGGGAATATACAACTGTTATAAATTATGGTGTGACCCTGATACTGATACCAATAATAGGATTCACTTAAGTACTAGGTAACCTAGCTTTAGAGCTATGTCTGGTATTTATTGTTTCTCTATTCTATATTCTATCTATTCGTTTTCAATTGTAGTTAATTTAATAGAGTTTAAAGAATGTCAGAGATATGGTTCAAATTATTTTATATTCCATCACAAAAATCTTTCATATGATTTTTTTGCTTAGGATACTAATGTTTTGTAATTAATTTAATAAGATAATATCACATGAAACCTGTACCGAGCGCGTGGTAACAGACAATTAGGTGGAGAACATCGATTTCTGCTTTGTTTTACACTAGAAACTGTAGGTCGTTAACAATAGCTGAAGAAAAGCGCTTGTGAACTGTGATTATAGGAAAGACAAATTGGATTTGTAGGAAATTCTACTGCGTAATGGTTCGTTACTTAAACATACTATAACTGATATAATAAAAAGTTTTTCAACCCTATTTCTTTTAAGAAGTTTGATTAAAAATGTACTAATAAACATGACTTTAATAGAAATGACTTTATTTGTAAATAATTTTAATAAACTTTTGGCAAAGTCGCATGATGACGTTCCTATGAGAAATTATTTAATTTTACCAAGGGGCAAATTGGAAAACTTGGAAAGGGCATTACCTAAGTTGCGAGATTTTTTTTTAAACTTTAATGAATTTTTTAAGGAATTATATGTATATAATTTGTTTCTTGTCGTATGTTCAACGCAGAATTATATAAATAATTATTTCAAAATTATATTTAAAATTGAAGTTTAATCATGGAGAACTTAGATAACTAAACTTACCTAAGGTTTATTTTACTTGTCACTAATATATTTATTTAGATGTGTATAATTATTTTAATCGAATGCCCAGCATATTGTAAAATATTTTAAACATAATATTTGGGTTGACTAGCTGATTATGTTAATTAGTTCTAATTTAGGTAAGTCACGTTTTTTTTAGCTTATTGTACTTTTATTGAAATTTTTATTAGCTATTTAGTTTACTTCTGATATTTAATTATTCATTTAGGAGTCTGGTTATATTAACTTTCTAGAATTTTAGTTATCTGCATGAAGCATCTCAAGTGTACACTCTCTGTATTAATTAAATTATACCTGATTAATGAATATTGATTACTGATTAATTTTAAAAGGCAAATACCAAATATTATCTGTAGTTTATGCGAGTAAGTAGTACATTTAAATAAAACAGTTTAACAGTTTAAAATGAGATATATCTCAGTAAAATTAATTTTTTTTCAAATATGTTTAACTAAATATGGTTTTAATCCGTTAAAATGTTTCATTAATAAGGCAAATTATATAAAGAAATAGCAACAAATATAACTCACAAAGCGTAAAGCATATTCTGCTGGACATATTATAATTTTATTTAAAAATAAAACAAGCGCGAGTCGCGTTCGGGCACGAAGGGTTCCGTATCAAAGACCTACAGTAGGTACACAAATTTTAAATATTCTTATTGTAAAATTTAAAAAAAACACCTTGACAGTTTAAAACGCGATATAGTTTAGTTAAACTTGTTTGAATATTATTTTTAACTACGGCCTCACGTTTCGGTCGCATTGCAACAGCAGTGGTCACAGGGAGACAAGTTTAACTATAATATATCGCGTTTTAAACCGTTAACGTGTTTTATTTAAATGTGTACTACTCATACTACATACAGTATTTTCTATTGTTAAAATGAATATACAACATAAGATATTGTGAATAATTTAAGTGCTGCTATCTTTTGATATAGAGCAAAAGAATTGCGTTTCTTGACGGAAGCGTCCTTTGAAATTATTTTATTTGGTTTAGTATTGTTTTAGCGATACATATAACATAGTCTGTAACATCTTTTGTTGTCTATCGACGTTTTTGACATAGTCAAGTGACATATAGACATTAAAATCACACTAACAATTCCTTGCAATACAATCAACGAGATCGTTTTTACACTTTGGTTAAGGAACACTAGAAATGCGAATTAATTTCGGTCGAGGGAATTAAATGAAGCAAGTAAAACCACTTTCGTTGGAACGGAAACTGGCCACCGGAAAGTGGGTAATTGTACCTCGTCGGTTGTTTTCATGTGTACTTACTCCAGGGGGTGACCAGTGGAGGATGACAGACTCGCCCGTGGGAGAGAAACCGAGAGTTATTTCAATTAGTACGCAGTTTTTTATAACCGGGTCACGCGTTGTACGTTTCAAATTGGAAATGCGTCATTATTTAAATGAGTTTTTCATATGTTTTAGAGATGGATATTTTCAAAAAAGATTAAACACGTTTAATCTAATGTTCTCGAGTTCAAAAGAAGATTGAAACTCGAAATTGAAAATTAACGCATTTAAATTTATGAAACTAAGAAAGTAACATATTCTCCTTTCTTCCTGCTTAAGTAGCGTACTGGTGAAACTCTTTGCTAAGCATACTTTGCAATTGCAATGCTTTAAATAAAACATTTGAACGGTTTAAAACGCGAAATATATTAGTTAAATTAATTTAAAATAATGCTTGTCGTAAGTTCCAGTCTGAGTAAAACTTTTTATACTTAGATAATACTAACGTAACAGACCTATGCACTATTTTCTCCATATGGCGCAGACACAGATCTGTGTCTTTTCACTGATCGACACGAAGTTGACCTATCCAGTCAGTCTTTAACCCTGGTAAAAGTGATAAAGAATAAAAATGCTGATATATGTATTTATCATATCATGCAAATATGCAACTATCAGTCACAAATGTTTACGTTATTTTATCAACGTCGAAATGGGCTACATCGCGTCTTGATAACGACTGTGATAGATAGCATAAAATACATGTGAATCCTGATTTATTGTATGTTAAACATGTCCGTATTAGCGTATACTGTAACGCACAGGCAAGTTTTCTAACCCGAAATCGAACATCGGTCTACTAATACTACGACTGAAAGTTCTTCATTTGATAAAAGGTGAAAACCCCAGCCATATAACATGTAAATAAGATGCACTGTCGACCTATTTTGGCTTTGGATATTCGGAACTCCACAGAGAACCCGAACGCGAATAAAATTTTCGGCTTTTTTATTTGTAACGATGGTTCGTGACGGACATACAAATTTCTGAAATTTCCAACGAATCCAACAGGTTTGACAATTAAATTGAAGATCATCCAAACTTTGACATCAACAATTTTGGATTATCTGATCTCAAACTTTGTCAGACATATTTTATAGTGATTATTTCTCAAACTTTGTTATGATCATATTTTGATAGTTGATTATTCAGTATTCTCAAACTTTGTCATGATCATATTTATTTTGCTTGTCTTCAACTAAAAGAAGATTTACTCACTTTGAAAATCCACCCCTTGCAAAATGGCCGCGACGGATTCGAACAATTTATTTCGTTCTTATTTGCACACTTGACTTCATACAAAATAGCGTTAAATGCCTACAAGATATAACGTACTGAAGCCTTATAATGGGAGAAGCTGTAGAAATCTTTTTGTTTTCACAATTACTTTAAAGCGAATATAAAATGGTAGTACAATGTTGACGGGATCCTGTAATGTAATGATAGAAGCTAATAACGGGTCATATACTAGATCCCCACCAGTTCCAACATGTATGTAATGAAATTATATTTTTTTTTACACATGTTCGACTTCGTCAGAAAATCTGGATATTAAATAGGTGGTAGAAATGTCGAAATTCCGACGAATCACTGACGACCAGATGAAAAAGCTCACTGTGGATTTCCGAATGGGTATATATATGATATTATAAAACCAAAATAAATCTGGAGCACATCTTCTTTAGACGATCTCAGTCCTCCTCTGCTATAAAAAACAAGAATACGTTGCGTTAAGTATGAAAGGCGATTAAAACGCAAAAAGAATGATCAAGTCCTATGTTTCACCAGAATCCAGCTCCAGGGTTTCCTTGCCAATGACATCCGAGCCAACGACACCCAGTCTGGAATATATGCCAGTGCCCTTAGTCCAGGTCACAGAACAATAGCTTTATCGCGTTCAGGTAGCTTTCAAGTGTTTTCAATTCGTACTCGCTTTGTTCCCGTGTAATACAATACGTTGCTTATGTTAAATTGCACGTGCGAACAGTTCCACCGAGACAAAACACATTTACCTTAATTTATGGATATATTAACTTCTTATAAAGGTAAGTACGTAGGTACTAGGTACAATTATGAACGTCACGCCAGTTAATAACCAAAGCCTCAAAATTTACATTTGCTTACTGCAATGGAGGAGGAAGAGCTGGCAAGGAACTCGCCTTTTATCGTCGGGACCATAGCCGAGTTAGCAAGAAATATCAAAGATATTTAAATTACATGGTATAAAAAAAAAAAAAAAAAAAAAAAAAAAAAAAAAAAAAAAAAAAAAAAAAAATTATCCGAATATTCGAAGTAAAAGTAGTTGATGTGACTTATGAGATAATTTGTTTTTTTTCCCATGATAACAACACAGGATCTCACCCGCTTTTGGCAACGCTGGCAAACAGATTTAACCAAACCGGTCAAGCGAAAAAGATATTTATTTAAAATAATATATGTAAATATATGAAAATATGATTGAATGCCTTGGGAGCCCACGCCAAGGATCTCGGTCAAAGATTAGCGCGGTTCGGCATTCCTGCCACACCCACGCCCCTACGCTTACAGCAAGCGGACTAATTGAATGAACTTTATCGTACTGCAAAGCTATTAAGACAATTCACTATCCCCAAGAACTGCATAGCCAACAGATATTCTACGCTGTATTTTGGTTTAGCACATATATAGGACTAATGTCTTCTTCCATAAGAGTTTCAAAGCACAGACCCATCCCTGTTATAATATTATATATATAGGTTTAAGTACCTACTAACACCACTACATTAGTAAGTCTAGCTAAATATTATTTTTAATTCTTGTCAAGGTATGTTTGTAAATTTAGTTATTATTGTAAATGGTGTTATTTCTAAGGAACACTGTTTATCGGATTATATTGTAAATCTATTGTTCCCTTAACGCTGCTGAAAAGTAAAACTAAATATAATCTGTAGTTTACACGAGTAATACATATTTTAATAACACTTATAACGGTTTGAACCGTGAAATATATGAATTAACTTATTTTTATTTATCTTAACTACGGCCAGACTTATAGAATGCTTTGCAGCAGCAGTGGTATCCCTGTTTATTTAATTTAGCTACTTTACCTAAAAAAAATTAACTAATATTTCGCGTTTAAACCGTTAAAAGTATTTTATATAAAAATTACAAGGATACAAAATCATATAAAAGAATATCATTTTACATAACATTGTTCAACAATTAAAGAATATTTTCGTGGAACACTACTTTGTTTGAACCTGTTAAAAGATCACGTTAAACATAGAGCAATATACATAACTAGAAAAGTCTTCCAGAAAAGGAATTCAGGTATCCCTTACGGGGGTTGATGATCCTGTCGGTACCGTAATTATGTGCGGACAGACAAAAAACAGACGAGGCCGCGGCCATGACAGACACCAAACACGATATGCATTACAAAATCAAGTGAATTAATGATAAAGCGATTATGATCTCGTCACCAGCTAAACTATTCGAAAGTATTTTACATAAATATATATACGCCCAGGTTAACAAGTATTTATGTGATGAACAACACGGTTTTAGAAGGAAAAAGTCAGTAGAGACAAACCTTTTGACACTTGTGGAATTTATCTCGGTTGGGTTAGATCATGGTCTTCAGGTCGACGTGCTGTATTTCGATTTACAAAAGGCATTTGATCGTGTGGACAACGATATACTTCTCAGTAAGCTCAGCGCTATAGGTTTTAGCACAACTCTAATAAAATTTTTTGCAGATTACCTTCGTGATCGCCAGCAATTTGTCAGACTTGGGTCTTATGATTCTAAGCCCTATTTCACGCGATCCGGAGTTAGTCAAGGATCAATATTAGGTCCTTTGTTGTTTCTTATCATGGTGAATGATCTTCCATCAGTTTTGCCGCATACAAGGTGTCTTTTGTATGCTGACGATTTAAAAATTTTTGCAGAAGTTAAATCGTATGACGACTGCCTTGCTATTCAAAATGATATTAATGCCATTGAACAGTGGAGCATCGATAATAAGCTTATTTTTAATTTATCCAAATGTCAAGTGATGACTTTTAGTCGAAGATTTCATCCATATATATACGATTATCAAATTAATGGTTCGTCGATAGCAAGGAAATCCCTTGTTAATGATTTAGGCGTTACATTTGATAGCAAATTGACCTTTCACGATCATATAGTCGAACTGTCCAAGGAATCATTTCGACGCCTTGGATTTGTCCTGCGCAATGTTCGCGACTTTCGCAATAGGCATGCGATATGCCTTGTATATATGTGTCTTGTCCGCAGTAAGATGGAATCGAGTTCGTCCGTGTGGAACCCTCACGAGGGAAAATATATACTCATGCTTGAGAAGATCCAAAAAGCCTTTCTGCGGTTTCTTTACAAACACCAATACGGTTTTTACCCCTACTTGTATCCGACCTTGTTTTTATTAGGACAGCTTGGCTTTAATTCTCTTGAAAGTCGCAGATCTCGTGGGCAATTAGTTGTAGCTTGTAAGTTGTTTCGAAACCAAATCGATGATACTTATTTGAGGGAAGCCTTCTGTCGACTGTTTGTACCGAACAACTATGGCCGCGCTAGAAGACACGATCTCTTTGACGTCCCGAGAGGTCGCACCTCTGCTCGCGCGTTTTCGCCGATACCACGAATTTTAACCTCGCTCAACGCTCTCCTCAAGTTAAGACCCAAATGTGATCTTTTCGCAGATCACTGGTCATCAATACTGAGAGAATTGTCTGATTTTTAAATTTTGTCCTAATGTAATTGATGCATACTCTATTTTTAAGTGTAATTCTATTGTGTACTTCTATCCAATTAATGTAAGTGGCTATCGCCGTTTTAATTGTCTTTATAATAAATAAATAAATAAATAAATGATATATTCTTGACCGAGTTTGTTCTAGAGAGTGTAATTTAATAGTTTTTTTATATTAATTGTTAATACAGGTATATATAAGGTAAGATATAACAAAAGTATTTTTAATGGGCGCCAACTGTAGCAGTGTATACCTAACAATTATTTTCTAAATTAAATAAATATATTTGAAGAATACAGTTTTAACGTTTAACCCGCCAAATATATTAGCCTTTTTTATTTAAGCTGTACGTAAATTACATTAAACATACTTATATATACGTATAACATCAAATAAAGAGAGATTAGGTTAAACTAGAAGAGAAGTGACGCCGGAAGGGATGTCAGCATAAGTTGCAGCACAGATTTACGATACAACACTGATTTTCAGCAAAAATACAATAGTCTTTTGATTTCAGAAAAAATATTTCTACACGTGAGAACGTACAAAACTCCTACGCCTATAAAGTTGAAAGCAATTTAAGTTAATAATTACAAATCGCCAGAAGAAACCGCCAATGCGACTACCGAGCTAAGAATAGTTGTAGTTTTTGTCATAATTAACTGCCCTCCGTCCCTAAAAATTACGCTTCCAATAAAACAACAGGTTATAGAGAAAGGGCGGGAAAAAACTGCGTGGAGGCATGGGGACGCTACCTGGGAATCTACCTGTTCCACGCAGATGTAATTTAAGATATTATTATTCCATAGATGGTTTCTTGTCGTAAAGGAAATGGAATAACAGGCTATGAATGCGTAATTATCGTTTAAGTTGTTATATTGATTTAAATAACACATTTCAAACGGTTTATAACGCGAAATATATTTGTTTTTAACTGGTAAGACTTCATAAGTGTAGACCTAGACCAACGTGAATAAATGATTTTTCACTGCGACCCGTTGTTTTGCGCTTTAAACCGTTATAAGTGTTTTATTCACTCGCGTAAACTACATACAGCATTATATTAAAGATCGTCTTGCAAATGGAAGAACCAAAATCGCGTCTTCTATTTCTTGGACATACCAACACAGGCAGCCATATTTTTGTATCCGTATTAGAAATGTATAGTTATTTACATGCAAGTAGTTTGTCAGTACCTTGTTCAACTAAAACTACGAATATATATGTATTTAGTTTGCTCCCAGGCTTTAAAACAGCCTTGTTAGGGAAGGCTTTAACTAACCAACTATACCTGCTGTATAGAAGAAATTACAAATATAAAAACTAGTTTGCATATCGCCTTATTTATGTCGATAAAAACGAGTTAATATTTTGAAAAATTGTGCAATACACTTGTCGATCAATTAATTGTACGTAAGATTATTCAATAACAAATTCTTAAAGAAAATATGCACTTTTCCATCAAGTAGATTAAACATCATATGGAGCCATAATTATTACAGTAGTTCAGATAACGTAAAAGTCACAATGTAAAGATTTTCCACGAGCAAATTGAGATGGATACTGAGAAAATTGTCGGTAGCCTACGCGAGTAGCACACATAAATTTTAAACTTTTACAAGTATAAATTTGAAATTTATTAATATATTTTACTAAATAATACTTTTTACTTTAGTATATTTTACGTAATGGTAAACGTAGGTATTTTAAAAACGACCCGACGTTTCGGATACAGTTGCAGTATTTTCCGCAGCCGTGACTACAGTTAAGTGTTTCGTCTTAAAAAAAAAAAAATAACTATAGACTTACTCAATTTTGTCAGCAAGAACATTTACAAGATTCATAGTAAAAATATTAATATTATAATAATTTAATTATAATTAAAATGGTCTAGATATTATAAATTTATACTTTGTACAGTGTAAAACTTCACCAAAAAGTGACGTTTACAGTGGCTTAAAGATGTCGTCCTGTATTTAGTTTTTGTTTATTCGGGATTAGAATTATTAATTTACGTTCAGTATAATAAATGCAATAGTGGCTAGACACCGCTAGAATAGCTCTTCGGAAATTATATTTTATCTGTGTTATTGCCGAAATAAGTCAGTCGTAAGAGAATTGATAACAGCTTTTCCTTAGCAAATTAGTTTTCTCCTTATATACAGGTAGAATAGAAGGCCGCCCGCATATTTGAATTTAAAGCGACACAAATACCTCAAATATAACTGTAATCTACGGATAATGCCAAAATTGCGTTGCTCATAGTAAAGTAAGTCTTTGGTAATACGCTACGTACATATATAAAGGCTGTTTCAATCTTAGAGGATGGACATATTTAAGCACAAAAAAAGATGTAAATCTTGTTAATTACTCCGTGTACTTTACACGAGTAGCACACATTTGAATAAAACACTTTTAACGGCTTAAAACACGAAACGTTTGGCCTTAGTTTAAATAAATTAAAGTCAACTAAAACATTTTGCGTTTTAATTCGTTAAAAGTATATTATCAGTAGTTGGTCAGAATTTGTGCCCTACGACCAATCTATCGTTTCTCTACGATTCGAACCCAGGATCTCTCGCGCTTGACGCAATGCTAGGCAACACGTTTAACATGAGGTCAGTTGATTTGTGATCATTTTTCAATTATATTCAAGATCACACGTGTTTCAGTACGTCTGAAAAGCATAACGCATACAACGTTACGTAACGACGCCGTTACTGTTCTATAATTTAAAATGATAAAGTAAGCAACTTTATATTAACAGTAATTTTCTTATGCAATGCAAAATAACGCAAACAGTTCGTAAAGTTAATAGTTGTATGATTTAATAATGATTTACGCGTAGCGAATTGTTGATGTTTAGAGGCGACGGTAATCATGAGTCAGCTTACATATCGCCGACTATAATGGCTGTCCTAGTGTCATTGCATACAAAAGTGTTACTTTTCATTTAAAGTAAATAAGACTTTGGATAAAACAAATGTGTTGCCTATACGAGTTTAGGCAAGTAATAAAAAAAATCATTTTTGACGGTTTAAAACGTGGCCTGCAAAGCTAGCGAAAGTTCGGGGCGTAGTTAATATTAATTAAAACTAAGTAAACTAATATATTTCGCGATGTAGGCCTCGTTTAGAGTGTTTTATTTACAATCTCTAGAAATAAGTCTAGGTAAATCACATTTAGATTAAAAATGTATACTTTAATATCTAGAAAGTGAGGCCCTAGGGCAAGTGCCTACTTACATAATAAAATTCGTATTTACTTATTAGCGGTAGTATTGGTTTTCTTGCCACTACAAGTAAGTTAACTATTTACATAATTTAAAAAAAAAAACAAAAACTGCTACTTATATGTATTACTTCAATAAAGGAGGAAATCTCCAGTTATTCCTCTGTATTAAAATGAGTTCAAATCCCACCAAACAGAGAAAGCTACGATACAAAGAAGTTTCGAGCGAGCTCTGTGCTAATGCGCTTATATCAGCTTAAGAGATCGAGTTTCTGATGATAAGGCGTCCGAGTGTAGCTGCAAACCAGCTGAATAACATAATTGGTCATAAGACGTGACTTCAGTCACACGTGCGCATGAGTAACTTCGGTACCCACGCTCGGGATTACTAAGTTGGCCAAATATTTCCCTCATGGAATATCATGTTTGTGTCATCTATTGCTGAAAGATAGAACGAAATAATTCGCGCATCACGAACAAACCTCAACTTACTTCCATAATGTAATAACTCTCTCTAACGGAATCGAGATGTGTTGCTAATAGTTCGATTCCCGATGGATCCAATAAGTTACAATTAATTTATAATTGTTCTAAACCATATTGAATATTGCATGGACAATCTAAACATCATTTGATATCTGTAGGGTACGAATAACGGTAATATTTCGTTCGGATCACGAATCATCGTCCACAGATGAAAAAAGCCGACAGTAATCGTTTATCGTAACCGGCTTCAGTCAGTGGATTTCCGAATGTCCAAACGCAAAATAGATGTTGTTGTCATATGAGCGGATATCGACTTGAAGTGAACGCCATGTTTATCCTGTCATGAAAAAAGTAATTCCAAGGTTATTCTAAATTAAAGACTGGCGTTGAAAGAATAATTCTAATTCAGGTTAACGACACAATGATGAGTAAGTGTTATCTGTTGAATAATGCCTACTTAGTAAGACAACAGCACACTAAATTACGAGCGTAAATTTAACGAAATATAATTTCCATATATTTCCAAAATAAAACAATAGGAAAGTGCTAAACTCGTGTTTGGGATAGAAATTAAGACTAAATTAAATATTTGAACATTTTTAATCAAAATTTTGATTGCTTTTAATGATATAATTTAAATAAAACACTCTAACGGGTTATAGCGCGATTTATATAAGTTAAACTTATGTGAAAATTATTTTATGCCAGATATACTCTTTATCTTTAATCTCCCCGTGACCACGGCTGCTGCAAAGCATCCGAAACCGTGGCTAAATTACTTCTCAAATAAGTTTAACTAATATATATCGCGTTTTAAACCGTTAGCGTTTTATTTAAATTAGAATTACTCGCGTAAACTTCAGACAGTATGTAATGATATCTATTCATTTTCAATATATAAGAATTATTTGTTTTAATTTTATGTTTTTAAGGCATTACAGTGTTTGTACGAAAAATTAGCAATTCAGGCAGTTTTTAATGCGTGCAAAACACAAAATCAGTGTAATATGAACGACATTACAACAAATAAAAAATTCTATACGTCTATTTATAATGTTTAAGACTGAGAGCGGGAATACGAGTTTTTGTTGTATCCGATCTACCAGTATTAGTTGATGGTAAACATCCGCTTCTCGAAGGATATTAATACTCGATATTGGAAGGAAAACAGTGATTACTGAACCAGTAACTAATACCACTAAGTACTACTGAAAATAACTTCCGAGTATATTTATTACAAATTCGATATCTCTCTATTTTGTGGATCATTAACCCAATTACACGTTGATAAGATTAGGAAGTCTTACGCGGAAAACACTAAAAAGTTGCTGTTCCTCAAACACACATAAAAATGACTTCTGATTATTCTATGAACTTTTAAACACAATTAACGGATTATTTCTTTAAAGATTGAACTAGATTTGTTAATGTAGCAAAGTGTTATAATATTTCACTCTGTTTTAGTTATTGTTAAGGGTGTTTAAGGTTGGTTTGAAGTAGATTATGTTTAAACTAATATTTTTAAATAGTGCGAAGTTAATCTTATCTTTAAGCCGCTTAAACTACTAGTGACAAATCAACTAATTTTCCTATTTATAAAACTTTATTATTTACAAACACCACAATTATATTATTATCTGTAGTTGACGCAAAAAAAATTTAAACACGTCTAACGGTTACAACTTGAAATAAATAAGCCGTTTTACTGTCTAGGAATGCTTCAAAAAGCGAAACGTCGCTGATAGTTCAAAATAAGTTAGTTAATATATTACTTGTTCTAAACAGTTAAAAGTGTTATATTTTAACAAACTATTTATATGTACACATCCTTATGTTGGGACATTAATCTGAATATCAACTTGAATGTCGTCAAGTTGATGCAGATGGTGATTCGACCAAAAAAAGATTGGAGTGTTTCGGAATACGGACAAAGCCGTACCATTTATTCACTTGTCAGGATGAGACGAAGGATCCAATTTAGTAATTCCTTCTCTTAACGACTTGGAACTTGACCTTTCACACGTGGTCCACATGTGATAGCTAAAATTAGCGGTTCCCACAATATTGCGTATGATTTCAATTGATAGCTTGCTCTGCTGTTTGCTTGATTAGCTATTTCAAAAAACATTATAAAAGAAGATATAGAACCATTTTGTGATAATCTTGTGAATATCTTCTTCATATACTAAGAACTTAAAATATCATTCTAAAAGGTTGTTGTTGACCGTACTAATAATACAACCATGTGATGTCTTATAATGTTGATTAGCAGGTGTATTTTTTTATACTGTCATAGCTATATATATATATATATATATGTCCGTATTCCCAATAAATTAATAATGAAGCTAAGAACTTTTACAAAATCATACCAATGAATAATTTTAATCACACCTTTAACAGTTTAAAACGCGATGTATACGAATTAATTTATTTTTACAACGACCCGACGTTTCATACTCCATTACGACGTGGTCACAGTGTGATTGAAAGTGGATAGTATCCCTAATGGCAAAGTCAAATCTGCTATGCCAGCGCCATCTGTTTCATCGTAGTTGATATTTGGAGAAATTAGTATAGATATAGACTCATCAATTTATAAATGCTAGTCCCTTGCAAAGCAATGTCATTACAATATCTTGGTACTATTAAATTACAATACTTTATATGAATGTGTTTCATTTATTACAATTTTCATTCATTGAAATTTTTATAGTCATTACAGACACACCCGTTCCGTTTAAAAATAGTCTAAATTAAACGTGTTAAAATTCAAAACGTCTCAAATATTTCTGATTTACATACAATACGAGGGCTGAATAAGACGCGGCGTCGATTTTTCTCGGAACTGGTTTATGGCTAAAACATGATTGACTACATCACTACAATAGACGTAGCCGTCGCATACCTGCGGCTACTAAAGAATCTATTGTTTTACACAGTTTTTAGGGTTCCGTAATGAAAGGGACAACGACGGAATCCTAACTATCTAGGATGTACTATTCAAATAGGTATAAATAAATCTATATGTAAGATAGTTCCTTAACCAGTTTCATTTTAAGATGAAAGAGAAAAATGCTTCAGGATGATGATAATGTCTTCTATAATATTATTTAATACTAAGATTTTGTTATCACTCTGTCTATCAGGGTATATCTCATCATCTCAACCGACTATTTAAGGGGGGATGGAGTTCTTTATTAAAAAACGCGACGTATTTACATTTTTTGCTAGGTATCATTCGTAGGCACTATAATATTTACAAAATACTCGTTAGTAGGTAATTAGGCTTTTATACTAATTTAAGATACAATAAAATGCGCATTGAATGGATGGCAACAAACAGACAAACAAACAGCGCTGAACGTTTCTAATCTTTATTTTATGTAGCGATCAACAAATTTTCTTTCGTTTTGAAATGTTTTTTAAGTAGTCATTGCAACGGAACCCTATGTACGCCAGACGACTCAACTTAGCCCGTTTTATACTCGTATTAAGTCAATTTTATACGCGTGCAAAAAGGGTGTGTTACTTTACTCAATAGGTCCTTTGTTATTTTTAATTATCGCCGAATAGAACAAAGGTACGCCTCGAAGAGAAAATATATTGTATTTTGCGGTTGACTTAGATGTCAAGTCATCCTATTTATGAATCAAGAGGAAAAACACGGACGCTATTGTAATACAAATTAAAATTGTAACAGAAAAGTGCACTCAACACATGTTTGCAATTCAATACATTTTTGGCCCGAATAAAGATTTTATTATTATGCATATTAATATACAAGTGAATAGATTATTTATTTATAAGCTATATTTAAAGTTAATCGATAAAGGGTTTTATGTAATAAGTATTCAGGAAGATTATTTGGAGAAGCACAATGTAGTCTAATTTAATTTTCTTTGAAAATATTGATTTCAAAACTCAGGTTAACTCAATAAATTGTGTAAGGCGTTCACGGCTATCGTTCAGCATATCAATGTCTTTCGGGCTGTTCGGCCGATGTGAGCGAGAAGAGGTTCTCGTCGTTTCGCCATCACGTGCGGACGGCATCATCAGATGTTAACTCCTCGATTGCTTGAAGAATTAACAAGTTATTTCAGGTTAACTCATTCAATATTATGGAAATGTATGACGTGTTATGTGTCATCGCGATACCCAGAAAATGCAACAGAACAGTACTGTTGCATTTTGCAACAAACAATTGTAAGAGTGTTGAATTTTGTATAGAGGACAGACTAGCCTTATTTTTACAAAGCGCTATTGACTTATTTTGGCTTTGGATATTCGGAAATCCACAGATTGAAACCGAAATTCCCTGGCTTTGTAATCTGTTGACCTGTTGTTAGACGGTTATGGCGGATCGACTCCAGAACTCCATCTAATGAAGATCACTGTATTGACCTAACTTCCAGTTATATGAAAAATCTAATTAAAATTGAAAAAAAATAAATATGACACGGGTAATAATATAGTATTCAAGCTTCTTGTTTACTATAAACTTACTTATGTCGTATTTTATTTATCTCACGTCATGCATCACATGCAGCGAATATGTTCAGTAGAGCAGCAAGCGGTCATTTACCACTCGTTAGCTCAATCTTGCGACCTTCCAATTACACAATTATTGTCCAATCACGCGAAACGTTGCCAAAACTAGGTGTCCAGTACATGAATTGGAACGAGTTTTGCTTCTGTTACACTTTTTAATGATTCGATCGTAAATTACCTTATGAAATATATTCAATACTATTAATACAAAGTATAGGTAACATGGCACGCATGGCAGTTTTAAATCTTAAGTTGTTTTTTTTAACAGACAATGTCTCAAGGAAGACATTGCATTGGTTATAAGTGTAATTCCTATAACAAGAAGTACGCGTGTACATTAATCCGTAACATTTGAAGGGATTTACGCGAGTAGTACCTACACATTCAAATAAAACACTCTTAACGGTTTAAAACGTGCAATATATATATAATCGTTTACTTAATATATTCGCGTGTTAAACCGGTAAAAGGCATCATATAATTTGAAATAATTTATCAAATTCCAATAGGATTAAAATATTTGTGATGTAAACTAAGCTTAAACGTCTTTATTTTGATCTAGTATATTATCATGTTTTCATGATAATACACTAGAAGTCATAAAAGTTAAATTAGCTTAGACCGGACATAATTTATGCAACGTACAAAATGACACTGACACCAGCTGACCTAACGGTTTGACAACGGGAGAAATATAGAGGAAAACACTTTAAATTTCGCTTCTAGATCACCTTAATGATTCTCTGATCCAAGTCAAATCATAGCCACACTTACTGGTTAGTCAAGCACGAAACCAAATTTAACCGCGGCACCGCTAGAACCACTATGTCAAATTGATAAAATGTCGCGAAAGTGGTCTGGCTACACGGTCGTGCATTCCACACCATTAGATACGCAAAAATTAGACCTCACAAAACAGACCTAGCTCGTCTAAGCTTTCTTAAGTCTTTATAAAGTGTTACGCCTTCCTAGGAAACTTCGAGTTATTATGTAGTTTGTGTAACACTGAGATTCTCAATACACCCAGTAATATAATTTAGCTAATGGTAGTTGGAGTTTCCGCTTCTGTAGTCAAATGGTTAAAGGTATTAAGGTAAGGCCTAGAATTGCGTTAAGCGCCAGAGGTCCTGGGCTCGAATCCCGAGGAAACGAAAAATTGTTTCGGCCAGGCAGTGCACAGAAATCCGATCAACTACTTGCCTGTTCAATATCGGATCAGTGAAACGGACACAGAAATGTGTTCGCCCCATGCCCCACGAGATGGAAATGGGATTTCACACAATGGTAGTTAGAAATAATATTTACACACTTCTAAATCTCACAAATGCCTTGATGATAAGGAGGGTAGATCTATATTTGTCGATTTCGCATGACATTTTCAAAGCTTTCGTCAGTTGCAATATCGAAAAGTTACTATTACTGACCTGCCCGGTGGCTTTCTTGTACCGGAGCGTCGCTTCCCGTACGAGGTCCCTCACCAAAAGGTCACCAGCCCCACAAGGTACCAACACTCGTACAGCACCAAAGCACACCGTCACTTTCATATTGAACTGTACTGTCCACAGTGGGTTAATCCAGCTAGCATATTAGTTATCGATAAACTAACAGAAGCCCAACACTACCTCACGCACATGGCAAAGGTAAGCTTGCTTTGAGACCGTTCACGAAGCGCGGAAACAAAAAGAACAAAAACACAGGTCTGACTGTATGTGTTCATAGTTATTGCTCGCCGTACGCGTTGGAGCCACACGAATTTCACTCGTAGTATCACTTTAATTCAATAATGGCATTCCGCATTTCACATTTCGATAAGATTGCGCGAAATATTAGTTACTAGCGCACGCTCAACGACGGCAACGGTCGCAGCGAGGTATGAATAAGAATTCGTTTGATAGTTGTAAGGGGTGGCGCGGCGCGGGGGGAAAACCGGTTGTTTGAGCCAATGGGCGACGGCGACGCGACGGGCAGCTGTGCCCGACGAGACGCGTCATACCTGACCGGTACCACGATACCGTACGATCTATCGTATCGCTGCTCGTTTGTATCGCCACACATACCAACCGCCGAGCATTTTGAATTCAATCCGTCACTACGCGTACCTGACTCATTGTCTTGAGAACTGTGCGCCGGTAACGAAAACTTGAATCATTTAATTACTGATAAAACTATTTATGAAGCAAACATAGGATTAAAAAGATCAATACATTGTGAAAGACTGGCCTCATTCTTTATATTATCTAATACTGTAACTGATAGGACGAAGGTATTTGATCAATAACATTGCCATGACAACCATTATAACAAACTGCACTAGGATAGGTTAAGATAAGGATGAGTGTAACTATGGTCAAATTCGGGTGAATAGGCATGAGATTGTCCTATAAGGACAAAAACTAAGAAGTACAAAGTTATAAATGCACCAAAACCAAATATTAAGTTGTTTTAAACGACTTTCCAAAATGGCCGAATAAAAAAACATAATTATATAAACCAGGAAGGGTTTATGCAATAGGAATAGGAGCAATTATTCACACTTCAACAATTGTACAAAGCAATTAATAACTATGATTTCTAATCCGTTCTTAACTACATACAGTATATTATCTTTTCCTCAAAGTCTACCTTATATGCATGTAATGGCATTGATACAGTAAGTACTTAATAATTGCGTTATTGGAATGTTTGTGTTTAGAAAACAACAATTACTTGATTTTAGTACGTAGCTAAAGAAACTAGGTCCCATTAAATATATAGTTTTAAGTAATTTTTGAGATATTTCACGTTTTAGTTATGTAGTCATATTATGTGATAAAATGAGGCCGCTAGAGGCAGAGTAGCCTAACTGCAATAGTCTAAAAATGTTAACATGATTCTTAGACAAATAATAGTACAAATTCATTTTTGCCTAAGTTTCATGAATTTTTATCTTCCTCCTTATTGAAAATCATGGTTTTCTGTTATTAGGCCGCTCTGCCTCTAGCAGGCACATATATTATATTATATATTTTTAAAAAGTAATATTTTATTAAAGGATATCTTAGACAGAGGAATAAATATCTTCACCTTTGTTCAAGGTCTGTTGATTATTAGTATGCAATACATGATACACTGACCAACAAGCAATGCCAACACTATAAACATATTAACAAAGCCGTTCTGGGTAGGGTATATAATTAAACTGCATTATTTTAAATCACTTTATTCAAATTTAAAGAATTGTAATATTGATTAAATTAATTTTAAATAAATAAATGTTAATAATTCTTCAAATACGCGATTGAAATATATGCTAAAAATCATCTACAATATCAATATGTTTTTGTTACAAGTGTCGATATACTTCGTTATTTTTTTTTTGACAGTAACTATTGAAGAGTATATAAGTCAAAGATGGTAACTTTGAAATTTTGAACTTTTCCATAGGTATTTTAAGGAGATATCATCTAAAATTACGCTAAAGGTACAATATGAAGTTATTCAACTACTTGTTCCGAGACATGTTTTCGTTCGTCTACATGAGAATATTGTAAAATAATAGAAAACATTGACAACAAAGGAACCGTTTAAGCACGAAGTATTTGGCACTATAACATAGGTATCTTAAAAATTCGTACTTATGTCAAGAACAGCAAACGATAGAAAAGTGTATTATATCTTCACAGCTCGCTAAGACTACTTAGAATATACATATTATGTAGCACTTGACTGATTAACAATATTTACAAAGATGAACAATTCACTAGATCTCGGGGAAGTAAATAAAATGTATAAAAAATTAAGGCATAACTATATTGCACATCGAGTTCAAAATCCTTTTAAAAGTAAACAGGGTCCCAATTTCCTGTCATTTTCTTGACTTGGCCTGTACCATTTGGTATTCTGCTAGTGGCTTATGACCAAAACTGATATTACATCGGCTTGTTAAGAGGAAATTGACTGTTATTTGCACTGTCGTCTTGATGATGTCCACATACTTAGGACTGGTAAATAAATTATTGGAGTGCTAAACAATTTTTTAATAAACACTTTTAACGGTTTAAAACGCGAAACATATCTGTTACACTTTTTTAACTAATATGTTTCGCGTATATTAAGTGTTTTAATGTGTACTACTCGGAATTACTAATTTTTACGAACGACACGTGATAGCACAATAAAGCACATCTATTTGAATAGCTTATTGATAGGCTACTTTGCAAAGAGCAATGCTATGTAGAAAACAATTCCTTTTTTAAACATCACAATGCAGTATAAGAAAAGTATTGTAATTTCTTAAAAGCGCAGTCCTAATTATTTGGACATGTCTATTTGGTCTGTCAATGTCAGCGCTTCTCGAAACAACAGAATTGGGTCCCCGTAATGAGATTATGCAAAACCGCAAATAATTGTGTACATATTGATATCAACAGACTTGAGTCATCGAAATATTAAGTACAAGCTTTTCCGATTCGACACCAAAATAATGCTATAAGGATGATTGCTAACTTCTTACATTAAAATCGAATACGACGTGAAATTGACGAATCATTGACTTATTTTTATATTACGGAGCTACTGAGAATATTCTACAACAAATATTCGATACTGGGTCTTATATTGTACTTTGGGTTCAACTACAAAATCGCTATAGTTACGAAAAGAAAGAGGACAAATAAATTGTGATGAAGATGGCACGACTGCGAATTGTGAAGGAAACGATGACTAGAATTGAGAGAGTCATGTCGAAAGTAAAAATCGAGGACATAGCCAAGTCAAGGCAAAATTGGGATCGCGAACGTTTTGTCCTTATCGAAGTTGTATTTTCGCATTTTGTTAACTTGGCTCGCTCCGGCCTCTGTCGAGACAGCAATATAACACTTAATACAATGAAATGCAAATACTTATCTAATAGTGGTAATCATCACTCGCGAAATGGATGTCATAAGAACACCAGGGTCCAGCCCTTAAAATTGACATTGGTCGAAGTTCCGAACACCTACCCTCTATCACAAGTCACACAACGAATAATTCTAAGTCAGAGCACCGTGTAGTTGTAAGAGATCATCGGGGGGGCATTCTGAAAGAAGTGATATAGGTTTAAAAGATAAAACTTAAGTGTAAATAAAAAAAAATGCTAGTGTAAGGCATACTAGCGTTTTTGAAGAAATTATTTTCATATCACTCTTTTGAGAATCACCCCCCAGACGCGAGATGATTTGTAGCGCCATCACATGGCACAGACTGTACAGATTATACATGTAACATTAATAGGTACATATTAACAATTTACACATAAAATACACAGATAAATAATGAGGCACGTCTCAGCTTAAAATAGCGTGTTTGCGCCAGTGGAAAGAAACGACGCACAGATAAACGATTTTGAGTATTCGATTAGAGAGCTGGGAAATGCATACCGTTGCCTACTCAGACTTTCATCTTTGGGACTCCTGGAAGGACTCACAAATCCGAGAAAATGGTAAAAGGTTATAATTTAAGGCTTCGGTGGTAGCTATTTATATAGGAAATAATTCTACATTAGTGATTTTTATTTTACTTTGCTCCAAAACATTTAACACACTATTGCTTTACAGCTGTTTATATATATTATAGTAACATTAATTCTAACTGGCGGTTTCTGATAGCGAAACTATTCTGTAAATAAGTATACAGTCATTTTCTCGGATTCGTGAACAGCCCAGCAACTCGATCGCTCGGACGAAGCGGAAAAACACGAGGAGATAGCACAAGAATATCACATCACTATCACACGTCGCTCTCGCCGTCCGTGACGTGAGCTGGCTGGCCGAAATTCCTGGTGATGGACTCGCTCACGGTGCGGATATTGGCGAGGTATCTGTGCGCCGGCTCGTCCGAATCATAGATGGCGCTGAGGGACTCTAGCGAGACTAACGCTTCTGAGTCCAGGAGGCGGGACGACGCCCTAGAAGACACGTCATCATCCCGGTCGAAGTAGCAAGAGTTTACATCGCTGAGCGCCGCCTCCGCGTCTGTCAACCCTGCCTCGTTGAGCATAGACACGTTCTCCAGAGCTGGGTCATCTGTCGTGTATCCAGTGCTCTCTGGTTGCCCACATTCACCTTCGCCTTCTCCTTCCGAACACGAGGAACTCCACTCCGATTGGCTCTCGCCGTAGATACCCATTTCTCTATGGTTAGAAGTGGGTACCTGGAACGCAAGTATTAAGATGAAAGTATTAGAAGCAATAAATATCTTTAACGAATTTAGAGTTAAGTATATTGTATTGATTTTTTTATATAAATTGAAAACTATTGATTGAAAAAAATGATGATATGGGCGGGACCTTAACAAGCTACCAACTCCAACCGATCAGTGGGTATACCAGTACAAATACATATATTGATAAAATATACCTAAGGATTTCATATTTAAAAATTAATAATTCATACATGGAACGGTTCGATGGATATAGGGCGAAGAAACAAAATAAGAAACATAGAGAAAAACAAGGTGCTCCTTGTTTTTGTCCACTAAGTTTAGTCCTGTTGGGCAGAGAGGGAATAAAGGGTGGAGGCCTTTTGCGAGGCACGCAAATATATCGCATAATAATTAATACGTATCTCCATTTTTATAGTACTAAAATCAATGGCAAAAATAGAAAATAAGTGTATGTAATGTTAGGCTTACTTTTATTATAGTTAAGCATTATTTTATGTTTCAACTTAAACCTGAACATACTTTAGTATTCAAAAGTAAAAATATGATAAAAACGTTACCCGATTATGTAGCCTGTCGACATGGTCACGCTTCTCTTTCACATTCTCTGATTCTTTCCTCGCTGGTGGTGGGCTACAAATAAATAAAGAATTACTAGCCATCATAAGTTTTAGCACGATTATCAAGAAATATAGTAATAGTCAACAACTAAATAAATGAATAAATAAATCTAAGTCTTGCGGTTTATTATCTGTAGCGTATTACTTGGTGCTTTGTTTCGAGTGTGTCGGCGAAGGTAGATCAACGACGACGTCTGTGGGCAGGACGCCTGGAAAATCGGTTCGAGGAGAGGGCAGCACGGGCGTACATATCGGCGCGGGCGCAGGACACGGCGATGGTTCAGCGCGGGCTAACTGTGTTATAGCTGCTAAGCCCACCGCATGAAGAGGACTACTGTTGTTATTGCTTGCGCGTACCGCTTCCACACAAGCGTTTGCGGCCCTGAAAAAGTTTATGAATGCTATTCAATAGATGGCGATGAAAGCGATGTAATTTAGTATGATTATAATATTTTTCTTATGATAGAAGAGGACAAATAAGCATGGGGAACTTGATAGTAGGTGAAAATCTCCGACCACATAAAATCAAAGCAAGATGCGCTGTCGACCTATTTTGGCTTTGGATATTAGGAAATTGACAGACTGAAATAGTCACTTGTCGGATTTTTCATCTGTGGATGGTGGTTCGTGACCCGGACGGATTTTCGATATTTCTACTATACATTTAATATGCAGGTTCTAGACAAAAAAATAATAATTAGAAAAATGATCGACATGGTGGGGATCGAATCCACGAACCGTAGATTATTATTAACTAACGACCCCTCAGAGTATTTAAATCCTTTCAAGTCTATTATTATTTCTTGTTTAAAAATAATTATAATTCTTGGAATTTTTATCAACGCTCTTAATACCATTCGAATGCTTACCTCAAATCCAATTTCAATTCCTTTCTCTCCAGTTTCGGGGAATTGACCAAAGCGAGATTCTTATCATCGAGAAGCCTTTGTATTTCACGCTCGAACGGCGGCACACAGGCAATATCTGACGGACTACGTTTCGTAAACACTTCCCTAGTATCGTGGTTCAAATGTTTGAGATTATTCGGTCGACTGCCCGAACTCGAAAACGAGCTAGTTCTCTGTGCGAACCTGTGAGGAACGTCCTTCTTATCCGTTTGACTACAGCCATCTCTTTTCGCGGAGCTTTGCATATTCAATATGCTCCTTTGCAATTTCTCTTCCTCTTTTTGCAGGTTTATGCTGCCATCTAAAAGTTTATCATCCAGGGAGGGCTTCTTATTTAACCTGTACTTGACATAGAAGTCGTAAATGATGTTTGGGGATTCTTTCCGAACGGGCGAGTAGTAGTCGTAACCTGGATTAGGGTTTATTTCCACCTTTTGAGGGCGAGGTTGTTGCCACTGCGTCGCACGGGGCGGTGAGGGGGATGCATCCGTGGTCCGAGAAAAGCTTTCATCTGAAGAGCTTAAGCTTGGAGAACGAGTCAGCGAGCTGAGTTCATCAGCGGACGAATGTACGCGTGGGCTGCGGGCTAGAGGTAGACTTTCGCTAGACCTCGGCCTCGGTAACCTCGCTGGAGCTCTCCTTTTATGAGCCACAGGGGGTCTTGGTTCCTGGGGTCTGGGCCAGGGTGGTACTAGCGCTCGAGGCGGCGGCCATCTTGGGTTTCCATTAATCCCATGAGGGGGAGGTGGGGGTGGAGTGTCTTCTTCCTTATTTCGACGTCCTTTACTACCTTTACCGTTTTGATGATTGTTAGGTAGTAATGGTTCGTTCTCTCCAGCTACAGACGTCTCTCGTAATGGCGGAAGGCGAGATGTTGGCACTATAGCTCGCCGCGCTGAATTTTGAAACATAGCAAGAGGCGTTGCCACACCCCCGTAAGCGGTGGGAGGATTTTGGGGCTGATTGGCTACATGATGGTTATTGGTATTCACTGGTGCTCTGTCTGTTAAGAAGTACGTCGTCATTTCCCCCTTCCCCTTCACTTTAACTTTTCCTCTACATACGAACTGATAAGGCATGTCTTTGAGAACTTGGAATACTTCTTCGGTCACTTGGGTGTGATTAGGTAGACCAGTCGAATCCATACGAGATGCTACATTAACGGTGTTGCCCCAAATATCATACTGGGGTTTTCGCGCTCCTATAACACCCGCTACTACTGGACCGACGTTGATTCCTGAAATATAGAAATAAGAGAGTATAGCTTTAATATAAAACTATATACACGAGTGTACTTTAGTATATAGTATTTTAATATATATCTGCCTCTCTTGATAAATGCAGGTTTGAATCCTGGTGAAAAAACAGGTTGTCTGAGGGCAGGGTGCAAGTCTGGTTGCATACAACCTTTTAAATAATTATCAGTGATACGGACACGATGATGTGTTCGCCCCAAGTCCCACAGAAAAAATACAAAATTTCTCTTTATTTAGGTAGTTAAATTTGAAGTATATAATAACTTACCAACACGCAGCATAAAATTATTGTAAGAATTGTCGTTAATATCCTTAAGTTTGTCTCTCATAGCGAAGACGAATTCTACAAGTGTTGCCATATGCTTCCTCGTGCTAGGGTCATCTGTCATTTTCTTATCCGGTATAAGACCCACCGCAGCCATGTACGTGGATCCAACTGTTTTTATTTTATCTATTGCACTAAAACGGTCCTCGCCAAGAAGCTGGAAACATGTGTCGTTTAAATTACTTAAAAAACAATTTCAATGAATTAATATTAACTTGTACCTGTCATTAAATAAATTAATGATATTTTTTTTTTTCATAAGTTAAAAACAAATTGTGTGTTAACTCCTAGACACAATAAATTGTATTAGGTCTTTGAAATTTCGCTAAGCTACATACACGTCTTCGGCGGACGAACATAAATTCGCTTTGACACATTTTTTATAATACAAATTAAGCTACAACAAAAATACACTGATAACCATAATACGTATGTATTAAGGTTGAAATTATATTGGGCGAGAAGTCCACGTATCAACGGATTTTTATTATATATTTTTTAATTTCTGACGCCGATAAAAGGCCGGTTAATCACTCTACGCTATTTGTTAACCATTTCACCCCATTCCTCCTTTACGGAGGTCATCAGTGGTTATGGTAATTCGACCAAGACGAGTGAAACACGGTAGCTCAATTGGTTAGAGTACGGAAGAGCATGGAACGCTGTGAAAGCCGGTTTCCAAACGTATCATATATTATTTTATATATAAACAGATTTTCAATAAAATACTGTCTATAGTTTACGCGAGTAGTACACATTTAAATAAAACCCTTTAACGGTTCAGAGCCATCCTCCATCTTTAGTCTCCCCGTGACCATGGCTGCTGCAAAGCATCCGAAACGTCGGGCCGAAGTTAAAAATCATTGTCAAATAATCATGTCTTGACTAATATATCGCGTTTTAAAGCGTTAAAGTGTTTTATTTAGATTTTTAATGGTTAAAAATTTACTAACCTCATCAAAGTCAGCGATGATTTCATTCAGCAACCTCAGACACTCCATGCCCTGGTTGTTGCCGTCCAGCTCCATGTAGAATTCGTGGTAGTTGGTGATGGAGGCGAACACGACGCCCGCACGATGGTACGACTGGTGGTATAGGTCCTGCCAACCGCGCTTCTTGAGTCAGCATTGCGTGGAAAGCCATGCAGAGTCAGGGCCAATGACAGATATACCGCTAACCGTTTTAGGACCCAGCGATAAAATTGTACTCATAACTTATTAAAATGGATACACTTTAACGGTTTAAAAGGCATCTAAAGTTAATTTAAAAAATATTTCATCTACGAACTGTCGTCTTTTCGTGGCCACGGCTGCTGCAAAGCATCCGAAACGTCGGACCGTAATTAAAATACTTTTTAAATAAGTTTAAATAAATTTCACATTTTAAACCGTTCAAGTGTTTCTATTTAAATATTTACTAATCGCGTAAATTACAGACAGTATGTCACGTAACTTATATTGCGTAAAATCTCTATAAAATAAATTATCGCTGGGTATAAAATAAGATAAGTTTTGGCTGTGTATTTATCGAAGCGTTTAAAAGCATGACTGTTGACCAAAACGTATCTTGCTTCTATAAAACGGCATGCGGTTTCAGTGAGTACTAATGTGTTCTTTAGTTGTATACGCCACCAAATTTAAAAGAAAGTACTTTCTTGTATACAGTGACTATAAATACAAGAGGTATAGAATTTGCAAATATTTATTTTGAACTGTCACATGACCCTTGATTCCTTTTGTGCAAAGTGCGCCACACGAATACCAAGCTTGCGCAGATGATGAGTGAATGATTGTGTTGAACGATGATCGAGTGAATGATTATTATTACGCGTCATGATTCATGCGGTAGCAGAAAAGACTTTAAAGGTTGCAATATGGTTTATAGCGATGTAGCGTAGAAAATCTTTCCATTTTAATCAATTTAGCATAAGCGCAGATGTGGCTATATGTTTTAAAATTACCATATTAGTTCTGAACTGATTGTCGAGGAAATGTGTCGCCACGTGCGCCGGAAGAAGATTGAATAATATCCGCCTATTAGAAGCCTGTAACATTAAGTATTTGTATCAAATAAACATCTTAAAAAAACAAAGTTAAGTACAACGCCATCTAGGATATATATAATAGGAAGGACAAAGAATACCTGTAACGCATCCATGTCTCTTTTTTCATCCCTGGCCTGCACCTGCCATAGAAAGTCTAATCTGGCAGTCCATTCAGTTTGACGAGCGTGAAGTAAAACCGCTAGCGCTAATGCCACCGCCCATGCGCTTGATACATACGCCGAACTAATCGCACCAGAACTGAAATAAGAATTTTTATATTGTAAATTCACATCGTTGAAACGATCGTTTTCAATTATTAAAATAAATAGACTTGTAAAAAAGAAAGACGTAGTTAAGGTATTTATAATAAGCTTAACTAAGTTCAACTAATATATATCGCATTTTGGACCGTTAAAAATGTTTTATTTAAACAGCAAAATGTTTATTTTGTAAAAATAATTAAATATAAGTAAGATTGGATGAACTAACAAAAGTATTCTTATGCTACCGTATACACTTTAACAAAATGATAAATACAGTTCTATTTATAATTTACACAGGCCATAAAACAGTTTTCCCGGATTAAAACGCAAATCATATAGGTTTTAATTATTTAATAAGACAACTGTTTTGCAAGCTCTACAGACGCGATTGTCTTGTGAGACACACGTGAGTAATACTTACCTAATAAAGCTACATACTGAAGTTGCGTTTTGAACCGTTTGAAACTGTATTATTCAATGGAAAATACAAATTAATAATGTAATACTCACTCAGTCATGAGGTCGTAGCAATCGAAGAGGTATTTATGGTAAATCAAAATAACAGCGACATATCCGGCGGTCATCACAGCTAACAGGATCCCCTTGACCAAGATCGGAAGACGCAGGAAGACGGCAACTGTTAGCATACTCAAGCAGCATCCGAGGGTTATGTACAGGGGTACGGGGCACATCCGGTGGATATCAGGACTACTCCATAATGTAGAGACTACATCCTCTCTCATCGATCTGAGCCCATCCATATTCGTGGTGTTCTCTGTCAGGTTTCCACATACGTTCACTGGTTGGCACGATAACTGGAATGTGGTAATTTCAAAATCGTCAGGTTTTTAGATGTTTACGCAAATATGCACAATAGATCGAGAGCGCATCTAGTTTAGATGGTATGAGGCTGGGAAATTTGGGTTTATTTATCGATCTACGTGTTATTTCAGTGGTAATAAACCTTTTTTTTCCTTTTCAAATAAAGCTATATACTAAGCGATATATAATCTCGATATTGACCTATATAGCTAGCTTAAGAGATCCTCAGACTAAACACGAATTTCGATTTCATTCTGTGAATTTCTTAATTATGGAGGTGGTGTGTTTTTATGGGTTTTCTATCTGCGGACAGAATTTTCTATATGCCAGCCGAGAGTGATTTAAGGTTGACAAATGTCACTTTATCAAATTTATTATTTCTCGTTCATTTCGTTTTCTTTACGACAATACGTCGCTAAAAGTATAAAACAAAAAAATGTATATGTTATTGTATATCATAGTGTCAGAATATCGTTATCCCGATAGTGTGTGCAAGGAAGTGGAAGTAACGAGGAAGAATGAGTCTTACCACGTTAGCTTGTCCAACGGCGTAACCCAATACAATAGTGAACGTAGTGATAGCGTTTCGTAAAGCGAAAGGTCTCGATACATCACAAGGGATAAGTCTAAGTCTCGCTGCAAGCGTAAGTACTAGAACTGCGGCCGACCACACAAACGCTATTACGAAGAGTATTAAAAGTATCAATGTGCGTGGTAATATAGCGGCTTGGAGAGCCCCAGCGGCCACTAAAGCACCTAATGCTGCACTCAGAGAACCGGCCCATCCTCCGTCTGTTGATGCGCGATACTGAAAAATTAAAAAAAAAGTCTTGATATATATTTAGAGAAGTAATTAAGGTCTTTGGTGGAATCTCTAATCTAATAAGTTTAACGTCTACGTCTACCTAACTTCTGTTTTTTTTATATTTGTAATAAAAAGTTGTTTCAAAAATAAGTAATTATTTAATAACTACCTTATCATGTCATCATAAGTGCCAATCAGTGCCCTAAAATTATATTATATTAGTGTTTAAATAATTATCATATTTAAATAAAATGCTATTTATGTAAATTTAATCCCTTCAAGGCATTCTCTTAACTATTTTGTAAACAATATTTTAATTATTTAATATTTATTATTGTTTAAATTGTTAAAAGTAAATTTAGACTTATATTATTTGTTTTGTTACATAAACAAAACAAAATTTGATTTGCATCCAACTAGTAACGCCATCTGTTGTGATTGTTTGTAACCTTGTCAGGAAATGAAGTTTATTAATAAAATAAATGTAATTCGGGAAGAATAAATCTTTTGGAGTAATGTAAAATTCATTATACTCATTTTAAAATACAGTATAGTGTTATACTGGAAACTGGTGCAAAAATAAAAATCTTCTGTGTGCATTTTCATAATGATTTGGACACGAAGCACCTGTCACACATTGAGCGCAGTATAATTTTTGCTTAGGATGTAATTTAGGGCACTGCACAGAGAACTAATTCAACTCGTAATTTGTAAATTTAACTTTAAAATAGAATTAATTCAAATTAAATACCTGTTCCTCCTTATCCGGTTCCTTGAAGCATAACGTCAGCAGATGAACGTGCGTGGCCTTTTCGCGATGAACAGACCGCGCATCAATGGCCTGCGCGAGGTACTTGTTCACTCGATTGGTGGGCTGGTGGTACACAGACGAATGACGCTTTTTCAAAGGCCGCTTAAATTTCTCCGTAACTTTATTCTGTAATAGTACATGGGTAATTAAAATTATGACCTTAGAACAATCTTTTGTTGAAGACAAGGGTCGTGATTTGGGCCAGGGTACATAAGGAACACATCATGCCGACGTCATCCATGCTACATCCATAGTATGGACTGACCTTAGAAACGAATCATCCAGATTTCCAGCAGCGTACATTATTAGAATTGCAATAGAGATACACCAAGTAATAGAAACATCGATTGAAATTGAAAATCGGAGCGAATAGATAATTGAGAATTGAAATCACTCTTACAGACATAAAGTTCATTTGAATAGCATTTCAACGTTACCTGGTTAAAAGTTCTTATCGCATCTAATCGTTAGTGACTTAAACTATTTTAAAATGAACTCCATGCAACATAGGGACATGCCATGCCGTGCGAGTGTTGGCCAGTCGGGGCAGCGAGTGAAACACAGTTTTGTGCGTTCGACTTTATTTCCAAACAAAACCAATAACAGTCATAATTATAAATAGATTAACAAGAGAAAATAAGTCGCAGTAAGACAGTGGTGGCAACGGTTCGAAGTGCTCGCGTCTTCTGTACCTCGGTTGCTCATTTGTTTTGGAGGAAAGACGCGAAACGGTGGCGTGAGGTGGGTAGAGTATAGACGTAAGAAGTTAGGACAATAGTTTGTGTCACCCGGTGTACGGTGGGAACAATTATACACAAGAACAACACTCTGCGCTTACTGTTTCAGCGGATATTTGTTGTGGAACTAATGTCCAGGGTCGGAATATCTGAAAAACAACGAGCAGACGAGTCATATTAGTTGCCGGTGTGGTCAGCCTAGCGGTAAGTTCACATCGAGGTCCAAACTTGGAGCACAGTCGTGGGGCAAGGTCGTAGTCATGGATCGCAACTTATTTCTGTCACGCAAAGCTTGGACAAACCGGCAACTAAAATGGCGAATACGGAAACTGTCGAATGTCACATAGAAGGACAGTGCAAATGAGAAACTAACGTGTACAGAGAGGAGGAAGCCCGTTTTCATCTTATTGGAAAATGAAAAGCTTTAGACAATATTCGTATAAGAAGCGCCACACATTAATAACTTCACTCAAAAAAAGATCTGCGAAGCCATCGTCGTTTATTTGCGGTTTGAAAACCAGTTTAGAGAAGCCAAATAAAAACACGAAAACCAGCAACTGAATTATTAATACTGTAGTCTTTGCCTCGCTACATAACCTAGCTTTTTTTTGTATATATTTTAGCAATGTGAAAGCGCGTCATAAGATTCACGTAGACCTAACGAAAATTCAAACTACTTCGCGTCTAGTTACATTCTATTAGTTTAAATAGCTTTAAGTGCAAAAATTCGTAAAGCAATCCAAATAACACTGCGGAATTCAGAAAATGATTGGAATTGATTTTGTTTAGGCCTGGGGCAATATGGAAATTGAGCGTTCCCCATGTTAGCGTACTTCCCCTATGACAATTGACTTAAGAACGTATCTTTGAATTGCTTCACGTGAACACAATGTTAGGCGTATGAGTGTATGTGGACCGTTGCATGTGTGCGTAGTGCGTGGTGTTGCATGACCGCGTCGAAGGTGTGGTTGTGCGGGGCTGTGGCGGGCGATGCGGGTGCGGGGCGGGGGCGCAGCGCGCTCACGTCTTCCTTCAGCGCCGCCAGCCGGAGTGCCTCCGCCGACCCGGGCTCCGCGTGCAGCGCCCGACGCAAATCCTGCACCTGCCGCCAACATGCACCACTTCACCTAACACCTCAGCGCTTTTGCCCTTCCTCATGTTGCGCGTTTATAAACCTCTTGTCCTACCCTGAACAGCTAAGGTTCAATACCATACCCAATACTGACCTCAATGATGCTACCTTACAGTCTAACATATTCAAGAAAAAACGAAGAAGACATTATAACAATCTTCAACAAATTTATAATTTTATTACTCATATTGATTTCTTTGCATTACTATTTGACGATAATTAAAGTAGTAGTCGATAAGAGAACTTAACTCCTTGGGAGTAAAAACTCTTTTGTAAGAAATATACTAAATAACATCCTTTTTTTTAATTTATAGAGGACAGATAAGTATGAGGTTCACATGATGGTAGGTGAAATATCCCATCCATATAACATCTAAACAAGATGCGCTATCGACCTATATGGGCTTTGGATAATACGGAATTAATACAGTGTCGCTATTTAGGGCAAAAGACGTAATAAAAATTTCAAGATGAAAAAACTATCCTATTTACCTCGATATAGTCCCACTCGCTACTCTATGAACATCGCAGGCGCCAAGCATACAACACAAGTGCGCATACGCATTACGTACAATTCACGGACACCGAAAGCGAAGTTAATTAATTATAGCGAATGGCGCCTACTATCTCACAGCTTCTCAGGGGATTCTGTACCGTAAACTATTTATACACTTTTAACAGGGTTCTAGGACTATGAGCTTAGAAAATGTTATATCAGTAAATAGAATAAAATAGCTTACCTTGAGGGCCGTCAAAACATCACTAAGCAAACGTGATACGAAAAACGTAGACACGGTCTTGTTATATTTAGGCGTGTCTGATAACAGTGCAAGACGAATTTATAGACGGCACAGTGCATAGAGAGAAATATATTTTAATATTAATTCCTATTTGTTTTCGCGGTTTGATGTCGTAACTACCTTCCTGGCGGCGTTCGCTTTGAGCTCCTGCGGGGAAGCGGCCATGTTGGAAAAGGGGACGTCCACGTTGAATTTTATCGAGTGCAATAGTTGTACTACGACGTTAGATACGTTTTTGAAGGAGAGCTTTCGCCGCGATCCCGAGCTTAAGCCCATTGCGGCGGTCAGGCACATCTGAAAAATACCGTTGAAAGATCATTACATACTGTCTATAGTTTACGCGAGTAGTACACATTTAAATAAAACACTTTAACGGTTTAAAACGCGATATATTAGTTAAACTCATTTGAAAATGATTTCCAACGTCGGTCGTTAATCAAATCTGTAAGGACCCGGCCAGTTTCGAAAGCGTGGAACAGATGGCGCTAGCGTAGCAATTTTTTACTTTGACGTCAGACATCCTCCATCTTTAGACTCCCCGTGACCACGACTGCTGCAAAGCAACCGAAACGTCGGGCCCAAGTTGGAAATTTAATTAGTTAAACTCATTTGAAAATTTGTTTTAATATAAAAAAAAAAAATATAGTATAAAAAAAACTTTGACATAATAGAAGAATAAAATAAGTAATTTACTTAAATAAAACAATTTTAACGATTTAAAACGATTTAAAACCTGCACTAAAAAAGTACATGAAGAATGTTAAATTAAACTTGACGATAAAGGGAATGACGGCGAGTTTATTGCTAGTTCTTCTCGTTCGTTCTACGTTCTTGATTTGAGAAATGTAAAGTTAGATTCTTTGTTTTGTGACGGTCATAAGTGTACCTGTAATGTTTAACTTTAACTTTGACGCTATATATTAGTTAACTTATTTATGATTTAACGACGTTCCAATGTTTGGATGCTTTGCAGCAGTCATAGTTACGGGGGATCGTATTAAAAGTAAACTCGAGTAAACTACAGACAATACTTAACTAAATTACTAACAAAGTTAGGTAGGTAAACAAAAGTACAATATTCTACAAAAACTTTGAAAACTTTAATATTTGCCACATGATGGCACTATATAAATTATAATCAAATACAGATTGAGTTAGAACCAGCTCGGAACGCTGTGGTGTCGGTTTAAGTCCTCTCCGTGGCGTTTTTTTTTTATCTATAATCTATTTTAAATGTATAAAGAAAGCGCTTCGTCATATAATATTAAAAATTGAACTTAGGATTAAAATCTATGATGATGAATCTGAAATTTATTTCCAGGTATTGCAATCTAGGACTAGAAATGAACAGCAAGTTGTATTGTTCTTTATCGTCTGTCATACATAAGAACAAAATGACGGATTACTTCGCTTACAAGCCACAATAAAACAAACTAAACTTTACCCTCGAGGACTAACAATCACGAAAGCAAAGTACAAATAATTTGAGCCCATGAAATTTTAATAAGATAAGTCAGCCAACATCGGGGGGTTACACGACCCTTGTTGATTTATTTACCACAATTGACCTGATTTCTTCGACAAAGAAAGAGCAGACTGTTTGCTATTAACCAGGAAACCCAAGGAGCTGGTAGCTCGTTAAACAAAGTTTTTTATAGAGGACTAGCTGATACCAACGTTGTCCGCGTCACGTCGTTCTTGCAAGTTAATCTTAAAAGATAGACATATACTGTCGTGAAAATTTTTGGACAATGTTACCCCTTGGTTTTTTTTTTTGAGCCAGCCTGGGGTTTGGAAGTAGGAAGTGTCTTCACCGCCATGCCTATAGCTATCATCACGTTACCAATTTAGTAGCGTGGCTGTCATATAACCATTCAACTAACCTGAACAAGTGTGCTTGAAGCTCTAAAAATCATATGCAAGTGGGCTAACATTGGGAAATGTTTAGTAAGTATTGTTCTTTTCTTCACTAAAGGTTTACTCAATCTTTACTAATATTATAAATGCGAAAGAAACTCTGTCTGTCTGTCGGACTTTAACTCAGAAACTACTGAACTTATTTAAATGAAATTTGGTACACAGATATTTTAGAGCCTGAGAAACGACATAGGCTTAGACATATACTTTACTGCCAAAAAGGGCTGAAGGTATGTAAAAGGGGATGAAATTTTTTATGGAAATTCGTGGTTTTTGAAGCTAAAACAGTGAAACTTTCTTCATTGGCTTTGTGGGAATAGGAGTGGGAGTGGAAGTGGGAGTTAGAGTAATAGAGTGATGTGAGGAGAGTGTTGTGGCAAAGTAGCACGTACAACATAAAGTGGCTGCCTTAAATACGCCCTTACGTAAATTAATAAACAGTCTAAATAATTAAAAATTCTACCCTAAGTCACTATACCACGCGGGCGAAGTTGCGGGCAGAGCTAGTATTATATAAAAGTCATTGTTTTAGTCTGTTTCATCGCGGGCAAGTAAAAGTAAGGGTGAACGCACCTTTCTCCTCCTGGGCGGCGGAATAATGAAGTAGGTCTGTATGGAATGATCACGTAAGTACGCGTTCCGACTAGCGCCGTGCCCCGGCTCGACTTCGTATGCTCCTCCGAGGCACTCCAGCGTCGCTTGAGTTATATGCACTCGCCTGTAATATGCAAATGTTGCACTTGAGGGCGGGTTCTTACCTTTGAGTTCAGTTAAGCGCTATGAACCCCAAAATGCTATAAGCCATAAATTATTTAATCTAAAAAAAATGTAATTATGTTGTATGTAAAATCCCTAAGTTTTTATCCTGCAATAAGACAATAATAGTTCTTTTTAAACGACTACAAGAAAGGAGATTCTCAATTCTACCGTATTTGTGTCGTTTATGAACCAATTCTCCAAAGTAGTAGTTCTTTTCAAGGTAACTGCATACGATACTTTAATAAAATCCCCAGCGAAGTGCAAACACTCTCAATAAATAGGTTTAAATCGTATGTAAAACAAAAATTGCTTGAAAAGGGTTATTATCATGTTAATCAATATTTAAATGATAAAAATGCTTGGGGTGTGGAGGAACCCGCTCTTACAAGGAAAAATATGTTGTGTACTAAAAGTAAATCAAGAATGTAAAATGAAACTTGGCGATAAAAGGAGTGACGGCGAGTTTAATGCCAGTTCTTCTCGTTCGTTCTACGCCCTTGATTTGAGAACTGGTAGTAAATGTAAAGTTAGATTCTATAATTATTTTGTGACGTTCATAAGTGTACATAGTTACCTACATGAATAAATGATTTTTGACTTTGACTTTGACTTTGAATTTTGCTAAAACGAATAAATTTTTTGGTAAGATAGTATTTGAATGTTTTCGAACTGCGACTTTTTTAAAAAGAGAATATCCTTAATCAAATCCAAAATCAATCCTTAAAAAGAGAATAAGGTATCCTTAATCTATTCTTTAGTTTCTTGTAGGAAGCTTTCGAAATATCATATTTAAAAAAAAATAGTTTATTTATTTAAGAAAACAGGAAACAAACAGAAATATCACAGAATCATAATATAAGGAATAAAAATTTATATATATGTAGAGTACAGATATTCCCTTAAATAGTTAGAAGTTGTAGTAGTAGTTTGAGCCATAAACTGCGAGATTATTAAAACCTACAACCCAATAGTTATCAAACGCACGACCTATTAGTTTCTGAGCATAAATGTCTACCACCATAGAGGTCCTATTGTTGTGTGAAGTATTTACCCCGGTTCGCCACCAGCTTCCATGTTGTTCGCGAGCGTGACGTCATTAGACCACACGTCGTACTGCCACTTGCGCAAACCGAGCACCCCGCATAGAACTCGCCCAGTGTGGATGCCCACGCGCATGTTTAGTTGTACATCTGTCGCTTCCACTACAGATCTGAAAAAAGTAAGAAAGTTTTTAGAATTATATTTTAGATACAGAAGTTAATGTGAACATGAAACCACGTCTGCTACAATGCAACAGTAACGTCGGGTCGTAGTTAAATAAGTTTAACTAATATATTTCCCTTTTAAACTGTTAAAGTGTTTTATTTAAATGTGTAACTACTCGCATAAACTACAAACAGTATTTAAGTCTACTTTAATTAAAATGTACATAGTTGTTAGTTCGTTGAATAGAATTCTCAAGCTAATTTATGCAAATAAACGCTTAAAACAAAAGCGTAAATATTTACAGAATGAATCTCCACGGAATATAAATCACCTCTCAGCGATAATTCCCATGGTATTGAGTTGATAAAGTGTCAGTGAGACAAATAGCTGGGGACTTGGCAGCAAGAACTGTGTATGTACTGAATATTTATGCGCGCAATATAAACATAATGTATGGTCAGCGTCAAGTTTTAGTGGGAAAAGCGCGTTAAATTAATTTTGTTCTTGGCCCATTTCGAAAGTCACCTGTTTACGTAAACAAAGTATTATATTAAACAAATACTTTAAACGGTTTAAAAAGTGATAAATATTTGGCATTTGTTTTAATTACGACCAGACGTTTCGGATGCTTTACAACTGGCATAGTCTGTAGAAGTGTCCCTAATGTCACCATCAAATCTGCTACGCCAACGCCATCTGGTTTCTGTAGTTGGCCATACAACTTTTGGACCCAATATAAGCGTTAGAAGGACCAGAGAATACATTTTTTTTTTAAATATATCCCGTTTGAAACCGTAAAATGCGTCTTAAATGTGGTACTTGTCTTAAGTGTGTGTAAATTGTGTATTTTAGAGCTGGAGTCAATTCTCAAAAATTGATATCTTTGTAAGTTCGTCAGTTTTATAAAAAAAATCCTTTATCTCGAAGTAAATCATTCATTACCTTTATGAGCTGTAATAATTCAGAATAAGCCATCACTAATTACTAATTTCAATCCAAATTCTACTAAAAGTAAAAAAAAATCAATATTTATGATATACATTTAAAAACCGCGTGTCAGACAAAGATTTTGCTTGAATATGTGTCTCATTAATATTCTGTTCAACCTAAACAAAACATTTAGGCAAAAGCCCCAAAAGAAACAAACATGTAACTAATGAGATCTCACAAACGTCTTAAACAAATACTGGCTTGTTTTACTTCTATTTCTCAGAACACCAAGAACGAAATTGACTTAGTAAATAAGGCACAATTATTTAAACACGGGCGAGTCAAAAACGTTGAAGCCCGGATTTGAGTTTTTATCCGTTTTTAATGACGATAAGCCAGGATTGAGGATCTTATGAAGGTTGACGTTTACATGTGCTAAGTTCTGAAGATCCGTACATAGACACAATTACAGTGAATGGTGTTGGCTAGCGATATATTTGAAAAATAATACGCAGTTGTTCTAGAGGTTGTATAAGTTAAATAGGGTAAAACCTACAGAAAAATAGTTATTAATATAAAAGAAAACATTTCCCACAAAAGGATATCATTAGTCAAAATATGTACATATTATTATACTACATATTAGACGTATTTTTTCCCCAGTGATATCACCTAGTTACAATTCAAATTAAGATAATGTATTATCAAGGAAATTGTTATATTATTTTATTATTAAGCCGGTCTGAACTCGATAATATGCAATCCTAAATTAACAGTTCAAACAATGTAAAACGCACGTACTCACGAGCTCGTGGTAAACGACCTCCGCTTTACGGTTTCCCCTGAAGTATTTTTGTTCACGCCAAACCGACTATTTCCTAGCGTTCCCATTAATGCCTTAGAACGCCAGTATATTTTGTGGCATTAGCTTCAATTGTATCTATTATTATAAATATTATTTAGAAAGAAACCTTGCCATCTGATAAGAGCCAGCAGAAAATAAGCGCTTTGCAAGTCGTGCTGAGCACCAGCTGAGTCCGCTCCTTTGTAGCACACAGTTAAAATTTTACTTTTTTCAGTATCCAAACTGTAAGTTTTTTTTTAGTTGTAAGGTATGTACAAGTCTTTGTGTTAATAAATGTTGCTAATATCGTTCTTTTTCCTCATAAAATGCATTCCTAAATTTATCTAAAGAGATCTCTTTTTTCAGAGAAGAGAGAGTTAAAGAACTTAGCATGCTCGCTAAGGTAAAGTACCGGGTTAAAGGAAAATGACCATGATACCAAATACTGTATTTCATCCAGGATCGGAACTCGGGATCTACAGGCACGTTCACAACTACGGCGACGAGGCGTTTTTAATACGTTGGCATATCTTCAATAAAACATGAAGACGTTAGACGTACTTATTTCTGTAACGCGAAATAATATGCGTTTTAACATTTCGAGTTTGGTACGGGGAAAGCAACAATTTATCAAAGCCGAGAGAAAAATGTCGCAGAGGAGAATAATTTTGCGTGAACTCGCGTATTAGGTCTATTTTCATTATTACACTTTCTTTTGTACAGTAAATTATGATTACACATAAGAACTGGGAAAATTTATGGATAGAATAAATATTTGCGACCGAGGATTTTTTAATTTAAGAAGTCAAAAATTTCCAGCATTAAGGTAATACTAACCAACTGAAATCGAACGAAACACTGTCTGTAGTTTACGCGAGTGGTACACATTTAAATAAATAAAACACTTAATTGGTATAAAACGCGATATATTTAATTATTTTTAACAACGGCCCGACGTTTCGGATGCTTTGCAACAGATGTGATCATGGCTGCTGTTTTATTTAAATAAAATCGAATGACTTAAGGCCTATATGCCTAATAGTGAGAATATCCTACGTATAATATAAGACTAGCTGACCTGGCAAATGTTATTTTGCCATTTGAAGTAATTTGACCAAAATTTGATAAGTATTAAAATGGTTCTTGATTGTCAATGTTATAAGAGAGACATACACCTTTTCTTGAACTCTTTTTTGTAACGCACGCAAGGAAAACCCTGGAAATGAAAAGCTGAAATTTTTCTATATTGCCCAACTATTCATTCGGTCGCAGCATGATATCTTATAACCTAAGACTTTTAGAGAATTTTTAAATTAAAAAAGAAGATTTTCAAAAATAAGTCTGTTTCTATTGATCGGAATATTTCTATTCTTCGATAAATTAGAGCTGAGGAGCTTTGTTTGCAAAAATAAATTTTGATCTCCGAAATACCTATTTAACGCGTATGCACGGAGTCGCGTGCAGAGGTAGTAAACAGGAAAAAAAACTTTAACGGTTTGTAACGCGAAATATATTAATTAAGTGCATTTTAAGATTTGTAAAAGCCGTGGCCACGAAGGGTTTGATATCGTTAAAATATAGTAACGTTTAAATAATGTATATTGTTATTGTTAGATAATTAATTCAAAACAGGCGAAGACCTGTAAACCTACCTTCATTTAGATAACCGAACAACAATATACAAAACTAACTTACGAACAATCTCGACAAACCATAGAATTAATTAGACGCTTAGCTTGAATAAGTTATCCATATCAGTTGCTACAACAAGTAATAATTGAATTTACTCTGTCTTAATATTGTTTCGAACCCAATCAACAGACTCGGATTATAAACAATATTGATATCTTGTAATTACATAAATTAATGATTAAAATTTGTATACAATATATAAACCGTTAAAAGTTTTTTTTTTATAAATATATAATAACCGTATTCAATATACTAGTAAAGTCGGTCTTTTTCTAGGTTCTTTTTATTATATGTGTCGAAATTTTTATTAATTATTTATTTATATCAATACTGCCCGCTATGAACCAGGGTGGTGGGTCTGAGGTTTTAAAACGTTTCTCGTGTGAACTAGTATATATGCACCCAACAGAGGAATATTAATAGATAAAAAAATTACACTCATTGAAAATTTTCATATTTTACTGAAAAAGACATTGAAGAAAATCGACGAACGGAAACATGATCGTCACATAAATAGCATTTTGTTCATCCATTAATAAATGTCACGTAGTAGTTTCATTCAAGCTAAAAATACATGAAAAGCAATAGGAGTCGTGGGGGGGAATCGAAGTGTCGCGGGTCGAGTGTTACCCCCTGTATCCCCACAGCGTGACAGCGTACGCGATACGTGTCATTATCAAGTGACAAGTGACATGTAACAACCCGTTGACATGCTATAAAGGATCATGAAGGGTGCTTCCACACTCGTATATAGTTTTATAAGCGTGGAGTGCCTTTCGAGGGCTAGGTCTGGATTTTATAATTTGACTATTTCAATTGGCGTTCTCTAGCAATTTACAGCTAAAGATTGATTAAGCTCAGAACTACTAGAAATAATTAAAGAAATACTAACGTAATATACTTTGTACAGCTCTTTATAAACTTAGTTATTTAATAGCATATATGAAATTCACATGGACAGTTATTATCCATAGTATCGGTCCTATTTTATGGCTAATCTAAAACATAATAAGTAGTCGTAAAAATATAATAAAACAGAGAGAAATGTACTTAATAAATATAAATATTAAATATTTTTCACATGATAGCATTATGTAAATTAAAAATCGATTATGAATTGATAAAAACATGCTACTCGAGCAGGCCTTGAACCGACATCCACTCTTGTCCAATGTTTTCACTTTTTAGGGTGAACCCTAATAATGATTTATAATCCGAATTGACTTCGCACTTCAAGTAATGACAATTCAATTTGTACAGTTATTTCAATAACATTGGATAATTGCCTTTATTTTTATTATTATTATTAATAATTGCATCAACTTATAGCTAATATTGTCTAGTCATGTTTTTAACAATATGGTAGATATAAAAATATAATTTGTCGTAATACGGCCCAGGCGAAGCTGATAGTTATCTTCCTCCATCACCAATGAGACTTTCCGTAGTTATAGATTTTTTAAAGTCATTAAAACTCGATTTATGCTCCACAGACTATGGCTTTAACGACGCTTTATAACTTTTGTTCACTTTTCAATTTGTATTCTTTTTTTAGATTCGAGCAATTAGTACAATTTTACTGCAAATGGCGGCATCGTATGGGCCACAAAAAATATATTAGATAATATGGAAACTAGTCTAAATATTCGAACTTGAATTAAAATTGTAGATATAGCATGAAAATTAAAATCATTCTATACTATTCAAAAACTTTATTATTTTTTTACATGTTATTGCACATGAAGGCACTATATAATTTAAAAATCGAAAATAAATTGACTCGGTAGCTCAATTGGTAGAGCAACAGCACGGAACGCTGACGAGGCCGGTTCAAGTCCTGCCCGAGTCGAAAAATTTATTCAATTTATTTTTGATTTTTAAATATAATTTTATACTATTCAAAAACTCTACGTCCGAAGCTAAACACAATTCCTGGGTTCGATCGCTGGGAGTCGAATGCACATCGATACCAACGAGACAGTTAAACACATTCTAAAGACATTACCAATTTTTAAATTTCAAGGATTATATTGTCTTTCTTTTACATTATTTCCTTTAGCGCCACCTACCCATAGTTCTCTGTTGTACTTTCCCCTTCACTTGCACAGAAGAGATCGCTGTCTAGCCATAGGGCCTATTAGACGTCTACTACTTGTAAGCTATTATTGTTTATAATTAATAAAGTTAAATGTATTTATTTGTTGCTCTTTATATATGCATTTATTCTTTTATTGACATTAGGAAACTCTTGAACAAATCGGTAGAAAAGTGAAGCATTTTCTCAACGTTTCCTATAGAAAAATAAATGGCTGAGAAGTCCGCAAGCTTTCGCAGAAAACGCTGTACGAAATGGATTTACTGTGAAAAGCTCGCCAGCGATATATTCTGGAATATATTATTTCCGTTTAAAGCCGCACTAGCCGGGCTCAGAAGCTTAAGCAGTTTTATGTCAATACAAAGTGCTTTACGATAGCGAAATATTTTAAGGATGTTTCATTTATAATTTCATACTCGTACATAGTGACGTCACATTTTTGTAATAGTAAGGATGATTAAATACTGTTTATAGTTTACGCGAGTACTACACATTTAAATAAAACACTTTAACGGTTTAAAACGCGATATATTAGTTAAACTTATTCGAAAATGATTTTTAACTTCGGCCCGACGTTTCGGATGCTTTGCAGCAGCCGTGGTCACAGTGTCTCCCCGTGACCACGGTTAAAGTGTTTTATTTAAAGGATCATTATTTTATGTTTTTTAACTTCCTTTTTTTATTGATTGAGGAGGAGAGACAAGCATGTGGTTCACTTGATGGTAGGAGAAATACCCCAGCCTATAGCATCTAACCAAGATGTGCTGTCGACCTATTTTGGCTTTGGATATTCGGAAATCCACAGACTAAAGCCAAAATACGATTCAACTTGACGGTATTTTCATCTGTGGATGGTGATTCGTGATCCGGAAATTCGATGTTTCTACTACCCATTGAATATAATCCTGTTCTTCGACTTCATTCCTCAACATGTTTCGTGATAGTTACTCAGAAAGGTCCATCCAATATTTCTTGCAATTAGAGGGCCTAATTATGATAGTGCTATTTTTGCAACATATCAAGCAATTAAAATCCAGTAAGACTGGATCATTTTAATAGAAAGATCAGCTTTGAATTTAGTTTCTCTTTAAAAGCAAACAAGTAGGTACAGCATGCGTTTTATACTAAACTAACTGTACCAGGCACTCCGCATAGTATGGTCATTTTGAACATTAATATTTTTTTAAAGCCTCTATCTTTTCTGCTTTATATATCAGTATAGATTATTATCATCCGATGTAGACTGCTACAATACGTGGAGTGACAACCCGTGAACATTTTGCAAAACACAAAACCAGGATAAAAACATAGTGTTATGGTTTAAACAATTCTATATACACGATACATACATGTTGAATTTGCTTCAGTTAAAGGATAAACGAATAGTAATCACTTATTGCAAACACATTGTTTACTCCTACATCGGTTGTTAGCGCGTGCACTAGAGAATCGCTCGCTGCTGTAATGTTGCGATAAAACCGTCATTTGTTTATCTTTCCACACATCGCGATCCCCACAGTGCTTTTAGTGCATGCCCGGTGGCTGTTTACTTGCATAATCACATTTGTTTCATAAGAGTGTGTCAATATGGTTAATAACTACTGTTGGCATTTTGAGTTTAATATCCGGCGCGTGATACGTCTATGATGAAGGTCCTGATCCCGTATTTCACTTAAATAATTTATTTCTTCAAAATTCTTTAAAAAAAATTATCAGCCATAAGTTACACATATCAATATATAAAACCGCGAAAATAAAATTGCCGTTAGGTTATAACTGCAATTTTATGACTTGAGTTATTAAATACTGTCTATAGTTTACGCGAGTAGTACACATATAAATAAAACACTTTAACGGTTTAAAACGCGATGTATTAGTTAAACTTATTTGGAAATTATTTTTAACTTCGGCCCGACGTTTCGTGCATTTTGCAGCCGTGGTCACAGGAAGACCACGGCTGCTGCAAAATTTCCAAATAAGTTTAACTAATATATCGCGTTTTAAACCGTTTAAGTGTTTTATTTAGACTTGAGTTATTTCAATTTTTATAATCTAAAGATGCTTATCTACAGGAGTATAGTGACCAAAAATTGTTAACATAGTTCTTACACAAATAATAGTACAAATACATTTTCGCCTAAGTTAATTGCGCATTATTATTTTCCTCCTAATTGAAAATCATGTTTTTTTGTTACTAGGCCACTCTGCTTCTAGCAGCCTCATATAACCCGTAAGAAATTTGAAAAATAATCTATCTATCAACGTCATTGGGTCGACTATTTTCATTTCATTATCTTCGGGCATGGTTGTTCCAACCGCCACGTTTCTCATAATATGAAACAGATATGAACACACGATTAAAATTCCTTTATGATGTTCTTCAACTAAATATTATACTGTGTTTGAATGCTTATAACGGCGCTTGTTCCTATGTGAATTAGAAGTAGTCTTTTTCTTACGACTTAACGATTATATATCTTTTAAGCTCGACAAAACATTTTCACTGTAATATTTAATGCCATGATTGTACACTATTATACTATATATTTGAATTCAAAACTTTAATTTTGATTATAGCAGACCTGCGAAATTTTTTATCAGAGGCTATGCGCAGTGGGGCCAACACATTTCCTTGTCCGTTTCACTGATTTTATTTATAGGCACGAAGTTGATCAGACTTCTGTACCTTGCCCGACTCATACCGTCGTTTCCGCCGGTTTTGAACTCAGGACCTCTCGCGCTTAACACAATGCTAGGCAGCACCATATAGCTGCAGACGCGATCAAGCGAGGTTATGCGCAATCTTATAATAATTATAGTCGTGTGACATTTCACTTTTAATTTCGTTTTTATAACTTTACTGCGATCTTTCATTAATCAAAATATAGGTCAAGGTAGTAATTTCATTGCGATACAGAGCGACATCTAAATCTCAGTAGCGATTTAATCTACGTTAATGAAAACTTAGGTATGAAAAATGTTTCAACAAAAATACAGACTGAACTATTTTGAAATCTTTAATCTCAAACGTACCTAAATAGATACTTAATGACATTTAAATTCATATTTATAGCATACTCTTCTCGTACTGGATCTTAGCATTATTGGTGTAAGACATGAACAGAATGGTGTCTAGCAAGAGAAAAGAAAAGAGTCACGTGGAATAAATGAATACGTGATATGTATCTCTTTAAAGTCGTTGCTTAGAATACAACTATTATATTTTTATAAGCTTTAGTAATAGAAGAGTTAGGTTGGCTGACTGAATGTTAAATACTGTCTGTAGTCTACGCGAGCAGTAGACAATTGCACAAAAAACTTCAACTTAAAACGCGATATATATTAGTAAACTTATTTAAAAACTATTTAAACAACGGCTTGACATTTCAGATGCTTCGCAAGAGCCATGGTCAACGGTTATTGGGGGGGTCTCCCCGTGACCACGGCTGTTTTTTATTTATCTTATGTAAAATATTTAGATATGTATTTATAATACTTCAGTTAAATAGCTTATAAGTTGGAATATCATATAGCTCCTATAAAAAAGGAATTAAAAAACGCATTCTTATAGTGTTGAAAAAAGTAAATGTAATTTTGACTTTACAGAATTAAACTAACGCGTATTAAAACCAGACTGGCGACTTTTCTCGCATTGAAATACCTGTTTATTACCGTGCGGACGGAAAAACGGCGTAATTAAACTCGCAGGTGTAAAAAGAATTCTGCGGGAAACATTTTGCGTCGCACACAATGTGCGAATGTAAGGGTTCACGCACACGGGCTACCGGCCACAGCCACGACGCAGCACAAAATAAAACAATGTTTTGTGGCATGGCTGCAAGACCATATACAATTTATAGAATGTACATAAAATAAGCCGGTAGCAGCGTTTTGAAGCTGTGGCCGGTAACTCGTGTGAGGCAACCCTTATGACACTCTTTTGTGAACTGGACGCGCCCTGCGGTTTATCTTGGGTAACATAATCTTCTCACGCTTTAGGGTATTAATTACAGTTATATGTAAAAGAAATCTCTCATATTCTATTAAACCCCATAGTTTGCTCCTCCCCTTATAGAAAATCGAACAGTCTATTGCACAGATAGATGCTTATAGCGATGTATGTACATATACAAAGAACTTTACATGCATTTCATGTTATACTAAGACAAAACGTTACTGAAAAAAGCTGAAAAGCTAGCCCCGCAGTAATTACTGCAATTCAGGATTAACACCTTTTTAAATTCATACTCGTTAAGTCCAGTCATTTTGAGTTAGAGTAAGTATGAATTAAGGAATACGAATGTTTATGTAGATGATATGACATGATATCTAGCTATACTAATATATAAAGATGATGAGATTGTTTGTTTGAATCGCGCGAATCTGAGGAACTACTGGTGGTAATTTTTTGTTGTTAAAATTTTATATTGGTTAGATATCGATCACTAATACACTGTATTAGTAATATATATGTATACAATGTATTAGTTATCGATGTGGTTAGAGCAATTATCGAGGATGGCTATATGCTATGGGCTTCGACCAATGCAGGGTAATGTAGGGAAAACAGGAATATTATTAATCTTTGTTAGTTTCCGATGCGAACGCAGCGAGAACTGTACAAAATACCCAAAAAATTATATAAAGAATGACTCCTCTTTAAATTATTAAAAAAAAATGTCCGCCACATTATTTGTCTATCTTTTACGATTAATGTGCAGGAACGATGGGACGCCATCAGCGTCGTGGATGATCTAAAGATATGATAAACAAATTTTGATGCCCAAAATGTCTATTCTTCGCGGACGAAGTCGCTGACACAGCTAGTATTCAATACAGTTTAAAGTGTAATTTATGTATATGTCAAGTAATGTCTCTAGAGGCTGTAAAACGCGAATGTCTCGTTTATGTGCTAGTTAATGGGTTCTAAGCATCAAAATATATTTCAAGGGTTTCTTTAAGCCGGATTAGCAATAATAGTATAATTAAATAGATCCAGGCCAGGTAATACATATTATAGCGCTATAATCCGATCACATTGCATGCCTATAACGTCCTGTTCGATTGATCTGCTTCGCAAATTACGCAATAGATACAAACTTGGTTGTTTTAGTAAAGTAGTGTTAAAAGTATTTGAGGATTCTGCGAGATTTTAAAACTAACTGATCTGGCAAAGGTTTTTTCTTCAAATTAGTACCAAAATTATCACATTCAGATAAGTAGTTGGTCTGGTTTCTGCAATTCTTACTTACTAACCTACTAAAAAAACTATCTCCTGAATATTTTAAAGCACTGTTTTTTTTATGATATACAATATGAACGAGAGAACCACTAGTAGACATATATGGTACATATTTTTTTTATAAGTTCATGTATATATTTTTTGTTTATTTAAATGTTCCTGAAGATGTAAAACAATATGCCATACAAAGACGTCGTGGCTTGTGGTTGCGGCGCGTCCACTGCGTTAAACCACGCTGTCTCAAGCTCCAACCAACACAACAGATGGGGTATAACTCTGTTTTCTATGTACATTATACATAATATATGTACATATATCAATTCGACATAGGAAAACTAAGAGACGATAATAAATATGAAAATAACCAGGTTCTCTCTTAGATGTTATTTATCAATGTAATGTATCTGCTCAAACAGACATCAACAGAACAGAACATATATCCAATAAAAGGTGTATAGAACACTAGTTGTCATTTTATGTTATATAATTTTTATAATACAGCCTTGTCTCATTAAAGCCATTAAGAAGGTTTTTTCAGCATGCATCTTTAATTTCCTAACAGATATGAAAAAGTAGATAAATAAACAATCCGTCTGCTCTGTGCTCACGTTAAAAGGACGAAGTTTTACGATACGAACGGTATGCGTATTCTGTGAGCAACTAAGCTTAATCTCCAATGAATAGACTTGCGAGATGCACGTAAAGTTCCCTGCCTGGTAGTTCAGCGCCTCCATCCAATCTATTACCTACTTAGCCCAGTTTAATGTACAAAGCGATAACCGAGAACTTCAACCTTAACTTACATCACGGCCACTTTGACGGCCACCCAGTTGTGAGCGGTCGCGACCCTGACAAAGAAATTATTGAGTTGCCTTTCATGATAATATCTTAAAATATAATTTAATAAAAAACCTTTGTTTAAAAGTTATTATTTTTAATTAATGTCGTCTTAGACGCTTTAAAACCAGGAACAGACGCAGGACTGCTGTCCGTTTTAAACCATTAATGTTTTGGTTTATAAGATATTTTTATATCTTGCATAGTAAAAAATAAATAAAAATGTTTTTAGTAGATTAATCTTTTTTTTATGTGAATATTATATATCTTGCATTACTTCTAGAAGCTTCATTAGAATATTTGAGTCTTAAATGGACATTTCAATTCTTTTATAATATACTAGCTGTGCCCGCGACTTCGTCCGCGTGAAATAGTGACTTGGGGTAGAATTTTTAATTATTGGGGCTGTTTATTAATTTATGTAAGGGCGCATTTAAGGCAGCCAATCTATGTCGTAAGTGCTACTTTGCCGCAACACTCTCACCTCACATCACTCCTATTCCCAAAAAGCCAAAGAAGAAAGTTTCATCGTTCTAGCTTTAAAAACCACGAATTTCCATACAAACTTTCACCCCCCTTTTAACTCCTTCAACCCCCTTTTCGCAATAAAACGCCTATGTCCTTTCTCAGGGTCTTGACCATCGTATACTAAATTTCATTAAAATCCGTTTAGTAGACAGATAGACAGACAGACAGACAGCGTTACTTTCGCATTTATAATATGAGTAAGGATTGCTTGTATTGACAAAGAAGAAATTTCTCTTTTCCAAATGATTATTATTGTGATTACATATATAAAGTAAAATAAGTGTTTGCACCTCCGTTACCGCGTTAAGTGTAACAAATCGTATTATTTAATATTACGTCGAACGTAGCGATTTTCATAAGCTAGGTACTATATATTGTGAATTGTATGCCAATCTTCCTGAAATATATCAATTATCAAAAACCATGGCAAAAACACGAATACTTTTATTAATTACTGCGCAATTTTTATGTTCTTACATAAAAAGAGGCTAGGAATAGAGAGAATACATGTTCATTTATGATAGAGGACAGAGAAGCATGCGGTTTACACGATATAACATCTGAACAAGATGCGCGATACCTATTTGGGTTTAGGTATTCTTAAATCCACAGACTGAAATCAAAATGCGATAAACTTCACTTCTTTCATCTATGGTTGGTGGTTCATGACCTGAGCGGAATTTTACGACCACCACAACGGTTTCTGACGAATTAGGCAGTTTCAGAGATATTATAATGAATCTATAAACAAACGGCATACATTGCTCATTGAAAACATAAATATATACTGCCTAGTTTACGCGCGTAGTACACAATTAAATAAAACACTTTAACGGTTGAAAACAGTCTCCCCGTGACCAGGCTGTTGCAAAGCACCGAATCGCCGGGCCGAAGTTAAAAATAATTTTAACTAATATATCGCGTATTAAACTGTTTTATTTAAACATATATATACTTCCAAAGTTTTACCCAATAGCAAATAATACAGACAAGCTTTCATTTAGCAACCGGATTACTTAAGAAGTTTAGTCCGGAGTTGGTAAGTCTAGTTGGAGCCTAATTGATTCTGTCTTAATAGTAAGTTTTATAACGAATAATACACCGCCATAAATTTCGAGTTAAAGTTCTCAATTTGCCTACGAGGGATTAAGTTGAGCGAGGCTGGACGTCTCGCCGCCTTTACAATTTCATTTGTGGGTCTCCACTGAACGAAGTGCCTCGTTAGGTAGATCAGAATTCTACTTGAACTGTGTGTCGTCAAAAAAATTCATAAAAAAGCTAATATTATATTCATTTATTGAAAATAAAATGAATATCAAATTTTAAATACCAAGCTTATTTTAACAACTAGACATTAAATAAAACATTTTTAACGGTTGAAAACGCGAAATATATTAGTTGACTTAAATTTTATTTATTTTAATTACGACCCGACGTGCACTTATACAGCAGCCGTGGTCACGAGGATCACTTCTTGTCGTAGTTAAATCGGGTCTTTTAAATCATTAAAATTGTTTAATTTAGATAATACGTAAAATACAGACAATATTTAGTATCAAATGACTAGTGAGGAAAATCCAACCGTAATTTTATATCACTTCTTTGTGAATTAGTTCCCAGGAGACAAGCGATAGGAATGGCGTTCTGCCGGATTGAGTCACATTGTGGCTCGGTATTCCCTAAGTTATTATGCTAGGGACAATAGAGAGGCAAATTTCTAAAGCCGCCCGCAGTGGAGACCCACCTTTACGTACTGTATTGACGTTTTACACGTACTTAGTAAATTGCAAAACATACGTAGCCCGCGTAAGATATAAAGACATCTCGATTTGTGTTCAAGCAATTTTCAGCCTAATATGATGTTTAAGTGATTCGCGTTAAATTACATTTAGATTTTAAATAAAGTAAATTCAGGGTTTACTCCTTGATCAGAATTGTATGTATAACAGATAACTATTTAAATATGTACTGTAATACACCCTATAGATGAAAAAATGTTGTAAGATTAACTTGCAAGAACCAAGGGACGACGTCATTGGGCATCAGCTTAAATCTATGAAGAAGGAGAAGGAATTGCGACAGCAAATTTGGATGCCCAAAATATCTATTCTATGCGGACGAAGTCGCTGATACGGTCATAAATAAAATCGATCAGCGACACGGGCCTATAGAACACGGAAACACCCATACAATAAAGGCAAACTAATATTTGTATTAGCCTTTACAACGCCGGACATAGCCTGCCTAACCCAGCTAAAAGCGTCCTTCAAAGCCTTTTGAAAGGGAAATCTCCATCGTAGAGGTTTATTTTCTCCTGATATATATCCTAGGCATACCCTTAAGCGTGGAGCCAGTTCAGCTGACCTAGAAACGCGAACCCTCCGCAATATTTATAGAGTGAGGGCAATTCACCACGCTTCAATAAACACATTTGTGAAGTTCATTAATTAATGCCGAGATGAGTTAGTTATTTGCATTGTGCATTAGCTAAATACCAGCAGTTCTAGTGTCCGCTTCATTTATGTTACGTAATATTTACATTTGAATAGGGGGATACAGGGGACGGACGGGCTAAGACTTTACGGTGTGATTTTCGTAATTTTACATTCATTAAAATTTTTTAACGTGCACGTTAGTCTAATGGTAGCAATTTACAGCTAATGATCATCGGGCCATGGGTTCGATCCCCACCGGGTCCACCGGTCCGGGTTGGTCTACGTCTGGAAATCTGGGTAATAAATGGGTTGTAAGAATATAGAAATTACATCCGGTCACGAACCACCGTCCACAGATGAAAAAGCGATGAAGCTTTACTGCGTTTCTGTAGATTTACGAATATCCAAAGCAAAATCTCCTATCCTCCTCTATAATTAAAAAAATCAATTATATATTGAAAAAAAAATTAGGATACGGACAGGGCTTGAACCGGAATTCACTGCTGCCAACGTAGTTAAATTGTTTTCAATCTTAAATCGATTTTTAACATATATAATGCCATCATGTATTTCTATTATTATTTTGTATTTATTGTATACATTCATTTCCAAGCAGATCTGTATTCAAGGAGTTTCGGTTTTACTCGAATTCTAATCTAAGACGTTCCATGATCTACGCTATACTTATACATGCTAAGGCTGTATTTGCGAAAACATGGACGAAAAATATATATTACACATAAATTTCACGAAAAGGAATGATAGTAATTAAGTGCCAACACGGACAAAAAGGGTTAAAGTATGATGAGATATATAACCCGGGCCCACGCTTTCCAAAAAAAAAACGCAAGGATTGCAAAGTACAAGGTCTTTGACGAAGTAAAAGATGAAATGTGATAAATACATGAAAGTAATGCTACGTTTCAAAGGCAAAAACAGACACGATTCGAACCAGCCATTTTGAAAGTACAACGCTATTCTGATGGCTATAAGTTAAGATACCATCACCTTGCTATAAGATGAGTCTCCCTGTGATCACGGCTGCTGCAAAGCATCCGAAACGACGGGCCGTAGTTAAAATAATTTCCAAACAAGTTTAACTAATATATATGACGTTTTAAACAGTTAAGGTGTTTTATTTAAAAAGAGAAACCATGTTTCAATCATTCGAAATTTAACTTTTAATTATTAGCCCTACAATATCCATTGTTTTTTAACAACACAACACATGGGGCATTTCTTTGTGTAGAGCAGGCGAACAATTAAAAAAGCGGTTTCAAATTAAGGCACACCAACTTCGTTTGAAGCGTGGCCTTTGAACTTCGAGGAAAATATTATCTCGTTTGAACCCGTAAATTACATTTGATACAACGGTAATTGTAAAAGAAATTACGTGTTTTCCTTACAGCGGTTCAATTTCAGCGAAATCCGAATTTGATATGGCGCTCGGCTCATTCTTTTTCATGTAACGAATCGCTAATGCCCGGAGTGGAGTAATGTGAAAACCATTCAATTTGTATGCAAATTAACTTGTCTATACGTTGCGGGAATAGTAAATAATACATTATATCGGCACTAACGAATAAATATTCACAGTTTTAGAGCTTTATACGCGATGGAATTTTAAAATGTACTAATCATTTTAAAATCTAATACACGAATATCAAAGTATGTTCTTATAATCGTCGTCTATTTTTTTACGATAGAGGAGAATAGACAAACAAAGGGTGATAGGTAAAATACCTATACCAGACGTTTTAAAAATATATAGTTAAAATAAATGTATAATATTTTTTTGATAGAAATAAACTTTTTAATAACTATTATATTAATATTATATATATTCTATTAATCTATACTTATTTAGATCCCCCTTAAAAATGGAGCCCAGTCTAGTAACTTATAAAATAGAAATCTTTTTTACTATTAAAAAATCAATAAGCCACTCGTGACAATAAAAAATTTCCAAAGTATGCTCCTGTTTTCGCGAAAGTCGTAATTCTGTTTCTTGTTAACTTTAATCGCCTGTCAATGGTTGTTTGTCTGCAAAAGACGAACAGCGCAGTCATTTAATGGAGATAAAAGGTTTAAGAAAACAATGTTTACGTTTAGGCCATAATAGACTATTTATGACGTTAAATGAATAAGTTGACTAGAAAAATTGTATATTTGGGCTGTATAATGAACTCAGTCAGTCTCATACACTGAAAATCAGTGTTGCAACACTGGCTTGGTTGATCTTAGTTCATAGTGTTTTATTTTTGTGGGCCACTTTTAAATAAATGATTTATTATTTTTATACAGGACAGAAGTAGTATAATCATAAAAATATCAATATCAATGTCCCATTGATGGGAACATTTCCTCCCTCGTTTAGAAAAGCATAGACCCATTGCGGTGCTCCATTGTGGGTTCATGGACTACCGTCACGAAATTACTGGTCGGGCCCGTCGTGACCAGGATCGACGGCTTAACGTACTCTCCGAGGCACTTAGTATTGTCTGTAGTTCACGCGAGTAGTACACATTTTAACAAAACACTTTTAACAGTTTAAAACGCGAAGCATATTAGTGAACTTATTTTCAATTCAAATAAAGTGCGTTTTTATGTAAAAGTATATAATCTTTTCAAGTAAGGCTTCATATAAAATGGCTGCACTTACGTGGTACGGATATAAGGAATAGGCATCCGTTTACTAGAAATATGTTTTCCTAAGATGCGGCGCGCTTCAATTGCATTTGTAAAGGATACAAAATCAATACACGGGATCTCGCTAGTGGCGCAAGCTTTATTGTAAACCACAAACTTCACGAACCTTTTAGATCCAAGCGTTTTCCGTCACGTACAAAATCAATCTCTCATTCCCATTGATTACGGCGGAATGCCGAAATAAATCAACCAAAAAACCGCAACGAAACGTGCCAATTGTTTGCATCGTCCGACCGACAAGAGGTAGAAAATGTCGCTATGCGGCTTCGTATAATATAGTAAGTGTGTGAAATCCCGTTTTCCCCTCGTGGGGCATGGGGCGAACACATTTCTGTGTCCGTTCCACTGTTCCGTTCGTATAAAAGGCAAGTAGTGGATGCACTGCTGACCGAAACAATTTTTTGTTTCCCTGAGATTCGAACCCAGGATTTCTCGGTCCACGCAATGCTAGACAATACGTTGAACCATTTGGCTACAGAGGCGGTTAAGACTTTCGCATACATAAGAATAATTAGATATTGTTAACAAAAATGTTCCTCCGTCTTCAATGGAACGAGCTGGTTTTTCATAAAGAAAATTTGCTTCTATAAATTGCAACCTATTTTCATTTTATTCCTATTAAAAGTGTGTGAAAATTGAAGCACAATCCTTAAGGACGCAGTTTCATAAAGATATGACGATATTATGTTATTTTTTGTAGGCAAATACTTTGAAAGCAGACAAGCAAAAGGTTCCCCTGATACAAATTGAAATACCCTAGTATTATCACATCCACTCCTTTTTTGGACACTCAGAAATGAATAGACTGAAATCCGAATAGATATAAATTCAACATTCCTGCCATCAATTTAACATACAGATTATCTACACGAAGTCTTAGAAGGATCGAAAATTTTTAAATTAAAAAAAAATACGATACGGCCAGGATTTTTTCCCTTCTTATTAGTAAAACTTAATTGATTTGGGGAGTCTCCTCGAGGCCACGGCTGCTGCAAAGCATCCGAGACGTCAGGCCGTAGTTAAAATAATTTTCAAATAAGTTGAACTAATAAACACCGTAACAGTGTTTGTGTAGTATAATATTAGAGTGTTAATTTATTTAAACCTTAGAAACCTCCTTAGAAGTTTAGTTCAACTGAACTAAACTTCTGAAGTTACAAGTAGAGAATGAGTTATTTCAATAAGCAAAGCTTAACCTAGCTACAACAAATTACTTACGCGATAGCATCGATCATATCCAGTCCCATTTCAACAGTGCATCGAGCATGATCGGACCTCGGCTCGGGCAACCCAGACACACAGTAGTAGCAATCACCCAAGATCTTGATGCGGAGGCAGTGATTGTCCTGCAACGTGTACCAGTATTGAATTATCTTCAGTCGATTCGATTAATATCTGCTCAATCGATTGCTGTGTTGATGCAATCGATTAAATACTTGAAGCAATCGATTTTAATCTCGTTATCGATCATGTTTTATTACAAATCGATAAGTAATAAGATAGTATACAGATCTTATATTAGGCATTTCAATAGTAATGCATGTAAATAAATTATCGTGTTGATATTTAAGTGTAAGAGAGTTTCCACATTTTAAATATATAATTTTTGCATTAAGAATTTGAAGTATTCATAGTTTTAGAAGTTTTAATAAGAAGTTTGGTTTAATAAAAATAGATTCATTAGGTTTTTAAATGAAATCGTTTTAAGGGATTAAAACGCGAAATATTTGGCGTTCTACGGCTGTATAGTTTACATTTCAAGCCGTCAGCGGAGTTTATTTTGAATATAACACAATGGTTAAAATATATTAGTTGACTTATTATTTTTATTAGGTCTCGACGTTTCGGATGCTTAGGAGCGACGTGGTTTAAAAAGAATAGTAACTAATATATTTTGCGTTTTAAACCGTTAAAAGTGTTTTATTCAAGTGTTCAACTAATTATGACGGTAGCTTTTCAGAGTACTAACATTGGCCAGCTGATCGAATCTGCCAAATAGTTCGTTGAGTAGCCGCACCAGCTCCTGGGCGCTGCACTGCGATGCGAGAACCGTGAAGCCCACGATATCGGCGAAGAGAATACTGAAACAATTAAACAGTAAATATATAAAATTCTCGTGTCACTGTGTTAGTTACTATTCACCTTCGCATCGACTCGACCGACTTTTTAATTAATTTGAGTTTAAGTTTTTCTATGTTTCATCCCCATAAGGATTTTTCCCCACATATTTATAAATTAATGAATAAATGACTTTTTGAATAAAAGGATTGATGTATTTAAAACGCGCAGCTGCCAGTCCCGTTATCATCGGAAATTTAGTGGAGGTAGTCATGAAGGCTCTGGTAACCCGCACTTAAGCAGCGAGGTGGGTCAGTTTTACATCGGATCCTCTATTCTATGGTAGTGTAGACCTAGTTTACATGCAAAAAGAGGAGTAGCGGCGAGTTTGTGAACTGGTAGTCAATTTAGAGATTTAACTGTATTGATGTTCATAAGTGTACCTAAATTATATGTAAATGATTTGATTTGAATAAAGATATTGAGCGAAATCTATCAAAGTTACATAAAATTCCGAAATACTAGTATTCGACTTATTATTTGCAAAACTAGTACCACTGTTTTATTTGAAAAGGCGTTGATTCATAAGAAACAATACAACAGAATTGATGTTATTCAAGTTACACAGGAAACTTTTCGAATGCGAGGCTCGCAGGAATAGACATTCGATATTTGTCTTTCCCCAGGGTCAAAACTATCTGAATACCAAATAGGAGGTCGCTTAAGACAGCGACAGAGAAAATCTCAAAGGCATATGGATTTATTCAGTTTAAAAGTAGGTAAATCAGACGATGAATAAAATATAAGTCAATTTTAATACAATGGCAAGTCCTCTTTGTGGGGCATGAACGGACGCACATTTGTGTCCATTTCAGTAATCGATTTTTATCCAGACAAGGTTTCATAAACTTAGGATATCTATTTTTACAGTAGAATTTTACTCTATAATTGTTTCTTAAAAAGGTCTTTGTAAGTAAATGCATTTTACAAAATCGTTGAGCGAAATTATTCTACAATGCAGTTCTTTGAAAGTGCATCTTGTTTGCTTTACCCGTAACAATCTTATTTTCCCATCTTTTTCGGTTTCGTAGAAAATAATTTTCCCGTTATATTAGTTTTCCTTGTGGCAGACGGCGGTTGCCCGTCCTTTTATTACGCCCACTTGGAGTCTATAAGATCTCCAATTTGGTATAAAGCTTCATGGTAAATGATAAATGTCTTGACAATTTAATCCAAAAATATGTAAGATTTTAAGTCTTGGTGACATAATGACATTTATCAATGACCTTTTGACATTTTTTTAGTTTGATAGCTAAATGGTTTCTACCAATATCATCCGACTATAGTGGAAGGATTAGACGTGATGATATAAACTATTGTTAGTTTAAAATTCGAAAAGAATTTGAAAAAAAATTCGCCTCGGGCAGGGCTTGAACCGGCATCGTCAGCGTTCCGTGCTGTTGCTCTACACCTACACCTCATCGTCGATTTTTTTCAACTTATACATGCACCACTCGTGCAATGTAATTTCAACCTTAACACATTTAAGTTTTAGGGTTCAACATCGTATGCTTTGCAGCTTAAGAAATCATTGAAGATAAACGATTGTTGTTTTTATTTTGTTATTTTTAAAAAGCAGTCCTTTTTAAAAATCTATTGTTATCGTTAACGTTGATTTACATAAAAGGTTTGATTTTATATTTTAATTATAATTCTTGATTAGCTTTTAGCAATATTTGTATATTGTTTTTATTATAGTTATGACTAAATGACGCAAGTGTAGTTTTATTCAACCAAAACTTCACACTATAGAAGCCCAAAACTTGTGGCTAATATCTACAATTCGTATTAAAGGTGCAAATATATGTATTAATTTAAACAGACAGTAGAGAATTAATAATACAATATTTAGGAGCAATAGCAACGAAGAACTCGTTGGACCAATGGTAGGAATGTATAATGATAATCATAGTGTCGTCGATTCGATTTCAACCGGGTCTAACATTATTCTAAAATCAATTTATAATTTTTACCGAACTTTGAGGATTAGTCTGGAATATGTGTGTTTAATGGATAGTAGGAATAATATATTATAATAATAAAGATCCATCCAGAGCAAGGTACAGGAAACATGGAAAAATTTAAAGCCCTGATTTGATTTTAATCTGTGGATATTCGTATGTCCAAAGATGGGGCTATATTTTACCTTTTATCGAGGGAATATCATCCCCATGTTGGATAACCCTATATTATATTCCTCTTCCTAAATATTTCATTACAAGTGATTGATCTAATCTTTTGACTAAATTCTATATTCAATTTTACACCTGTCCGCTAACAAAAGGGCTATAAATGTAAAAGTTTTCGGTCCACCTGACCGCAACACGGTTTCAGATTTTCACGATTGAAAACACTCGAACCACACTATCGGGTCAGATAAATAATGGATATGTAGTTTGACAATTTTAAACGGGATTAAATGCGTAACTAATTGTAGCGATCGAATTGAGAACTGACTCTTGTGTGCAAGCTATTACAAAACTGGATTAGGGTTCTAAATTTGAATCCCGTACGTCCAGTCCAGCAACATTGGAATTTTCAAAACGGCTTATCCGGGGTTGCCAGAAGTTTCTTTTTTGTACATTTGTGCCCCATTTTATCTAAAATGCCAAAGAAATTCTAGCAGAAGGCTGTACTTTTAATTGTAAAAATTACTGTGAGTGGCATTTTCTTAAAATGATGTTTTCTAAAGTTTTGTTATTTGTTTAAAACACTTATAACGGCTTAAATCGCGTTATGTATTCGTTAACTTCAGTCCGTTACTCGTCCCAGACAAAACAGCTACAAAGCATCCGAAACATTGGGTCATAGATAAAATTTATTGTAATAAACAAATACGTTTAGAGTTTTAAACCGTTGAAAGTTTATACTTCAATTGTGCACTTTGTTTATTAACTTTAAATATCTTGCGCATGTATTTCTACATGCAGCCCCGGTTTATGTTCCAATATTCTCAGAGCAGCGACGTAACTTATAACAACGAGTTGAAATAACAAGGCATAATTTACCCCCAGGATAATAAATGTAGGTTGCATTGTTCGTCGTCGCCTACATGCACTGCTGCACCGCTGCTGGCGATAATGAGGCAGCAATTACGAGATTAAGTCTCTTATTTGTCTAAAATGGGATGATGACATTCATAATATACTGGATGATACTGTTTGTAGTTTACGCGAGTAGTACACATTTAAATATATACTTTCAACGGTTTAAAACGCGAAATGTATGATTAAATTATTTTCAAAATAAATAAGTTATACTATACATTTCGCGTTTGAGACTGCTAAAATGTTTTTTTTTAATACAAGATGATTTTCAATATAATCGATTATTGATCGAAGTTACAATCGATGACATGTAAGCAAGCAATTTAAACTAAATAATATAGTGAAAACCCGTTTCCCCTTCGTGGGGCATGGGGCGAACACATTTTTGTGTCCTTTTCACGATCCGTTCTATAACAGGCAAGTAATTGATCAGACTACTGTGCCCTGCCCGACTGAAACAAATTTTTGTTTCCCTGGGATTTGAACCCAGGACCTCTCGCACTTAACGCAATGCTTAAGGCAATACGTTTATCCATTTGTTTTATATATATTTATCTATATATAAAAATATTTAAATATTATTAATATTATGTAAACACAGATTTTCTATTCTATATGTTTTTTCCTAGCTGAGTGGTCGGTACCAGTCAACGAAGTAAGATATTATCTGAATTACACCTTTTAAAAAATTAAAGTAAATATTGCATAGGCATGAAGTCTAAATTACCATTCTAAAACAGACAAAGTATAGAGCAAAGATAATTAAAACAAACGAACAGCAAACTGGTTATGCGCGTTTGACATTAGTGATGATGCAGCGCGCTATAAAACAGAGTACGGATTCCAAGGATAATAGCTTCTGCCCAATAAATTGTTTGAGTTGTGCGACTATAAAGGAATGAGTTTGTCTCAATGGTGGATCGTGTGTCGAATGTATATGTTACCGGGAAACTCTTAAATCCGGTGTTTTACGAAAAGACCCTATGTGCTGTTTGGAATCCCTATAACGCGTAGATAAAGTATAAAATATTATTGGTATATGAAAAACAAGTTAGTGTCATATTAGCTAAGGATTGATCGATAGTAGCAAGGTTTCACAGGTGTTCAATCATGAAAATATGTTTCACTCATATTATAGGCTATAGATAAAATAAACGAACATATATTTATTTTTATATTGCTTGACTCACATCTGGAACACAATACAATACAGTACCAGAAATACAACAACGAGCAACATCGTTGTGGTATTGGTAGCAATGTTTGGCTAATAATATTCAACGGGTCGTGGGTTCGACAACCCGGACAAGGTTTTTTAATTAATTAATAATTATTTTGAAACACGTTGGACTTTATCTGAAAATCTGGATATTAAATTGGTGGTATGATTATGGAAATTTTGACCGAGTCACGAACCACCGTCCACAGATAAAAAAGTCGTGAAATTTAATCGCATTTCGGTATCACTTCGAGGGTTTTAGAATATTTAAAGACAAAATTGGTTTAAATAAAACACTTTAACGGTTTAAAACGCGATATATTAGTTAAACTTATTTGAAAATGATTTTTAACTTCGGCCCAACGTTTCGGATGCTTTACAGCAGCCGTGGTCACGGGGAGATTTTGGACTTCTTGCGTAAACTATAGACAGTACAACATCATGACAACACATCTTGTTTGGATGTGTATGTTGGGGGTATATCATCTGCCACTTAGTTTTAACTTCACAGAGCACACTGTGTTTGTTCTTGTTACTTTAGACGCAACGGCCGCTACTGGAGCTACTGAAATCAGTTTAACGTTATGCTGATTGGCTCCTGTTTTGGGCTCTTGGTTTAATTTTATTTGTTGTATCGTTTTTAATTGTATAACTACTTAATTAGTTAGTTTAATTCATAATAATGCTGTGCCAGTTTATACATGTTTTTTGGGATAGGTATAGTAATTAAAGAGATACATCCATTTTCATACATCGCCAATTATATAGAATGCCGAAGTTGATCATATTACCGGCAACATATACATGTATTTTCTACTGGTGTGCGACACAAATGACGCAAAAGGGCAGCCGAACGGAGGATTGTTTTCACGTCTTGGCCTGAATTATGTTCGATGATTTTAGTTTGCTTTTGGGGTGGTACGTCAATATTGGTCGATATTCACGTCATGTTATATGGTTAAGTGATATTCATAGTTTTACATACTGTGTAAGTGATTATTAACAACGCAATCTTAAAAACTATACTACTACGAAAATTAGGTAAATAATAATCAATGGATCGTGTATATCGATTCTAATCATTTTAATTATTTTATCGGGATATTACAAGATGTAGGATTATTTAAATTCCGTCTGGGTCAGAAAGCACGCAGCAAATAAGAAAAGCCGCTGCAGCAGTCTGTAGATTTCCAGTTATCCAAAGTAAAATAGGTACACGACAGCGTATTTTGTTGAGATATTTATGTATTACGAAGATACACTAAATAAACTACAAGAATCGACTAACATAGTGCCTATGACAATCAAAACGTTCCACACATTTTACTTGGAAAGAGCACCTAATTTGTTGTCCCCTACCACACGATGTAATGCACAGTTTTCGAGGGGAATCACCGATTTTCTAATAATTACACTCGGCGCTAGATCGTAGTAAAGATAAGTCCTGTGTTTAATGTCAGTTTGAATTAGGCTCGCTATGAAGCACCCTTGTCGGAGCGATAACAGGATTTCCCCTTCGTCCGTACACTAGCAACCCTTTGTCGGCACAAAATTATACTCAGTTGTGTTTTCACAGACAGTTGACATATACGTTTATTGCTAGTTTACATCAGGAAACGAAAAAAAATCACTTTCTTCATAGTGTTCCAGTCCAAAAAAATATGAGAATTAATCAAGAAATAAGAATTCCTTCACAGGTCTTGCAAAGTATTTCTTTTTCATTAAAGTCCGCTAAATGTTTATAAATATGCTAAAAACTGCCGTAAAAAATGTTTCTCGTGAACTGCAGTAGTATAAAAAACGTAGATTAAAATGTTATAAGGACACGATGAAGTTAACAAAATTAATGTTTTTTTTTAGAAGAGAGTTATTATAAATATCATTAGAATAATAACGCTAATATTACAAAAACCGCACTTTTGTTCCCTTATAAGATCGTTAACAAAACATTATAAACAAAGAACGTGTTTTATGGAAATGTTTATTTTTTCTTCGAGATCTCTTTAATATTAAAACGGAAATTCATATCGTATGCGTTGCAGTGTGAATTGGACACGCTTATCCAAGGTTAACCCTAACTCCTCGATAAACAACACAAAAGAATGGCAATTTATTATTTTCGGCCAAACAATAAAACTTACGTAAGTTAAAGAGCGATGACGTCATCGACATCAAAATATTTATTGGGCAAAGAGGCTAATACGTGACTGCATATTAATATTAATTTGCCCACATACAAGCATAAATATTCCAGCCATACAACAATATACACAAGATCCGTTGTCGACCTATTTTGGCTTTGGATATTCGGAAATCCACAGACTGATACCGAAACAAGATTAAACTTCACGGCTTTTTTATCAGTGGACGGTGGTTCGTAACCTGTACGTCATTTCGACATTCCTCCTACTACTAGTGAAAAACGAGAAACATGTTGGGCCAGGCGGGGATCGAACCCATAACCAATTGATTATTATTAGCCATATATTGCTACCGGTAAACAAACGAGCCCACCATCTTGCAATTACATACGTAAAGTAACATACAAGAAATAAAACTGTTACCTAAGTAATTAAAAGCATTTTTATTTATAAACATTTACAAAAAACGATGTAATAAAGCAATTGTTTTTTACCTTTCTTATTAAAAGGAAAATTGACACTAACATATTGGCTAATAATGCAAGCAGTTCACTTAAACACAACGCAGACAAAGCCACATACACGGACATATAGTAAAGCCATGAAAATATTTTATTACCGGTTTCGATCGGTATACTAACACATAAAAATTGAAATAAAATACTTTAACGGTATAAAACACGATATCTATTAGTTAATTTTATTTGAAAATTATTTTTAACTACAGGCCGACGTTTTTAAGCTTTGCAACAGCAGTGATCACGGGAAAACGTCGGGTTGTAGTTAAAAATTAAGTATTTTGTTTCAATGTGTTATATCTAATACAAATTATTTTGATGGTCCTCCATAGACGGTGGATTTCTTATTGATGAAGCGAGTTCCGATAAGCCTTCTTCCAGAACATGGATGCATATTAAGCATGTTCTATGAAGTGAAGCCTTTGAAGTTCTTTCGCATTACTTTATTGCACATTCTTGAGACGTTCAAGAAGTTATTAGATTTTGTCGACTGTGAACTTTATTTGTTGTTGCAAATTGTATCTATACTAATATTTAAAACCGAAGAGTTTGTTTGTTTGTTTAAATGCGCTAATCTCAGGATCTACCGTTTCTTCATAAGAGCAAAGAAACAGCGGATGCGGAGCGGAAATGAAGAGAAGTTGAAATCTATTCTAATTAAATAAAAAGAAATAAGAAAGAATTCGTTCGTTTGTTTGAACGTAATAATCTCGGAAAGTACTGGTTAGAATAAAAAAATATTTTTAGGTTGGTATCTAATCGTTGTCTTTAAATCTTCGAATGCTAACTGTTTAACTGATCTAAAAATATGTCTGCCATAGTTTATGTGTCTATGTTTTAAGATAATCTCGAAACTTAATCGTCAAAAATAATTAAAGAAATTGATGCGGACTACGTTGTGGCTACCAGCTAGAGATTATAAATCTGAGGAGGTTGTAATAATAAATATGATACCCAAAATAACTATTCCACGTGCACGAAGTCGCGGGCACAGCTAGTGAAATTATAAATATTCGAGACTATTATAGCTGAACAATTTGGCGATAGGCAAAGACAGTCTAGACGATAATCTGTATTATGAAGGCCGTATTTGGCGAGTCCGTAATCACAGGGAGGCAGACAGACAATCCCATCAGCGAAATATCCGTTTAGCCTAAAAGGATCAACCTTGGTAATAGACTTCCGCCGCTGGCTGAATGACGTCACATTGTATTACAATATTTTATTATAGCCCTCGTGTTGGCTACGATAAATACACCAGAAAGACATCATTCACCATCGGCATATGGCAGAATTAGAAATGTAACGGTAAATAAAATGTAACGTCTGTGCCCTGTCTCACCGAAATAATTCATTGCGTCCCTAAAACTCCTCCAACTTAGGACCTCTCGAGCTTAACGCAAAGCTCAAGAGGTCCTTAAGCAAAGGTTGAAAATGATAAATTCTCATAGATAAATAAACGCTTCAATTTCATTGCTTTATCATTTCAATTATATCACAAAACATTAAGCTTTGTAAATAATATAAAACTATATATACGTACGTTTCATTTGTACGTTGAAACTTTATTTGTGGTGTCTGCTAATGTTATAAGCTAAATTTGTAGCTCTCATTGCTTTTGTAGACTTCAGAAAATCGTTCCATGTCTAAATTTGTATAGGCCTTACTTTTATTAAAAATGCGAAACCCTGTCTGTCTGTCTGTTACTCTTTCACGCCAACACTACTCAACGGATTGGAATTAAATTTGGTAGACAGATGGTCTAGACCCTGAGAAAGGACATAGGCTATTCGTGGTTTTTAAAGCTAGTTTCATTGTTCTACAATGAAACTTTATCTTTGGCTTTTTTGGGAATGGGAGTGAGAGTGGGAGTCGGAGTTAGAGAAGGAGTGATTTGAGGTGAGAGTGTTGCGGCAAAGTAGCACTTACGACATAGATTGGCTGCGATAAATGCGCAATTACATAAATTAATAAACAGCCTAAATAATTAAAAATTCTCTACCCCAAGTCACTATTCCGCGCGAAATGCAAAAATGACACACCAATTACAAAAATCAATAAAAACCATATTTTTAGCGAAAACCAATCCTACTAAGTGAATCAATTATGACGATTACAGTATCGTGTACTTTAAGCAGCTGGGTACACAAACATTTTAGCACCAATAACGACAGATCGTTTAATAGAAAATAAATATTTTAACAAGCAAATGGTTTATTCTGCACTTGACCAGAGGATTAGATCCCGTCGGGCATTCTATGTTTACTTAACAGTCAGTTAAAGTGCTTAATTGAAGTTTAAATAAATAAATGTTGGAGCAAATTGGAATCGGGCTAACGGCTGATTTAATTACTCATATAGATACGTATTAGGGCATCGCTTTGATGTAGTAATTTTGATGTCTGTGCCTTAATATATGATCATATGGTAATTGTTTTGGGATAATTTAATAAACAAATACAGTTTATACTAATATATACAGCTGAAGAGTTTGTTTGTTTGAATGCGCCAATCTCAGGATAAAATATCGCGCTGTTAATAATAGGAGAAAAGAAACAGCGGGAAATGTGAAAAAAAACGTGGAGAATTTTTCATTATTGCTCGGTTTTCTATGACGCTGTCGAAAATGGTTCATGATACCCAAAAAAAATATTTATTAAATAACTATTCCTCTTTGAAATGTCTAAAAGGTAATTTTTCAATCCAAGATTTTACGCATTTTTTTTCTTTAAAAAAACTTTTTCAAGGTGCAAATAAAATAGATAGAATCGAAAAATGTGCCCCCATGCCCCAATTTTTGGTTTACATACACCATAGCTGTAGTTACTCAATAACTGCTTTCTAAAAAAACATCATACGATATTTTAAGGTAAAGTCAACTTAACGAGGTGCGAGTAAATAACGATTACAATACAGAATAAAATGTTAAGTTATACCATCTTCGTCGTGTGGGATAGGTGTGGTACGCTTACTACTTGTAAATACAGTTAAATAATGACATCATTTCAATATTACGTAAGTGCTATAAATATTAATGTAAAGGTTTGAAAGTTGCTGCGCTGATGGGTGCCTTTTTATAAAACATGAAATGTTATAACTCCTGTCAAAAATAAAATCAGTACGGCGTCTCGAGTAACAAAGCTAAAATTTTGTGTATTATCATTAACATATAGAAATCAAAACGTAATATAGGTAAGGCATTCTTTATAAATAAGGGAATTTACTTTTTACTATCCAACCTTAAATTTGGGTCGTAGAAAAACGAGAAGAACTAGCAAGAAACTCGCCGCCACTCCTTTCATCGCTCACTCGAAGTTCACTTTTACAAATCTAACTAGGTAATTACTTAAATACTGTCTATAGTTTACGCGAGTAGTACACATTTAAATAAAACACTTGAACGGTTTAAAACGCGAATTATTAGTTAAACTTATTTGAAAATGATTTTTAACTTCGGTCGACGTTTGGATGCTTTGCAGCAGCCGTGGTCACAGGGAGACTAAAGATGGAGGATGTCTCTGACGTCAAAGTAAAAAATTGCCACGTAGCGCATCTGTTCCGTCGAACTGGCCGGGTCTTACAGAATTGACTAACGGTGTTTGTTTTGCCGGTATGTGTTTATTGGGATCCAGAGTTTTTAATATGGGATCCCAGGTGTTTGATAATTTGAGGCCGTACCAATCTTGAAAAAAATCGACTCTCCTTTGTAAGGATTTTTGGCTGGTCAGGAATGTAATATTGGGCTCCGATGAGTGTTGGCATACCGCAATTTGGAGAGACTTTTATATATCCGCCACGTGAGCCGAATTAAAAATCATTTTCAAATAAGTTTAACTAATATATCCCTTTTAAACGTTAAAGTTTTATTTAAATGTTATACCCGGTAAACTATAGACGTATTTTCATATATATTATAAACTATTTAATAATCTAGTCATGTTAGTTAATAAGTAGTCAACAAAATATAGCTATTGTTTGGATGAAGTAAATAGCATGCATAAGCATGTATATACAACTGTACACCGCAAAATCAATACCTGACCTTGGTTACCGTCTTCGCAACGTCAGGTGCAAGAAAACACGAAGGCATTATCATATTAAAGGGCATTTGTGTTTACAAAATTACAATACTGATCTTTTGTTCGGTACAGCACGACTGTCTTATTGTGGAGGGAAGCAAATAAAAAACAATTAAATCAACCCTCAACAAAACAATCTCAAAATTAGACGGATAGACAGTTAAATAAAAACTTCTAACAGTTTATAACGCGAAATAAATAATCCTCCATCGCTACCAGCAAAGCTTCCGGACGTCCGCTAGTTAAAAATTCAAAAAAAATAATTAATCTATGTTTCTATCTCTATTTTTTCCGTAGTCTGTTCGAATACGAATTGAAAAAAAAAGAAACTTATGACCCAGTAGCTCGCCGTAGGTATTATTCTGTAGGTCGTTCGATGTTCAAAAAACTCATGTAACATAAACTATTATTTAGACACTCGTGTATTTAAGAACATAATCTAAAAGACATAAAACGTTAGTTATAAATACCAAAACATTTATAAGTACACATTAAAATCTGTGTAAAATTCGGTTTGGTAGGAAGCCAAAGAAAATATGACGTTTCCTCTATTAGAAATTAGTTCTATTCTAGACACCAAGGAAATATGTGATTTTGACTTTCAGAGACGATGCACCTTGAGTATTGTGATTTTTTTCTAACGCAGTAATCCATACATATAAATATAAAGCTGAAGAGTTTGTTTGTTTGTTTGAACGCGCTAATCTCAGGAACTACTGGTTCGAATTGAAAAATTTTGTGTTATGTGAAATTGACATGTGAAAAAAACGGGCGGAATTTTTGATCTCCGATGCGTACGCTGCGAAAACGGTTCAAGATACCCAAGAAATGTGAAAGAATGTTTAATTTTTACAAGATCTAAAAAAATGTCCGCGACACTATATGTCTAACTTTGAAGATGATGAATTTCCCCCGCTGCTTCTTCGCTCCTATTAGTCACAGCGCGATGTTTTATAGCCTTCCTTGATAAATGTTCTAGCCAACACAATTGTTTAATTCCCACCTATAGTTTCTGAGATTAGCGCGTTCAAACAAACAAATTCTTCAGCTTTATATATTAGTATAGACGTTATTAGGTGTATATATTATAAATGTGTACCTACATGAATAAAATTTGACTTTGCCAACTGTATTATAATATTAATTTAGGTATATGTTAATTAATATAATCCAATGAACGTTACTTCTTTTTTAATCTTTTACGTAATCTAGAATATGTGATGCAAAATAGGTATACTGAAAAAAATCTAACCGTTAATTCGAGCTGCAGCTGGCTAGAAACATTTCAACTAAAATTAAACAATAATTAATCTGTTCAAGTATGTTTATCGCATTGAATATGATATATGGCAACTCTGAGCCAGTTCATCGTCATTCAGTAGGTGTTGACAGACGTCTAGCTGCAAATCAAAATATGTAAGGCTAAATACGTTTAAATATATATGACACAGTTTTACGATGAAATAAGATTTAAATAAATCACTTTTAACGCCAAGACAACGAAATATATTAGTTAAATAAATTTCGACGTCCTCTGGGCGAGATTCCATCGAAAACGTCCGTTTGTCAAGTAACAAAAAAGTTAACTAATATATTACGCGTTTCAAATCGTTCATAGCGTTTTATTTAAATGTGTAATACGCGGACGACACTACAGACAAACGAAATATCTTTAAAATTGTAAACATGAATCAGCCATTATGTCATAAGTCACAAAATAGCATTTGCAGCGCCAACAAAGAGGCATATAATTAAAAACTGGGGGTTAATTCTAAAGTGATATATGATTTATATCGACATTTGCTGTTTCGTACAAACCTCACTAATTGTATGAAGCGAGGTTAAGAGAATCAAGTTATCATTACGCTGCACGGCTTAGCCGATATTGATAAAACTGAATGTAGATTTAGTGACTCCATAGCATTTATCCACAACTCATTAACATATGCACAAAGAACGAAGTATTGTAAATATACATATTTTTACAATTACATAACAAATTTGTTAATAATATCGTCTGCTTAATTATTATTCACTTGCAACGTACATCTGGGTAAATATTATATCACCTAATTGAGAATTGCCTCCTTGAACGTGTGTCACGACTTGTATGATGACTACTCTAGTGACTAACACTTCGAAAAACAACATGCAATAACTTTCTAATACATTAATGTAAAGTAAAATAAAGTTATGATTAGTATAATTAACGAAGGGGTAGTTTGCATTATAAGACTAATATAATTATGTCCCCGGTTATTATTTATTCGAAAGAAGAGGACAAGGGACCAGGTGGAAATGCCCTAGGCATATAACATCTCAACAAGATGCGCTGCCGGCCTAATTTGGCGTTGGATATTCGGAAATACAAATACTGAAATCATCACATTTTTAAACTTTACGGGTCTTCATTAGTGGACGGTGATTCGAGACCTGGATGGGATTTCGATATCAAACATGTTTCAGAAAAATTATACATACATTGGAAACATGTCGGGCCCTTTACGATCGAACTTAACGAACCAACAAGCCTCATCTTTTATATTTATAATCTTGAAATGCCTTTAATTCAATTTACAATACTTTTAAAATTATTATTAATTAATTAATGCGTTGCTCTATATATACACGCCGTTTGCTATTGTAATAAGGCATCTGGTTTCAAACTGATTGTAAATATAGTAGTAGACAATAAGTCATCAAATTTGCGGTTAGCGTTTGACTTAATCAAATCTGGCTATAGACGTCACAACGGAATACGACCGAGTGGGTCGTGCGATGCGCCCTGTTAACAAGCTTTAACAAAGGATCTGTACTTGAACCGTCTGGTCTATCTTACATTCGAGGAACGATCAAAGCCCAAATTAACCTGACCTAAGTAGGGACGGACTGGACATTTCTTTCAACCGAATTTATAAGATATTAATTGAACAAAACTCTGATTTTCAGTAGAAATTCGTCTCTAGAAAACAGTTGAATGTTGTATCGAAATTAAAGTTGGTAAAGAACTAACTAACATAAAATAAGCAAAGGTTGGAGAAATGGTAGATGTTACTGTACTACTTCAGGTTTGGAAACGCGGTAAGTTCAAGACAGTAGCAGTGACTTACAACGCGACTATTCATGATCATGAATTGTATTATACGCTATGGGGACAGCACTGTGTTAATTCTGAGATATATATTATATCATGTAATGTAGTTTCAAAATTTAAACCGAACTTGAGCTGAATTTAAGCCGAATATTCGATTTCGGATAAAGCCACATTCAGCCCAACCCTAGTCTGAAGCAATCACAAACGTTATCTCGCCTCTTAAAATCACTCGTTCTGCGTTCGCCGATTATAACGAGTTAATATTAGCTCAACAAAGTAAATATCCTGCTAAAAGTATCCGACGTTTCATCGAATGTAAGAACGAAGTGGCAACTTGCGTTAATTTAATCTTCACTTCGCTACATTCTCTTCAATACTATAATACATATTTGCTTAAACATTTACTGCTGAAGTTTGTTTTGTTCGGTTGAATGTAACGAAACAAGAAGTACGTAGGAAATAAAAATTTATTATAAGTAGAAACACAGTACATTAATAATTAAAACTTTTGTCTTCGTTCAAAGTGAAAAGGTTACGAGCCGTGAATTGCGTCTTAAAATTTCAACTTTAAATTTAAAATATTAATAGGTAGCTTTGTAGCTCATAAGTAAGTTTAAAAACTGCGCCAGACTCTCAGCTTTCATTATCGTTAAAAAAAGGACTACATAATACGCTACTTTTGCTAATACCGGACCTCAAAGACATATAGGCGTAAAAATGTAATAAATAGCCATTTGGCAACGAGATTGTTTTCTTTGCATTCTTAAAGTTAATTTTTAAAATTAGCAATATGATTTGGAAACTTTTAGTAGACCATGCCTTTTACATCAAGAGCTATTACGGCTATGCCAAAGAAAACGCTTCTGAAGCTGCCAGGTTGTACAGGGAACAAGTACAAAACAGAGGTGAATCACAGCCTGAAACTTGGCCTGATTATCGAATAATTTTAAGAGTCCATAATTCTTATATGGAAGGACGTCTACCAGGCGCAAGATCAGGACGTATCAGTGAACTTCGAGATCCAGATGCCGTCGAATCAGTCCTCGAAGAAGTGGCCTGTATATGTTGTACGCGATATGTTGATCTTTTATGATTAAAATTTTATGCTAATCAAATCTGGTCAAAACTAATGCATTATTACCAATTATTTGTTAATATAACATATATACAGACAGTAAGCTGTACATCGAATTATGCGACAACGATAGAAACATTATAATTGCGGTCAGAGTCCAATTATAGAGTATAATTATTAGTAATTAATCAACAGCCGAATAACCATAGCTTGGCTTGACAATGCGATGTGATAAGTGCATTAACGATTAAATTATACGCATGCATAAGGCTGTGGTCTCTTAAAAGAGCTTCCAATCGCGTTACGCTATTTACTATGATACAGTTATTGAAAAAAAAACTTTAAACCGTCAAAATGCGATATATTTTATCGTGGTAGACTTTTTCCGGTGATACCCTATTACTAAATGTATTTTTTTAAATTTAATTTTAACTAGGACCCGACGTTTTAGATGCTTTATAGCAACCGTACTCATTATGGACTAAATATTTAGACGTAGTCGTCATTTTAAAACATATTTTCAAAATTTTAATAGTCTGTGTTCAAGTATACCACTCGCGTAAACTACAGACAATACTTTGAAAAGTGCGAGCTGTCAGTAGTGTGTGACGTTTACGCGAGTAGTACACATTTAAATAAAACACTTCAACAGTTTAAAACTCGATATATATTAGTTAAACTCATTTGAAATTTATTTTTACCGGTCATTTCGGGTGCAAAGCATCTGGGTAACTAATATATATCGCGTTTAAGTGTTTTTATTAATCGTTGATATTGAATTGCGCATACGATTCGACTCTAGTTAACTTAAATGATTTCAAGACAGCAATGTTTGGAAACTACCTTACTGTTCTAACCATTAAACAATTGGATTTAATTAATAAAAAGATAATGCGCAAAAGTACGCTGTCATCTATAGCAGACCCCAGCCTTACTAGCGATGAGATTTCGGACGAAATATTTTGGCAGTCCTTGTGATACATTGTTTGCGCACTTGCCGGCGACAATTACACGTAGTTCAGTTTTAATTGTAGTATTGCACAATTTGTTAAATCACGGCTTTTGGCATCTGAAGATATTCGGTTGTGATTAAATTAAAAATTAGTTTAGATTGAAAAAAAAATCGACACGGGCGGGCCTTGAACCGGCACGCACAGTGTTTCGTGCTGCTCTAACCAATTAAGCTACCGAGTAGATGCCCGCACAAGACCCATCCGTGTCGTAAAAATGTTTTTAATCGAAAAAAAAAAAAAATCGTTTTCAGACACTCGAAAATATAAATATAAATACTAATATTATCTGGCCCCATAGCTAAACCTTTTAAACACTTTTGAATAACAAATATATACGCTTAAATTCTTACAAGTTATTGAGCTCCATCCTAAATATCTTCCCATCATTGTGCGATTCGATGAGAAGTAAAACTTCTCGGAACAAAACAAATTGACCTTAGAAGATCCTCAATACACGAAAACAAGTAATATCAGGCTTACAACGGAACGAAACTTTGTGGGTGTCTATTCGTAGATCTTCGATAGTTTTGTAACGTTATACATAAGTATTATATTATTTGTTGTTGTAGAATAACGATGTGGTGTTGTAGAATACTGATGATGATAGATGTAATAGACAATTTTTATTTTTAATCAATTTCATTTGTAAGTAGTCGGTCTTGTTAAATACTCTGCCGGGCCACAACATTGAACTGGGTACTTCTTAAACAAAGTTAAATAGTTTGTACAAAAAAAGCATTAAAATTAATTATCTGTTTAAGATAACCAAGAATTTAGAAAAAATGCTCAAATACTTTATAAATATTTTCTATAATTTTATTTATTTCTATAATATAGTGATTGTATAAGTTAAAGAATACTAAATTGAGTAAGTGTCATTAATTTTATCTACAGCTGTATTTTTTTTTGCTAAAGGGGCAGCAGAGGGAAGCAGGATTTTACCTGAAAGAAATACAATAAAGGACCCTGTAATTCTTTTCTCCTTAAATACTTAAAGAATCCTCAACCTTTGCAACAAAAGCAACCTTTAATCATAGAGTAACTATAGAGTACTGACAACACAGTAACTAACAAGTAATTAGTGATAAGGCTTAATCTTAACGACCAAATAATTTGGCTTCACCGCTGATAGCGATACCAAAGCTACCGAGGCTTTAATAAAACAACTGTGTAGGAATAGGTCGGAAATTACGAAAAATTAATTCTTAATAAAAATAGATATTTGATGATAAATTAAGAAAAGTCAAAATTCATTTACTCACATAGTTACGTAACTAGGTACTTATAAATGTCACACCAGTTTAAAAGTAAAGACCCTAATGTATCGTTAGGCAATATAATTAGATAAAATAGAATTTTCAAAGCTAAAATCGGTTACAACGTTTTGATAAGATGAAACTAATTATTTGCATCATTCAAAGAATAAAGCATAACACAACATAGAACCAAGGTATTCCCTTAATCAAACAAACACGGTTAATAAACACGTAGCTCAAACGAAATACGGAAAGGTCAGAGTGACAATAAATCCTAGTTGTATAATCCCACCGACCTGCTATTAATCACACTTTTCCCAATATATTTGTTTAACTATGTTTAAAAATTATTTTTTTGTTCCTTGGTCGAATGGTAACAATGATATATTTAGGTAATAATCAACGACTCGTAGGTTCCATTCTTATCGAGTTTAAAAGTTAATTAAAAATCGATTCTGCAAAATCTGGATATTAAGAGAGAAGTACATTGAAATTTCATCCAGGTCAGGAACTACCGTCCACAGATAAAAAAAAATTGTCATCAATCTGTGGTTTTCTCAATGTCTAAGATCTAAAAATATAGTTGACAAATTCATTGCAAATCGAATTGCTTAGAGGAAACATTAATTCAATTAATATAGCTGCTTAGACAATGAGGAGCAATTACAATTCCATACACGGTACAGGCTTATCACAAGACGGTATAGATGGGTTATAGACGATAAATCAGATAATAAGTAATAAGTATGTTTACTTTTACTGTAAAGTTGGAATAGCCGAAGCAATTAAAAAATCGTTTGACAAGTTATTTATTATCTTTCTTTGTAAGCGTTAGAGTATATACTCACAAACTGACCAAAACAATATGCTTTCTGGTCACTTCGAAATATATAATATAATATGAAGTAAGTTTATACAGAATCGTTAAATTCTCAAATATTACTAGCTGATCCGGCAGAAATAGATTTTTTTTGATACTATTAAATTTATCAAATATTTGAGTATTATTTTCCATTATGTTGCACCAAACGTAATTATATACATAACATAAAACCGGTTCTCGCTAATCTTAAAATATATTTTTATAATTATTTTTTTTCAGATCATATAAGGGGGGGATTATTCTTTCGTACATATTTCCGCAGTACATGCAACGGAGGCCTCAAAGATTAGTAATTTTTCCGGGTTTTTCCACATTTTCCACAGTTCCTTCCTATTAATCGCATTGTAATGTTATAAAACCAGTCTTTCTCGACATTTTTCAATTTGGACGAACAGTTCCTGAGATTAGCGCGTTTAAACAAACTCTACAGCTTTATGTTACTATAGATATCAGACGATAGACGAACTGGATAACTGGAGATAGGCCAAAAGGTTACTTACTGTCTAGTCTAAGTTACATTGCCGACTTGAGCGTAATCGATGCCTCTAAGTTCTTTCTTTGATGAGGTAAGGATAGGTCAAAATCAGAGGAGAATTCCATATTTTAGTATTTCGATATTACCTGACTGAAATTCAGGCAAGCGTTCACTTGTCGGCAACAGCCTTAGACAACATGCTTAACCTAATTTCGGTTACTTTTGGAAGGTACCTCTAGTACTCTACGCTTTGCAGCTTTTCGATCAATATCACACAGAAGCGGTATATTCAATTGGTCTTAAATAACAATTTTTTTTTTAATAATTTGGAAAGTTTTTTATATTTAACTATATCAATTACAAATCGATAGATAATTAAAAACAAATACGACACGGACAGGACTCGAAGCTTAACAATACAGCTACTGTGACCTTCACGTCAATTGGCTAGAGTAACAGAACGGTATTTTTTTTTTTAATTTATTTTCGATTATTACTTTAATTTGGAAAATTTGTCATCTTTACTTTTTTACATTAAAAAATAATAATTTGCAGTATATTTAAGGAGTATTTGTTTTAATAGGGTCTGAAATTCGTAAAAAAAATCTACAAATAATAATATTTATTATTTGTACCTACACGTGGTATATACAATAATAAACTAGGCATAGCTGTCTTATGATTGTCTTATTTTGACTATAAAGTACTCAAAAATTGCCTACCTGACTTCCTCGTGCTTCTGTATGTAAATTTTATGAAATTGACCCTCGACCGGTGAAATGATATCGTTCTTCATCTCCATGGCAACGTGTTGAGGCAGCACGGACAGCAGCAGTCTTTCCTATGTACGAGAGGCTATTATTAAAAAACTATTTTAAGTGGAATACCTAAAAATAGAATCAAATCCGTTATAATACGTACTGGAACACTATATAGGCTTCTCGAATACCTGAGCACAGAGTACAGAACAAACCAGTAACGATCAACGCGCTATAAACTACTTCACTTACTTACTAATAGAGGAGGACAGACAAGCATGTGGTTCACTTGATGGTAGGTGAAATACCCGAGCCTATAGCATCTAAGCAAGATGTGCTGTCGACCTATTTTGGCGTAAATCCACAGACTGGAACCGAAACGTGATTAAAGTTCATGGCTTATTCATCTGTAGATGGTGGTTCGTGGCCCGGACGGAATTTCAATATTCCTACTACCCATTTAATTTCCAGGTATCCAGACGAAGTCCAACGTGTTCCAGAAATATAAAATTTATTAGGAAAATTTCCCGACGGGAATCGAACCCACGACCGGTTGATTATTAACCGTACATAGCTACCATCAACTCACGCGCCAGTCAAAGTTTGGGGTGGTTGGAAAACACATAAGTGATGGTGAAGGTTACTTTATTATACATGCAAAACAACGCAAATGCAATGGTCTCCTCCTACTGTATTGTTCTGTAATCTGTGTTCAGGTTGAACTTCTGTTTCAACTTGCTTGTTAATAGTTCGTCGAGATAGTTATGCTTTGTTACGATATCGTAGTCAAATACCAATATTCCTCCCATGTAACTAACTTAATTACGCTGCAGTACTGATCACGGATATGCACATACCACTGTCGATACGTCACAAAAACAAAATCAAACTTTAGAACTAAGAAAACAATTATATGACACAAACGTCTAATATATAAATTACTATTTAGTGGTTATCCTCAAAAAATGGATTTCGGCACCCTTTTAACGGTTTAAAACCCGAAATATATTATTTAACTTTTCGGATTTTTTTTTATTTCGGATGCTATGCAGTAACAATCGTCACAGGGGAGCTGAACATAGTGGGTAACCCTAATGTAAAAGTCGACCCTGCTACACTAGTCGCCACCTGTTTCGTTGTCCTTGATTTTTTTAAAAAAAAAAATTCCCTTTTTTTTTTTTAAAAAAAAAAGAGGGTTAAATTTTGGTTTAAAGGAAAAATTTGTTTTTTGGCTTAATTTTCTTGACTAGTCGTTAAAATAGACAAATTACGTGGGTACGTCAGACTTTAGATCACGAATGTTTTAACAAATAAGTATTTCCCAACTTTGTCTATACCTTACTCGAGCAGAAGTTAATAAAATAAAATACTCATAATGTTGTAGAACAAACGAAATATTTATTACTTACTCGAGTAGTACACATTTAAATAAAACAGTTTTAACGGATTAAAAGACCAAATGTCCCCCTTGTGACCACAACTTCTGCAAAGCATCTGAAACGTCAGGCAGTAGTAAATTGTGAACAACTACACATTTTGCGTTTTAAAATTGTTTTATTGAAATTGTTTCATGGAGCGAAACATTTCGCGTTCACAAACGTTGAAAGTGTTGCAACGGTTGCAAGACTTAGTTTCGAATATGACGTGATCTTTACCAATTTCTCGTTCTCGTCCTCCATATCGAGCCGAGCAGCGATGCAATTCCGCGTATCGAGGAAGGCCCGACGCTGCGCCGTCTCCATCAGCGAGTGCATCAGTGCACCGACCACGTTCACACACACGAACACCACCACGTTGCCCACCATCTAAACAACAATACATAAATAAAACCTCTTTTAGATTACGCTTTAAAACAATGGTTTTCAACGTTGACTTGCTTTGCGTCTCGATATTTACTTTATGGCTGTTGAAGGGCTCGTTGTATGTAATGTATACAACGGGTCGTGGATTCGATTCCCACTTTATTACGTCCCCCAGTTTATAATTTTCCTGAAATGTATTGGACTTCGCCTGGAAATCGAAATTAAAAGGGATGAATATCGAAATCCGTACGGATCACAAACCACCATCCAGGGATGAAAACAGCCGTCAAGCTTAATCGCGTTTCAGTTATAGTCTACGGATTTCGTAATATCCAAAGCCGAAATAGGTCGACAGCGCAGCTTCTTTAGGTTTTCTGTTGCTGGGGTTTTTCAACTACCTAAATTGGACCTCGGATGTTTTTTTTTCTTCCCTCCAAGAATAGAAATGGTCTGCCCCATACCCCGTATACTTTTATTGGGAACCATTGAAAAGATTCTTGTGAGTTAGTCTGAAAAGATACACATACTGCCGCGGACATATTTTCAGGTTATTTTAGAAAAATAATTGTTCTATACACATTTTTGCGATATCTTGACTCGTTTATATAAATGGTACTAATCAACACGGCAATAATTTTTTAATTAGAATCAGTAGTACCTAAAATTAGCGCAATCAAACAACCAAAATTTACAACTTATAACTATAATATCAGTATAGATATAATAAAGCACTTTGTGGCATCAATATTGTGCATTTTGGACTTTCTACAAGCGCGATTCCATACATTATTATATATATAGCAGAGAAAATAAACAAATAGTGGCAAAGTTTGGTAATATAAATTATAACACAGCTGGTTTGTTTTATGTTGCACAAATAAGCATGTATACAATATGAGGATTACTAAAATAAGGCTTTTCGCCTGCTTAAAACATAATTAAAATAGTCTATGAAAACGCCTCACAAATTATTTGATTGACTGATGTTTAACAAACTTTAAATACATTTATTGTTTGTAGTTTATGCGAGTAGTACATATTTAAGTAAAATAATTTACAGTTAAAAACGCAATTAGTTAACTGAAAGTAACGACGTCGAGTCCCCCAGTGACCACGACTGCTGTAAATCATCCGAAACACCGCGCTTAAAACCGTTAAAGTGTTTTATTTAAATACATTTATTAAAATTTTGTATTAATGAATTTATATGGAAAATAACTCCTCTGTCTTGTCGCAGTGATTTCGTGTTTTATGTTTTCATAAGTCATAATGTAAACATAATCTTCAAACACCGACACATAGTTTATATCCTTTGGATAGAAAGATACCAAAACTGGATTTCGCACCCCGTAAGCCGCTTAAAGTATTACTGAGGGTCAGCGCTACTGAACCAGACACGGTGATTTATTATCAGATTAAGACATCATATAGGCGTTCTATATTTATGAATTATTCAATGTCTATCACTAGAAGTTATCCACACATTACAAATGAGCAAATAAAAAAATCTGCAAATGGAACGCGATCAATCAGTGCTCAGACTGCAGAATGTGACCTGTCAAATTTTGATGCATTAACTGTCAATTCGTGACGTCGACATTAATTACAGTACAATGGCCTATTGTGGGAAATGCAAAGTAGAGCTAATGTAAGGTGATACACTCCACTCCATTATTTTGGCTTTGGATATACGGAAATTCACAGGCTGAAATCAAAACGCTGTGGACGGTGGTTTTGAACCCGGACGGAATTGCGGTATTTGTGCCTACCATTTAATATCCAGATTTCCAGACGAAGTCCCTAACAAAAAATTATAAATTAAAAAATTAGAAACATGTTGGACAAGCTGGGTATCGAACCCAGGACTCGTTGATTATTAGCCATGCATTGCTACCATAAGACCACGAGCCCGTCGTTTTTCATAATATAGATAATCGCTGGGTCCTAGGTCGACATTCTGGGACCACGATTATAGTTCCCGGCAACTTATTTACTTTAATTTTTTTTTTACCAGTTACTAATATAAACAACAATTTCATAAAATGATTGAAATATTAATCGAAATTCATTATTATTGATTTTATGCTATAAAGATAATATTTCCTACGCGATTAATTATACTGTTTTGTAAATTACATTTTAATTCAAACACAACATGACGCAATCTGATAATTACTTTCTATAAATTAAATTCATCCGAACCTGAAGCTGAAATTCAATTACACTTGATTAACACTCGCCTTTTGAACGTATTATTAGGGGAGACTTCTATACAATGGAAGGCAATTTGTATTAAGTTGGCTTGAACAGCTAACAAATGAAAATTCACATAGAATTCAATATACTGCACTACCAATCCTGGACCTTGTGATCCATTAAACCAATAATCCCGTTTACCCCTCGTGGGGCATGGGGCGAACACATTTTTGTGTTCATTTCACTGATCCGTCCTTTAACAGGTAGTTGATCAGACTTCTGTGCCCTGCTCGACCGAAACATTTTTTTTTGTTTCCCTGGGATTCGAAGGCAGGACCTCTCGCGCTTAACGCAATGCTAGGCAATACATTTAACCATTTGACTACAGAGACGATTTATAAATATATAATTAAATCTAATAAAGGTAGATAAAACAAATCTAATGACAGTAGATCTTAAAATATTTATTTTTATTTTGATAAAATATTACTAAATTTGCAGCTATCTCATAACAGGTTGAACAGGCAGACAGACAGAGAAACAGAGAGATAAGTCTTAGTGACAGGGATTTCTTTTTGCCCGAAAACGAAACGAAATTATTATAAAATTTAGACTTTAAAAAGAATCAGTTTTCGTAGAGGATCTTAAGAATAATATATTATTAATTCTGAATTCTGACACTTCAAAGTCTGTCAAGATTTCTATGTCAAAACTTAGTTCTCTTGACAGCCGTGTTGTTTTTGAAGACAGGTCGTGTTTTTCTTTGTCGTAGAATTCTTGCGCTGTCTATATGCAAACGAACGGCTTTAATTTATTTGTGGCGCTTTTAAGCCATCATATTGGGCGTCGAAGCGTGTTTTACACAGATTATGCAAATACTCGATTTCTAGAATACTTAAGAGGGCGCTACACGCTTTTTACTACGTGTATAACTAGTATTTTCTCACGCGTTTAATTTGGTATGAAATTACTAGTTCTGCCCAAGTTGAAATGCAAGTTATTTTTTTTTTGCTTGTTTTACAATACGATATATAACTCTTTATTTTCTGATGATTTTTTGCTAGCTTTATACGAACGAAACACTTTAAACGGTTTAAAACGCGAAATACGTGTAGGTACTGTGATGAATGGAGGACAAAGTAACTGACAATTTCGCGGTTTTAACGGTTAAAACGGTTCTATTTAAGTATATACTAAATACTGTCTATAATTTACGCGAGTAGTACACATTTAAGTCAAACACTTTAACGGTTTCTAACGCGATATAACAGCAAGCACACACGGGGAGACTGATGCAAGCTCCGAAGCATCGGGCCGAAGTTAAAAATCATTTTCAAATAAGTTTAAGTAATAGATCGCGTTTTAAACCTTAGTTTTTATAGTATACTTCTTTCGCTAAAAGGCAATCCTAACATTTTCACCTATTCTTATTTATTTTTTTTCTTGTTAACCACGAAAAATATTAATCTCTATGTAGTTATAACTGGATATTAGACGTCACATTTAATAGCAAACAACATATCATGTGTTATAATTACTTATTTGATTCACGTTCCGATACTTTACAACTCAAACTTTTAGCCTCAAACTTGAAACTCTGCTGAGAAACTTCAAAAATACGTACACTCATCACTTTTCGTAAAAGCGGCGTCACGTTACACAAGTTTGAAGTCGTGAGGACGTAAACAGTATTTATCATACCTTTATTGGATACAAATATAATTATAACACGACAAGGTAAACTAAGGATATCACTTCGTTTCCAAATCGACCCTAGAAACTTTGTTGAGTATTTTTAAATCATTAGGACTTGCTACTATTTCAAACTATGAAATGTGAAGAAGAAAAAAAAAAAAAAAAAAAAAAAAAAAAAAAAAAAAAAAAAGTTTGTTTGTTTGTATCGACTCGCTAATCTTAAGAACTACTGGTTCGAATTGAAAAATTATTTTTACTGGTTAGAGCAATTATCGAGGATGGCTATAAAACATCGCGCTGAGACTAACAGGAACGAAGAAACAGCGGAAAATGTAAAAACTGGGAAAATTATTCATCTTTGTAGGTTTCCGATGCGTACGCTGCGGAAATGGTTCAAGATACACAAAAAATATGTATGTGAGAGTGATTCTTCTTTCAATTGTTAAAATAAAATGTCCGATGACGTAGATAGCAGTTTGCAAAATCAATTTTGGATGCCCAAAATAACTCTTCCACGCGGATGAAGTCGCTGACTTAGCTATTTCGATTATATATACCAACCCACGACTTCCCATATAGTTACTCTTGAGTGTGGTCACTTGGTCATTATATTTAGAAAAAAATTCAAGTAATACATCATTAAATAGATAGCAGGAAAATAAAAACTCCGCCCGGGATGCTACGATAAAAGAAACGTCGCTTCGGTTTAATTCTGTCTATTGAATGTCCTAAGCCAAAAGAGGTCGACAGCGCATTTTAGTTTCAAGTTAGTTAATAAGACCTCTTTCCTTATTAAAACTTTCGAAGGGACTATTCACTGCGAGGTGTGGCGGCGAGAACCACTCTACTTGAACAACATATAGGGAATTATGAATGTACTCAAATCTAACTACGCGAAATGATATTATTTAAACTTATTTATGATTTCTTTTTTAGTACGGCCCGACGTTTTGGATGCCAAAACATTTTAAACCGTTAAAAATGTTTTATTTAAATATGTACTACTCGCGTTAGCTACAGACTGTATTTAATAACCTCTGAGTCTAAGTGCTAGAACGTAATTTTAAGTAGTGAATCAAACTATCAATAAGAATAGCACTCGTAAATTAATTTTGATTTATAGCATCTTAATAGAAGCAGTCTAAAAGCACGTAATTGAAAGTAATAATTTATTCAAATATTGAGACTTAGGTAGGGTTTCCAAGCAATTCTGTTATTGAGTACATTTTCAAATATTTTTGTTAAGACAAGCATGGGATCTTGATGGAAGGTGAAATACATCAGCCATCAGCTGCTTTTGGCTTTGAAAGTTAGAAAATTGGGAGATCGAAAGAAGTGCAATTTCGAAACCGCGCACGAAGGGTTCGGTACCATCGATATTTTCGTCACATCATGTATTAGCATGATCAATAAGTTACAATTTATGATATTGAGAAAAGATAGGCCAAAACTTTATACGTTTAGGTACGGAAGTTTAAAAACGAGAATGACTTTGTAAATTTTTCTACCGTACGTATAAAATGCACATAATACCATAATGTAGATTAAAATATTTTGTGAATTATGAGAACGTCTGTGTAATGTCTCAAAACTTATACGATAACATCTATATAAAACCACTTAAACAGGTTGAAACGAGAACATAAGCCACTCGCGTAAACTTCAACTAAAAGACAGGTTGTTTTGGAAGATCTAAGCCTTAATGTAGATATAACAAGACAAGAAAGCTCACTTGTTGGACGGCTTTTGCAATATAAAAAGGCATATGATAATAGGACATGTTTATTAACACGCCGTCGCTTATATTATGTTACTTTCTGATGGACTCGGCGATAACGTGATACAGGTGGAGAAATAAAAAAAACTGTTTCACGGCTTGCTTAGCATATGTTTATCTGACAATTAGATCTTTGTGTGTTTTTGTTACGGACATTGATCATTTCGACACTGTGTGGAGATATGCGTCTTATGTTATGTAATTAGCTGACCGGCAAACGTTATTTTGCCATTTAAAGTATTTCGAAAAAATTTGATTTCCATAAAACGGTTATCAATCATAAAAGATTATTTAGATTATTTAAATAGACTGTTCTCGCGTAAACTAGGGTCAAGTATCACCAACTAAATTTAACAAAATACTAAACAATGTGACCTTCTAACCTCCAAAACGTCTACATAAACGTCGCGTTTCGATTTCAGTCTGTGGATTTCTGAATATCCAAAGCCAAAATAGGCCAACAGCTCATACGGATGGGGTATTTTTCACCTATCATCAAGTGAACCAAATGCCTGTCTTAAAACGTCGGGCCGAAGTAAAAATCATTTTCAAATAAGTTTAACTACTATATGGCGTTTTAAACCGTTAAAGTGTTTTATTTAAAATTGCTTGTCTGTCCTCCTCTATGATAAAAAAAACTTAAAACAAACTAATAAACGCGTTTAAACTATAAACTATTCAAGTGTACTTCCCAGTTACTTATCCACTCCATTACTAACTGGGAAGCGGAAATTGGCATCTTAGGAGAAAAAAGTTTTGCGAACACTGAAACGTCTTCGCAATCAAGACGGCTACGCGTCTGTAAAAAGTTGCAAGCGCAGATTAAATAGCACGTTTTCCGATACTGGCGTGTTTTAAAACGTGCCCTCGGGAGTTTCAACTAGTTTCAATATTCCGCATTTCCATCTCCTGATGAATGTTCATTTGCCTTCGGAGCTCCATCTGCATCATGTGGAATCGCAGATCAATGTTTCACGAGAATTTTCAAAGCTGCATTCGCTAGATCCATTTATTATATACGTATGTATCGGATTTCTTTTCAAGACTCAATAAATTGTACGTGTAACGTTAGTGTAATATTTGTGTAATGTTATACTGTTGGATTAATACAGTTATAATGAAATTTATTTCTAGATTCCATTGCATAAGAATCGTGGCGCCAGCTGTTTCGTTAGTAACGAAACATTTTATTTTTGAATTATTTAAAGTACAATTTTGAAAGGTGAATCCGTTTCCTATTTCGAGCATATAAAAGTTAGTTTGTTTCACTGTTACCCTGATAACAGACAATACTCTTCTTTTTATGAGAGATATGACCTACGTCTACATCTACATCTCTGGACGGTGGTTCGTAGCCCGGACTGAATTTCGATATTCCTACCTACCCACCAGATTTGCAAACGAAGTCGAACGAAACATGTTGTATGGGGTGGGGTTCGAAGCCACGACCCATTGATTATTAGCATACATTGCTACTATTAGACCAACGAGCTTATCAAATTATATTTTTTGTACCTTCGGTATTTGTATCCAGAAACTCTCGCCCTTAATGTATTTCTGGGCAACATTATCTTGAACACGCAAGTTATAATTAATATTACTAGTAGAAAATTTCCTTGCCTTTTTTTTGAGTTTAAGCCTAATTAAGATTTGCTTTTCAGAAAACGATTCAGTATTGAAGTTTACCGAATTAGCATTTAAATAAAACACTTTTAACGGTTTAATTGTGAAGTATGCGAAGCAAGAAATCGTTAACAGTATACATAATCCCTTACATATATATTATAATATATGTAAGGCTGAAGAGTTTGTTTGTTTGAACGTGCTAATCTCTACTAAGTTAAGAACTACTATTTCGAATTGAAAAAATATTTGTATGTTAGTTTGAAGATTTATCAAGAAACGCTAAGACAAAATCTGTACTAATAGAGAAAAAGGAATTGACGAAATAATCCTTGTGGTTTCCGTTACTATTACGCTGCGAAAACGGTTTCAGATACCCAAAAAATATGTATGACAGAATGATTCCTATTTAAATGATCTAAAAAAATAAACGCGACAGTATGTGTCTATCTTTTAAGATTAACAGATTAACTTGCCAAAACGACAGGACGCGGTCGACATCGTGGGTTGTTACCCATTAATTGAATTTATATAGTTGAACAGGAGGTTTACACAAACAAAGTCGCTAACACAGCTGGTATTTATATAGAACTTAATATATTTCCCGTTTTAAACCTCATTAGGATATTTAATAGAATAAAATTTCCTCCACGTTACTTTTGGTAACTGTCTCCCGCTGTCCCATTATGTATACAAAATGGAGCTGAGTTTTACGCATAATTATTACGCTGCGGACAACATCACAATGCAAATGAGATTGTCAACTGTTGGTTGTGTAATATTCACCTGAAAATTACTTTACATGCAAATGCTTTAATCTTCATAATTTCATTGCTTTTTTACTTGACTACGGCAAAACCACAAAGAAGGGTAATGGTTTTGTCGATCCATATTGTATGTATGTATATTAAGTTAGTACGAAAATTAATTTATTTAAAAACGTTTTTATCCTATTATACAGATATATTATTAAAATTATAATCACAGAGGAGCACAGACTGGCATAGAGTCTACACGGACGAACTGAATCTGATTAAATTTTGAAATGAAAAACACAAAATAGTTTTGAATCCGATGGATATTGAACCCAGGATTTGTTAGTTATATTCATACGTTGCTATCAGACCAAAGAGCCCGTCGAATTGGATGTCTAGGATGTCTAGACACTAGAAATGCGTTAATTAGTACAAAACTGGTGGTAAAGGTTTTCAACATTTACAAGCTTTGCCCAGCGCGATACAGCTGTTATTGTGTAGCAAAAAGTGAAATGCAAACCGAAAGCTTTCAAGCCGCTTCTAAAATACAACATAAAAGTTTACAGGCGGAGATTGAAGCACTGAATATTCGCAACGTTTTCGACTAAACATTTTAAGTTTCCAACCCTTTTTGCACTTTTCAGCTTTGTGCACACCCATCGCTGAATGTCCGAGGGCTTTTCTCGTATATTTAAACCGTCGTTTAATAGGTCCAATATCTATTCATAAATGTATAACTCACTATGGGTATGGGCGTTTCAAATTCCGTAATACATAACAAATCATACTATTTGAAAAAAGATCTTAATTTATATTGATAAAAGAGACCCACTATTGAAGGGTCAATACGACTGAACGGCTGAGCGACTGTGGTCACTAATATACTACTATTTCTATACTGAGCTAGTTATCGCCCTAACAGGGATTCGAACTTGCGACCTTTTGATTTCTGTCAAGTTATAAAAAAAAAAAAAAAAAAAAAAAAAAAAAAAAAAAAAAAAAAAAAAAAAAAAAAAAAACCCCCCCCCCCCCCCCCCCCCCCCCCCCCCCCCTTTTTTTCCCCCCCTCCCCTTTTTGAAAAAAACCCCCCCCCAAACCCCCCCCCCCCCCTCCCCCCCCCCCCCCCCCGCAAAAAATTTTTTCAATTTATTTTCGATTTTTAAATTACATTGACTTTATTAACTTGCATCAGTCCTTGATCGAAAGTATCGGAACCTGGGACTTTTCGTGTCTTTTTAGACCGCGAGATATGAGGTATGTATTGTCATATGTGTTGTCTCATTAAAATTGCTAAGGACCTAATTTGCTTAACTTCCCATTGTATTGTTCTTGACGATTTAATGACTTTCATTAATTTAATGACATTGAGGCGGCGTAAAGGTCGTTTATAAATGGTAATTATTCACGCACCCACAGAAACACAATACATGTTAAACATTTAAAGTTATTACGAGTCGAATGAAATGTTAATTGCTTATTATGCTATTTGAAACACATCGTTTGTGTAAGGCCTACAATTAATTTATACATAGCATGGGGTTTATCTAACGATGGGATACCCCAGCTATACATATAACATGTCATAAAATGCGCGTTGACCTGGTTTGGCTTGGACTTTTGTAAATCGACAGACTGACATCGAAACGCAAATGGACAATTCAATTGACAGCTTTTTATCTTTTTAACAATTGCAAAATGCAATAATCGAAACACTGCGTAGGCGATGCCAATAAAATCTACATTCACTCAATTAACCTCACGCGACTATAAAACGGTTTTAAATACGCAATTAAAAATAAAAATGATTAAAGCATTATTTATTGGTATTTAAGGTAACGTATATTGCAATGGTCTGCGAAAATTCGAATCACGATGAAAGACTTTTTTAAATAATTTAACTAAAAATTTACATGATAAAAGAGTACTTAAAACATTACATTTTTCTAAGCCAAAGGTGGACAAACAGCCAGCCGTTTAACATCTCTAACAAGATGTGCTGTCGACATATATTGGATTTTGGATATTCGAAATTCTGCACACTGAAACCGTAACATGATTAAACATCACGGCTATTACATCTGTGGACGGTGGTTCATTTATCCAGGAAGGTTATAAGGCTATGACACATTGCGATGTGACTAATAGAAGCGAAGATACAGCGAGAAATGTGAACAAAACGGGTACGCTGCGAAAACGGTTCAAGATACCTAAAAATTATGTATGAAAAATCATTCTCTTTAAATGATCTAAAAAAATCCGCGACAGTATATATCTTTAAAGATTAACTTACACGAACGATGGGACGCGGATGAAGTCGTGGGTAAAAGCTTAAATTTATAAAGTTGAACACGGAGTTTTGCAAAACCAACCTCGATGCCTAAAATAACTATTCTACGCGGCGAAGTCGCTGACTCAACTAGTAATTAAATAAAAATAGTAAAAACGACTCCAAAGTAGTTATTCTAAGCAAAAACAGATTTAAAAACATATTACTATTACTATGTACTTGAGTACCAGCGAAGGTCTCGTACTGAAATCTTCAACATCAGAAGTTACGCTTCGTTAAATAGTTATCGCTGTACATAATTAATAACTCAAAATTACATACAAAGCATTATTCCCTTTGGCAAACTTATGAAAGGGAATAACTTTGTTTTCTTTGAGTTAGGCTTCAAACCTGATAACCTTAGCATTTATAATGTGACTTTAAAATTGTGTGTGAGTTTTCAATATTCAAGATTTGTTTTTACCGCGTCATTCATTATTAAACAGTTTCCAATGCCTGAAAGTCTGAGTGGATGTTCTTATTATTTATACTTCGCCCTAATACTTAATTACCCAAACATTAAATTGGTAATAAGTGACGCGAAAATACAACCTACAATTCTTAAGTAATGCCATAAAATCATTATCCGACTTCTGTTATAATTGATAAAATAGCAATTAAATTATAACAAAAAGTAGTAACTAAAAATAAGTAAGCCAGATCCCACCTGACCGAGAATGGGGAGATTCATTCGGTCGTCGTCCCTAGCTGCTGGCAAACCCACTCGGAACATTAAAAATATTTATTTTTATTTGGGGACATGGTATCTTCAATAGTAGTGTAACAAAACCACTTTTAACGGGTTAAAACGCGTCATATATTAGTTAATTTATTTTCAACTTATTTTAACTAGGTCCGACGTTTCCGTCTGATGTCTACTGTGCTTAGACTACAGACGATACTCTTGTCAAAAATGTTTAAATATAGATAAAAAAACTATAATTGTTTTCATATAAAAAACATTAGATGGAAACAATGAATGTTCAACGTCAATTTTGGCCTGGTAGAAAGAGAATATTCTGGGTAACGTGATAACATTAAAAACAAAGTTTCAATTGTTTTGTTATTAAATTAGTCGACAAGACGAATCGCCACCAAAATACCAATCACAAAAAGTCAATGGAATGAAACATTTGTATCGCCAATGTATCCCGAAGGATCGACGGGATACAATAAATCATTCGTGTTACGCCGATGTTTATCACGATCTGCCAATAACCTACATACAATATGTGAGAACAATCATATGGAATTGATTAATGTGATGTTTACTAGTTTGTCATTAGTAATATATTTTGGGGCTGCGTGGAAAGTCGAAATTAGCAATTACTTTAACGGTACCTACGTAACACTTAACGTCAATACAATTAAAAACTAAGAACTCTAAATGTACGATAACTAATTCTCACATCAAGGACGTAGAAGGAAAGCGAATGAGAAGAATTGGCAAGAAACTCGCCGCCACTCATTCTATTGCCAAGTTTAATTTTACAATCTTAAATTATATACATTTTTCTTTTTCTAACAAGAAACCCCAAACTCCAAGCATTACTATCCTTTAAATATTGATTTACTTTCTCATTACCATTTCCAAGTAGTATTTGTTTAATTAAAAAAAGAATAGATGGTGCTAATTATTATTTGCTTTCTTTCGATATTAAATAAAAGCAAAGCATAGGATCCGGGAGATTTTCTGTAACGTACGACCAAATTACAACAGATTATAAAACTTTAAGTATAGTTTTTACTGCATTAAGATAAATTCTTAGACCCTGTTCTATGATCACATATCACAAACACATATGGGTTCGGACTGAGTTACAGAAGATGAGATCAAAGAACTACAGATGGAAAAAATAATAAGATTCTGCAAGCAAACCGGAAGGTTTGAAGGGGACACGGGGAGAGTTGGATGACCCAAAACCTCTACAAGGAGGAAATGGGGAAATGGGTGAAATGGTCAGCTGATAACGTGGACTGGTCACTCGTCCTCAGGTGTCCCCGAAAGAAAATAAAAAATAATGATCAGGTTGAATAGAATCATTGCTCTGGGAAGTAGAGAGACCATATTTAACTGGATATTCTATTGACGGGCTCGATGGTCTAATGGTAGCAATGTTTGGCTAATAATCAACGGGTCGTGGTGTCGATTCCTACCAACAACATGTTTATCATCTATTGATCATTTTTCTAAAACATGTTGGACTTCGCGGAATATCGAAATTCCGTTCACATAAGAAAAAACCGTGAAGTTTAATCGCGTTTCAATTTGTAACCTGGACTTCCGAATATTCAAAGCCAAAATAGATCGACAGCGCATCTTGTCGGGGTATATCGAGTGAATTCCACGCTGTCTGTCCTCCTCTCACATGAAAATTAAAAAGAACTATGTTTCAATACTTCGTTTAATGGATATCTACATCCTCCAATATAATTCTAAAGCAAGTAAAAATTACAAACAAAGCGGAGAGTTATAGCTCTCTATTCTGAGCGTTTAAGTGAAAACAGACTAGCAAAAGGAGGATTTATGTGTAACAGTTACATATCTGTTACGTTAATGTAATTCATGGCGGAACGAATTAAGCCGGATCCAAGTAGGTTGATTTACACTAACCAGATGTAGATGGACTAATACTCTCTCCGAATGCAGTTTCTGTTCGTTTTGTAAGTGTTCTCGGTGGTTAAAAAATATTACGGCTTCCGTTGACTAGACGGCAAACTTTGAATTCCTCTTTGTGTAATCTTCATTGTAATCATTAAATAACAATTGTAATGTATGGGACCACCGGGTCCAGCATAGATATACTTAAATGTATATTTTTTCGGTAGCGTGTTGGTGTTTGTATGAAACGTCTTGATATTTAATATTAATATTGAAATTTCGTTCAGTTCACATACCGCCGTCCACAAATGGAAAAGCAGTTAAGTGTAATCGCATTTTGGTTTTAGTCTGTGAATTTCTGAATGTCAAAGGTCAAAACGGTCGGCAGCGCATCTAGTGAAATTAATGCTTTTTACAATTTAAACCGCGAAATATTAGTTAACTTATTATTTCATTTATTTTAACTACGGTCCGACGTTACGGGTGCTTTGCAGCAGCCTAACATCACTGTTCCAAACCGTTAAAAGTATTCTATTGTATTCAACTTTCTATCCTTTGGCTAAAACCCATTTGAATGATTACACAAATTTTTTGTATGTAGCATTGTAAACATACGCTATTATTAATTTATATTTTGGCAGGCATTAAATTATTATTGATAATAAGGTTCAGAAAACAATTAAGTACCTATTTAAATAAAACTCTTTAACGGTTTATAACGCGATACTAAACTTGTTTGAAAATGATTTTGACTTTAATAATTAACTACGGCTCGATGTTGCGGACGTTTTGCCGTCATGACTGCTGCATTTAAAAATAATTTTCAAACAAGTTAAACTAAAATATATCGCGTTTTAAACCGTTAAAGTGTTTTATTTAAATGTGTACTACTCGCGTAAACAACAGACAGTATTAAATTAAGTACCTCCTTTTTAAGTTCTGAATGTATTATTAAAATTACGTCCATCTAAATGAGCAGATAAATGAACCATTTTCATCAAGATATCATTATAAGTCGGATTCGAAAGTTGTTATAATGCATAATTGATATGAATAAATATTTCGGCAAGATCAAAGGCCAAAACTATATTATTTTATGATTTCGCCGTAAAAGGTATTCAATTAGTATTTTTTTTATTTATTTATTGGACATTTATGTTGCCTCCGAAAACCAGGTCAAAGGGACAAACCTGTTTTTAATGAACTTAAAACTAAATCGGTTTAATATTTTAACGGATAATTGAAAAGAATTTCGTGGGAAGTTGGATTACGACTGCTTAAAGATTATGTAAATATTTATTGGAGGAAATACCCGTATTTCATGATGGTACAAATTAGACGTTTAGATCGAGTCAATCAAAGGTTTTATTACAAAAAGCATAACAATAAAAGTTTAAATAAAACACTTTAACGGTTTAAAACGCGATATATTAGTTAAACTTATTTGAAAATGATTTTTAAGCAGCCGAAACGTCGAGCCGAAGTTTAAAATCATTTCCAAATAAGTTTAACTAATATATCGCGTTTTAAACCGTTCAAGTGTTTTGTTTAAATGTGTACTACTCGCGTAAAGTATAGACAGTATATAACAATAAAAGTAATATACTATGACTAATGTAGGTAGTTTGACAATTGCCATTAGAAATAGTGCTCGTTTGTATCGATTATATACGCGATTTGTTTTCTTGATTACTTATATAACATTTTAATCTAAACAACTCGTTTTTTTAATAATATTTTCACTTCCAATTATAAAAAATAAATACATTAATAATTTAATAAAGGTACCTCATAACAATATTATCTATTTTATAAGGTTATTTAGGTCGCTAGGCACTTTACTAAGTGTGCGGTAGCCGTAAATAAAAAGTATGCAGGGTGTTATTCATAGTACGTAACAAAAAATTATATAGCTGTGAACTTTTCCATCCTATATGAGTCTGAATCTACCCAACTAGGCACTGCAACGCCCGCGCCGGTAGATCTCGCTAATATCACTCGGTAGATTCGAATAGACGACTCCGCAAGGACTATTCTGTAGTCATAGCAAAGTGTATAGCGTGTGGTTAGTAAATATAGAAATGAAAGGAGAGCTAAAAAGCACACTTTGATTTCCATGTAAACAGAACGCGCTCAAACGCGTTCAGAACATCCCGAGGTCGCGTTTTATTGTTCCCAGTTCCCACTAGCGAGCTTTATATGTCTGGACTATGTGCGTGGAAGAGTGATGGCTTTTTAATGTTCTATGTCAACGTTTGGCCTTTTGAAAACTATGTATTATGAAATCACTCGAATCTTTCCACATGTCTTGCGCAAGTCATTTCTCAATCGATACAGAATTGGGTAAACAAACGGCCGCAATTCGTCACTAGTATAATATTGTTCTAGAAGGAATTGTGAGCTGGTGGTATGATTTCCTATAATGCAATGAAGTAACACATCTTAAGATCATTTCAATTCAGATTTCGTTTAAAATTACCTAGAAGAAATAATGCCGATCTTATGTGACTCTTTTACAAATAATTGTAAATCGGAAACATCTAAGTACTTGGAATCAAAAGTTAGTTCATGTGTGGGTACATTATTTCATTCACATTTTACATGAAGCTTACTTTTTCTATGTGAACAGCAATAACTACCGTTCTTTATATTTTACTATGAATATGAAATACAATTTTGTCATTTTAAAATGCAATCTGTCAAAAGTTTGGTTCGTCAATGTAAAATAAAATATTAAAATAAATTATTAATAATGTTTATATTTTTTTTTACAACTTGTTCGCTCAATTGATTAGCAACAGCATGGAACGCTGACGATGCCAGTTCAAGTCCTGCCTGAGTTGAATTTATTATATATATATATATTTATTTATTTCATTTAATTTAATAATGTTTATTCACTTAAACTTCATAGCAATTCTCAAAGATATAATTCGCATTATTCGTAATAAACTCTATTAAAAAATAACTGCCCCCCGCTTTTTCGAGAGCCCGTATGTTAACCAAGGATTATCTTTCAATTAAGACTGCAATTTCCTTTTGTAATCGCTACTGTTGAAGAGATAATATTCGAATTAACGATATCAGTAGGAGGGCAAGGCTACAACCTTCGCTTCTTGAAACCACTGGGCCAAATGATGTCAGCGAGAAAAATATACAAAAATACTTCTCGGTCAGTAATAATCTAAAACTATATATACTGTCTGTAGTTTACGCGAGTACTACACATTTAATTACAAATATTTAACGGTTTAAAACGCGATATATATTAGTGAAACTTATTTGATAATTATTTTAACTACGGCCCAACGTTTCAACCAGTGACCACCGGCTGTCGTCTTTTAGAGTTTTATTTAAAAAATCTAAAACTAGTTTTTTCTCACTGTCGAGTATTCTCAAAGGTAAAAAACGAATATATATCGCGTTTTAAACCGTTTTATTTCAAAAATCTAAACCTATGTTTACAGTGTCGAGTATTCTCGAAGGTATAAGATCAATAAGCTGTAATCCAAATGGGAGCCAAACAATCAAAGATAACTGAGACAATAATGGATGGTATGAATAAAATATCCTTATAGCATTACGTATTCCATTACTTTGCCGTTGCGAGAATACTGCGCTGATCTACCACATTGTTCACGAATCGCTCCTACTTTAGTACAAATGCGTGCTCCTATTTCGCAAAGCACCTTACACACAGCGAACATTTGTGTTGTCGCGAGTTTTAATCCGCAAGGAGCATAAGAAATGGATTACTTTATTATTTAAAATTTTGTATATTATAAAGAGGCTAGTGAAGATATGGAGAACGAGTATTGTATTGACTTATGTGATTGTAGTAATCTTGTTAATTGATGTCTGCTAATAAGAGTTATTATTTGTCGTTGATATATGGGGTATTACTTGCGTAAAGCATTATCTGTACTAATATATAAATCTGAAGAGTTTGTTTGTTTGAACGCGCTAATGTCAGGAACTACTGCTCGGTGGCGAAGAAACAGCAGGAAATGTAGGACATTAATAAATGTGTGAATCGCCATGTTCCATGAATAGGCGATAATATAAAGGTTCTATTTAATTTCCCTTAGTCCTACAAATATTATTTGAGGACTAGTTATAAACTCTTGTTATTACTGTATTTATTAACCATAAATGCAGTTACACCTAGAGGAGATCAATCATAAAACAAACCTGCTGCCAAACGTGATACGGGAAGCGGTATGCGACTAGCGCTGCAGCAATGGTGTGTACAGTGGGCAGTAGCAAGCCGAAAGCCGCTGCAACTGGTGCGCCCACGGGCAGTAAGGCATATGCCGCGAAAACTGCCCACACGACATGAGCGGCGCCTTCAACAGCCGCGCCCGGGCTCCAGGCGGGCAGTGTGGCAGCGAGAGCGACCCCGCCGCCTGCTAGAGCCAACCAGCAAGCCCGTGGGAGCCGCCGTTCTGGTGTCACACCACCGGCTCGGCCGCACCACCAAGCCAAGCCGCCGCAGAGCACAGCATGTGCGCTTAGTACCCCGACCTAAAAATAAATTATTAAGTCTTAACAATTTTAAAAATTCTTGTCTTACTAACAGTATTATCTTTTAAATATGATATTCTGTATTAACTACCATTGATCTCTATACTTTTTATAATTCGAATGACACGATTTGACACTTGATGGAAATAGTACTCCAGCCAAATAACATCTAAGTTAAATACGCTGGTGTCCTGTTTTGATGACTGTATTCATGCCTAAAGTCAACATTTTCTAGAGGAGGTTGAAGAGGCTTTGGTATAATTATAATTGATGGTAAAAACCTGGAACTGGTGGGAATCCTTGGATTATAAGAAGCCCTACAAACTAGCTCTCGGGACTGACCTGTGGTGCTCGACGCCAGCCCCTCGTAGCGTCGACAGCGGCCAGGGCAGCAGCCAGTGCAGCCCACAACGCCAGAGCCGAGCCCACCGAAGTGCGCTGCAGCTTACACGCGTACCGTGCGTACAGTTCCTCTAGTTCAGCGGACTCGAAGCGGCGGCGCGCGAGCAGGCGAGCCAGGGGCCCGCGCGCCGACATCGCTTTCACCGCGTGGTCCATGCTGCCTCACCTCGCCCGGGACGACTGCCGAAACCCCTGCCGCTTCATCCTGTCACAGAATATAACTGTTAAAGAGGTGCTGCAACCGAGATAACTATCGTCAACGAATACTTTGACTATGCAGTGTTATTGCCAAATTTCAGTTTTAGTTTTTACACGACAGGTAGATATTTATAAGGAAGAAAAATTTTTATAAGAAATCGCTTTCAGTTAATGCTCGAAACCGCATTCCATACAAACTTTTATTACATGATTACATTTGATATTTTTTTACAACTGATTTTAAACCAATTAATTTTATAAACCATTTTTAACGATTTTAAACGTTAACCAATAGAATATAACTAATAACGAAATATATAAATAACGTAACATTATTGAACCTACAATCCACAATTGAAATTCTGTGCAGTTACCGTCATGGGGGACTTTAAACCACCAACCCGAACTGCGGTAAAAACTATTAAAAAGTGTTTTATTCAAATGTGTAATACTCGAGTAAACTACGGGCGGTATCCACTTAGTCGTTTCCAAATAAAATAACGTTGCAAGACAGAACTTTTCTCCGCCCTAAAATAAGCCATATATACGAAATTGTAACATCCACAAAGCGGTACTTAATCATCTGACTGAAAAACCGAGGGATCTCTAAATTGGTTAATTTCAAACGGTAACTCGGCATACGGCATGAGCATAGACTATAATTAAACCATGACGAAATACACTATTACTTGGGTAATGCACTTATTACTTACTTAAATATATATACACACAATAAAAGTAATTTTAGAAAAATAATTGTCCTCTAGCACATTTCTACGTCCTCTTCACGGTGTGAATAATATCAGTTTATTGATTCCCCGAGATTCGAAGCCAGGATCTCTCGTGTGTTTAACAATTATGCCAGTATTAAAAATACTAATTTAAAACTGAACTAAATAATGTGGCTTCAATAAGAATCCTTCATATCTCACAGAAAGAGAGAGAGAAAGTAAAACATAAATAATACAAGAAACGAAATTTAGAATATTTTTAAAACTTTTATTTATTCACTAAATTCGATCCGGCCTACATACGATGTGCGTCATTATTTAAAACAACGCTATCGTCTACGAAGTCTCTAAATATTTGAGATAAAATGGAACAGGTCACCCAATTCAATAAAGCACTTTTTATGCTTTATAACGTAAAATATATTATTTAACTTATTATTAAAACGTTAGAGATGCTTCGCAGGAGCCGTAAAGTAACTAATATATTTTACTTTAATCCGTTAAAAGCGTTTATTTAAATGTGTTCTACTTAAATACTGTCTATAGTTTACGCGAGTAGTACAGTAGTACAATTTAAAAAAACACTTTAGCGGTTTAACGGTTTAAAACGCGATTTATAAGTTAAACATATTTGAAAATGATTTTTAACTTCAGCCCGACGTTTCGTTGTCTCTCCGTGACCACGGCTGCTGCAAAGCATCCGAAACGTCGGGCCGAAGTTAAAAATCATTTTCAAATAAGTTTAACTAATATATCGCGTTTTAAACCATTAGTGTTTTATTTAAATGTGTTTATTCTTTTATTCAAACTGAAATTCATAGAGACAAAAAAAATATATATGAGTCGCAGTGGCTCTATATATAACACATCAAAACTTTCCGATACTGTATAATTATGTTTATACCATATATGTACATCAGTAGATGACATTAAAGAACTACAGATGGAAAAAAATAATAAGATTCTGCAAGCAAACCGGAAGGTTTGAAGGGGACACGGGAAGAGTTGGATGACCCAATCCTCTGCAAGGAGGAAATTGGGAAATGGGTGAAATGGTCAGCGGATAACGTGGACTGAACACCCGTCCTGTCAAGGGTGTCCCCGATAGAAAATACTAATATATGTACTTACATATATTTTCAGGCACCTTATGTACTGAATTACTACAATGACCATTTAAGATTTGAGGAATAATAAAAGTGGATTTAAGAACCTACAAATTTAAATACACTTATATATAAAAGCTTAAATTGGAAAAACAAAAGAAGGACTTCCGAAATCAAATAAGTTTTTATAGCAATTTTTATAGTGTTTTCCCCAATAAGACCTTGTAAGGCAGAATATATAAGAGAGGACGGAGAAGAGAATAAATATTACATAATATTATGAATATATGTGTCAAGCAATAAAATAGACGTCAGGAAGACAGGCCACTCATACGAGTATATTACATTCAGGTAAAGGAAAAACTTACATTATCAATAAAAAATATTTGCGAGTAAAATTTGTGGAAGTGAATAGCTAGAACAATTTTGTATATTTACTTAAGTAATCTCAATAATGATTGTCTGTGAATACTTACATATTTGATATAATATGGAAAAATATTTACTTGAAGCAGGGATTAAGGAAATGTGAAAATATATTTTCCGTGTACAAGGCGGAGACATATATCTCTATTTCCGTTTCACCGATATTTTGTATTATTACAAACTATTACCAATATTTAAAGGCAAAATAGTGCGACAGCGCATTTTCATGGTGTGTATATAATATGTTTTTTCATTAAGTAAATCCCAAGTGTTTGCTCTCTCTTTCATAAAAAAGCAGTATCGTCAGTAGACGTAGATTCGATTCCTATCGAGTTTCATTTATTTCTTTATATCAATGTACATATTGTTTAAACATGTTAGACTTCGCTTGGAAAACGTGGATATTCAATCAAAACTGAGAGATGAAAAAGTCATGATAATATAAATCCGCGATCATGTTATAATCTATGGATTTCCGAATGAATTGCCAGAATAGATCGACCGCGCATCTCGTTTAGATGTCACGAGGTATTTCACCTCTTCTCAGTCATAAAATAGACACTTGAAAACTTTAATCGTTTTCAGATGTGATGACATTATAATAAAAAAATCAAAAAAACAATGCTAAGCAATGTGTTATAACTGAAACACCATTATATAAGATTATCTATTTTTAAAAGATATCTTGTTCATTTCCGTTTGATAAATACATAAACTTATTTCTAGATGAAAAAAACAGTTCCCCGAAATACCTAGGCTTTCAAACCCCGAAAAAGAATGCTCATAAACACTTGATTGATTTATTTCATCTTGGTACTCGCAAGTGCCATAATTTATTGGTAACAATGCAAAGAACGGCCATAAAATCAAACGTTACGTCTCGCCGAACTGAATTAGAGATAACACATGAAACAGCCGACCGTTAAGAGGAAGATAGCTTTATCTTTATTCAAATTAATGATGCTGATGAACGGAAGCAACTCAAATTCTTCATAACATATTAAGAGTTCAATCTATTTTCGATCTAAGAAAAGTCTTGAAAGAAACTCGAACTCACGACTTCAGCATTGTGTGCTATTGCTCTCCATCCTCATCATCCAAGCTGAAGAGTTTGTTTGTATTTTTTTCATTTCAACGTGCTAATATCAGGAAGTACTGGTTATTTAAATAACACTTAAACGGTTTAAAAGGCGATATATTAGTTAAACTATTTGAAAAGATTTTTAACTTCGGCCCGCGTTTCGGATGCTTTGCAGCAGTGGTCACGGGGAGAGCCGTTAAAGTTTTTATTTAAATGTGTACTACTCGGTAAACTATAAATATTTAACTACTGGTTATACTAATACTAATCGAAAAATTCTTGTGTTGGTTAAAGTATTAATCGAGGAAGGCTATACCTAGGCTATAAAACAGCGCTGTGTAAGCAAAACCGCCATGTAATAGTTATTTTTATTTTAAGTTATCTATGAGAGAGATCAATGAACTTCATCTCTTCTTAACAAAAGATAATAAATATATATGACCATGCTATTTGAAATAAATTATAATTAATGGATATAGCGAAAACTTTTAAAGAAATCTTGTTTTTTTTTGTAACATAAATCAACGACAGTCAGTTCCTTGACAATAATCTACTAACAAACGGCTTTTTAACTAATTCGTTTACTTTCATATAAGGTAATCATTTACCACATGTACTTGTTTTACGCGAGTACACATTTAACAAATATATTTAACTGTTTAAAACGTAAGACATCGGTTAAAACAAATCCAAAATATTTTGTGTTTCAAACTTCTTTATTCTTTATAAAGAAACAAATGTACATTGCATATTCATACAGTCGCATTTAAACTTCCTCAACTTTGCGACAAAAATAGTCTTTGTAAACACGATGTCGTACTCGTTTTGAGGAGACGCCGGGACAAATAAATAGTTCCGAGGCAACTTTCAGTGGAGGAAGGGGGGAGGGGTTCACGGTCGCCGGGTCAATAAACCCAGTGGATATTGTGGCATAGACAGATGAGTCGCGAAAACGTCGCGGCGCACGCTGTTGTCGACTTTTATATAGGCCTCTCGAAAATAATAAAATTCATTCACTAAAGCCTTTGACGGTCCCGGTCGTTTCACATAAAGGCCTTTAAATTATAGCGAGTATCTAATATGTATGTATATATGTAGCACAAAATTGTAGATGTTACCGTCAAATTAAAATACTGATACTTTAAAAACGATTTGCACACAACCGTATTATCTAGAATCTAGATAGATGAAAATCGTAAAAATGAACGGAGATCGAATCTTCGACTTTTCGTGCACAGAACACTGAAGTAATATTTTTAAACTTTCAGTATTGAAAGCATTAATATTTTTCACATATAAGGAAGGCAAAAAATAAGGACACCGTAGCTCAATTGGTAGGCAGCGCGGAATATGGATGCCACTTCTCCCTGTTCGTGTCCTACCCCGGTCTAAAATTGAAACTTAAATCGATTTTGAATTTTACCAGCATTTTTACCCACACGCAAAAACCAGAAAATCATTTATTTTATTTTGTTTATTCCTAGAAGGGTCCCAAACTTTACCCGTGCTTTCGTAGCTATAGGCAAATTCTACTCGGAATAATAAGAGGGGCGGATTGAGGGAAAACAAGGATTACTTAAGGACCTACTCCATAACCCCAGTTTTTATTTTAATTTTAGCCTTGTATGTAGTACTGTTAGTCTTGTATGTATGTACATGATTGTGTTCTTCATATTTAACCCGAGCTAAACGTTTTTTTTTAAATACAGTTATGAAGATGAGATAAGATTATCTGTAGTTGTCGTGACTTGTTCACATTTCAAAACACTTTTAACGGTTTAAAACGCTAAAACTATGTATTTTAACTTCAGTCCAATGTTTTGGGCGCTATGCAGTAGCCGTGGTCACGGGGCGAAAAGAGATGACGATAGCGTAAATTTTGATGTACAAGTACAAAAAAAAACTAGTACTTTGCTCAATTCCTGATACGTTTAGTTTTTATAAACCTATGTCTAACAAGTGCTCTCAATTAAGTAAAACGTGGTAAAAAAAAACTACATGCACAAGAACTGAAAAATTTACACGTTATCATTTGTGCCAATACAAATTGGCCAGAATAGAAGCCTATACTTATAAATTTTATATTTATATATAAATTATTTATTTATTATTGTAGATCACAGATTATAAATAGCTTTTGACAGAATGAAGTCCGTCGACGCGGCGAGTGTAATAAATTCATTGAAATAATTAATCATTAAACGGTCTGCATGGGTATGATATCATCTCTACAACAATATTGTGTAAATTGTGTACCGACACACAATAAGATGGCTACGGCTATAGACCATGCTCTTCAATAAAGTGTCTTCGCTGTTTCGGAAATATTTTTTACGTTATGTCTCGCGGACTCGACTACAATTCACGAAGTATTTGCATGAATTTCAGGCGATGTGTGTGATTTTATGATACAGGAAGATAGGCAAGCATTAATTATTAACCATACATTGCTATTACACCAACTAGCACATCAACATTTATTGTGTATTTGCTTTTTTTTAAAGAATATAGTCCCAGATCGAAATTTCGAAATAGGTGCTATCACCCCCGTGCCTGGTAGAAGCAAGTTAAATGTTATCACCACTAATAACGCGACGGTAGTCGTTAAAACCCACCTATCTACACTTAGCAGCGTGGTAGGTCTTCAAACCATCTTGTATGCGGGATTTTCGCCCTGGAGTGGGACGAGAAAAATGAACGAAAGATATATGTGGAACGCAACTAAGTTATTAAGTCCCAAACAAAACTTCAAAGAGCATATATTCGACTCTGTTAGATACATTACAATAACAATGAATAATTATTATTAGACATAATAAAGACATTTGAAATATCAACATAATTAATGGATTGATTCCAAACGACACCTAACAAGATGAATAGTCGTGAACACAAGACAATTATTATTGTTTATCGTCATCAAATATAAAGGGTTATTGCTTTATTATGTACTAACTAAGATATATTTACATCCTATCAGTGATTATGAAGCAGGATAATTTATAACTGTTTCGTTTTAATCTCGTTATACCCCACTTAACCTACCAGCCTAGTCCCGTGCAGGTTTGCTAAGACTTCCAAAATTAAATCAGTGATGATCTTCGGAACTGGCATCTATCGTTCTTGCCGCAGCGCGAGGGTCATGGCACCTTCGAACTCCGGTTTATTTAAAGAAGAAAACTACTTCGATTCGAAAACGAGAGTTTATGATATGCAGTCGAGTTCACTAACCACAATACTCATGAGGCAGTTACGTTCTTTAATTTTTACATAGACTTCGCGCGGTCTATTGTGTGAGAGCATAACAAGCTCAGACGTTGGAGACTAATACTATAACGTAAAAGAATATAGAAATACATGTAACATCAATCTAGACGCTTTTGACCCATTTTGGCTTTGGATATTCGGAAATCTACAGACTAAAACGGAACGCGCTTAAATTCACGGCCTTTTCATCGGTAGATAGTGTTTCGTAGCGCGGACGGAATTATGATACATGTGATATGTAATTGAATATCTAAGACGAAGTTCAACATGTACCCGACCGAACCCACGACCCAGTGATTTCTAGCCATACGATACCATTACACCAACTAGCCCGTTACATACATTTTCCCTTGTCTCGTGTAGTCAAGTAGAAAAGCTCGCACCGATCCGTCATCCAGAAACAAGCGGACAACGAAAATAGACTGTCACCTCGAAATATGAATAAATAGCCCGGCTATTTACAACATTACGCGCACCTTACATCGGCTGCGACTGGAATAATCTACTTATCGCTGTAATATCATTACTAGGCAGACGGTAATGCTTCCACGGCGCGTCTACCTTCGGAAACCCTGAGTACTTTAAAATACCTGTAAAACCGCTGAGCAGTTTTTAAAATAATTAGCTCTAGCGGACGAAAGACGGCTCCTATTTAGTGTTCCGTAAAGGGTAAATATGGGTATATAATATAGCCGTGCCGCTTATAATACAACTATTGATGAGATACTGTCGGTAGTGCACGGGAGTGTGTACTACATAAATAAAAACCTTTTACTTTTTAAACCGTTAAAGTGTTTTATTTAAACTATTTATGAAATTTGTATTTCTGTTGGAAGTATAATAAATAAATATTACAGAGGATTAAACAATTTTAAAAATAGTTTTCGCCTTTCACCTCTCATTTCTGATAAGATGGAAAGAGGTAGACATTTAAAACAATAAACCGGCCTCAGTCGCACTTCGCCGCTATTTAAAAAACTAAATGTGCTTTCGCGATGACCTGCGATAGAGTATTTCTGTTGATCTTCTAGGTACCTATATCAGAGGTGCACAGACCGCGGCCCGCCGGTCGAATACTAGTGGCCCGACGACAGCAAAAATAATACTCAAATTAATAGATATTTTTTCAATTTCAATACATCAATTCTTAATTGTCATCATTCATGAAGTCTGTGCATAGCTGCTATATATATATATATATCCTTATTTGTACTGAACTGTACAGATTAGGTTCTCCTATTGCTAACCATAAACAAAGGATACACGTCGTGGCCTACAATTAGCAATTACTAATTGTATAACTAGTGGCGAAGTTAAAGAGAATAAATCTCATAATAGCAACGTGTTCATTAGATGTATTTGCGAGAATAACTAACTGTTGACCCATTTTCTTCAATGCTTCTCTCTCAATCGAACCTAATTAAAACATTTTGTAGTCACAGAGACTAACGCCATTCGTAGTGGCCGAGGTATTGTGTGTTGTTGACTGTTGCTAATTGGTTTTTAAGACAATTCGTTGTGAGACCTCGTTCATCTTGACAAACGCGTAACGTGAATGTATTAGAATAAAGTATGAATCAAAATATATAGTAAATAAGTGAAGAGGCAACTGAAAGATTTAAAGATATTTTTTTAAACATTAAAGAAATGTATTAGGGACATTTTTAAAGGTGGCATTATATTACTGACTGGAACTGGACTGATAAGATTTAATAATTTTTTTTTACCAGTCACAGGGACCACTGTGGCGATTTCCACCATCGGTGTTTTATCACTCGGACGGAATTTCGACGACGAAGTCTATCATATTGCCGATGAGAATAAAAAGGAAACGTTGGTTAAAATCAATATAAATTCTGTCTGTAGTTTACGCGAGGAGTACACAATTAATTGAACACTTTAACGGTTTAAAACGCGATATATTTTAGTTAAACTTGTTTGAAAATAATTTTTAACTACGGCCCGACGTTTCGGATGCTTTGCAGCAGTCGTGGTCGCGAGGAGTCTAAAGAAGGAGGATGTCTCTGACGTCCAAGTAAAAAATAATTTCATCAACACAAATCAATAGTAATATATTTAATCAAATACTTAAATGAAAATTTTATTGTCCTTTTAATATACTAGTACTTATAAATATAATATAAATCATTAACGTAAAGCAGGATGATAGTGGTGTTTTAGTTGTATATTTATTGGAAATATTTACTAAAATAAGTGCTTGGTTACGTACGAATACCATTGTTTCCGGTATTCGAGCTACAAATCACATTAAAGTGCGTTTAACCTCCAGAATTAAACAGAAACACAGGTGCATGCGATGTTCTTTGAACATCACAGAGTTACGAATCGAAAACAACATTCGATTTGAGCGGATAATACATTTTCTGTATCGAAATAGTTTGGCCCTTGGCAAATTCATTCAAGGTACGATTACATCTTTGGAAGCTGAACATTTGGGATGAAACCTTGCTCGTGGAATCTAGATATAACGGGAGTTCATCTCTTTAAAAGTATAAATAAAATATAATAACCAGATAGATTTATAAAATTTAAAAACAAATTGAATTTATTTTACTAACGACTCGGACAGGACTTGAACCGGCATCGTCATCGTCCGTGCTGTTGCTCTAACCAATTGAGCTACCGAATCAACTTTAAAATATACATGTGAAAAATATTAAAGTTTTCAAACGTTAGATCGATAAATGTAAAATTAGTAAATTTAAAGTATTCTCTGTAGTCAACGTGAGAAATACACATTTAAAACACTTTTTACCGGTTTTAAACGTGAAATATATCAATTATCTTATTTACAAGTCACTCCCGTAACCAGCGCTGCTGCTAAGCAACCGAAGCGTCAGACTGTAGTTAAAATAAATTGTAAATAAGTTAACTAATAGATTTTGCGTTTTGAATTCAAATATTTTCTTTAATACCTATACATATACAGTATAATGTATACATCCCGACAAGGTGTTTTCGTCTATCAGTTTTATTTTATTTTCTGAAATAATTAACAAAAAACAAACTCTGACGTAATATTACACTCGTAATATTAATAGTTACTACGACTTTTATATGCCTCATGAAATTTTTAAAGCTTGTCACTCATATATTTTTAAATAAATGTATGTTTATCAAAATTAATGTCTATACACGCAGCGAACAAAGCCGAGTCTATACATGTATCTATAGTAGACTTTACTTTGTTGTAAAACCGTGAAGCTCTCCAGTACTAAGAGTACAGTTGTCATGGAATAATGCAGCTCGTTTTGATTAAAACGGCGGCGCTCAAATAACAGCGGGCCTCGTGCGAATGGGAAAACCTTACCTCCCCAAGAACGCAGAAAAGCGTTTCAGAATTTAAATAAGGCATCTGAGTGACTCGTTGGTCCAATGGTAGCAATATAGGACTAGTAATTTATTATTTATTTATTTATTGTGTAATCAAAGGATTGTGGGTTGCTAAAGCATAATACACTACGTCTGGAAAATCTAGACATTACATGGGCAGTGGATACCTCGTACGTACACGAGGAACATCTAAATTTCTTCCGGGTGACGGTCCATAGATAAAAAAGCCGTGAAATGTAAATCCGTGGTTCGTTTTCAGTCTGTCACCTTCTAAAGGAACACCTAGCTTGTCTGCCCTCTTCATTCATAAAAATTCAACAAATCCTGGCCAACAAAAAAACTAGACGAAGCCTAGAAACTGTGGATGTTGAAACCATTTATTACGCGAAGGAATTAAGAAATGCACGTACTTAATCGTGTTCAAAGTGAAGAGCGGTATCGTAAAATTTTAAGTGGCCATTCTGGTTGTCCAACGGTCAGCGTACATAGTGCGTTTACTTTACAGAGTTTTAGACTTTGGACACAATAACATTAATCACTAAAGTAATTATTAGCGTTGAATACAAAATAATTTGTTTAAATATTGCAAGAAGTGGTTTATTTTACCGGGGAAGCATATATGTATATATTATATAGTTTCGGCCTGGTAAACTTGCCTATGCCAAAGATCGCTCAGGTGATCAAACACAGAAATATCTATGTCTGCAACTCCACGCACGTAATTACATTTCCTCTTAACGTATTTGTACCACTGTAATAATACCGTACCTACAATAATACATATCTATAATAATTGTTGTATAAGAGAGTGGTACACGAGATTCATTAACCAAGAGCTAGGTCTATGGTTCGATCCGCGGTGATGAACTTACAACTTGTACGTACAGTGTACAGGACATTATGTAACTCTTTCCGACCCGTTTTTAACAATTATAATAAATCGCCATATTTGGCATCAGTATAATAATGGTAAGTAAGAAATATGATTACAATAAAATATTTAATAACATTTGAAAAGGGGTCTTGCGTAAAGACTCTACTGAAAAACACTGTTGTTTTATTCAATTTTGTTTCGTATTTCTGAAATTGTTTTCGACTTACCTCCATCGTAAATAGATGGAGTCATCAGATGTTAAGCGTTCCTCGTAAAGACGTGATGGCGAAGTATTAACTGAATAATAATTCACGACATTAATATCCAAACCCCAGCCGAAACAACAGAAGCCATTGGCAATGAAACTTCATCATTAACAAAGAAAATCTTTACTTAGTTTGGACTTCGAGTTCTCGTCAAAAGTGTGTTTATCATTAAACATTGTTGTTCTCTTAACGACTCATATATTTACAGGCTTATCGAGTACAGCCTATTCAAACACAATGCTTAAAGATAGAGATGGGTCAAGCGTGGTTTAAAACGAAGCCGAATTTGACTTTGAGCGAAGTAATTTATTTAAATTCAACGGACAGTCGAAGTTCGGTTTAATAAATAAATTTTTATACAGACACTTCTTACCTTTCAGTGGCTTGTAAGTTATCTATTAATAGTTAGTTAGTTATTCATTTAATATGCTGTAAGATGCCAGTATACCGCGTGACTTGATACTTGGCGGTTGACAGAGGTTATAAAAGTTAGTTTTATTTACTATGATAGATATAAATTTAAAGCTAGTATGACACTCTTTTCGTGCACCAATTTCGTCCGATTACCGAAGTTCGGTTTAAGCGTATGTGAACCGAATTTCGACTCATCTCTAGGTAGAGCTGCAAATTTATGATAATTTGTATCGTAATCAAATAGACTGTGACATCATTGAATAACAAATGTATGACATGATATGACCTAGTAAGCAGTTTGGCGACCTCTTCAACCAAACCATCAATTAGGGTCGCCGAATTTTTAAACTAACCTAAAATACAAGCCATATTTTACTCTCACGCCTAATAGCTGGACCTATTGTCATGTAATTCGATAGACAACTTCGTAAAATAGCACATAGTGGCATCATGACAAATTATCAATATATATGTATCCTATAACATACACTAGGTAGTAAAAAAATTACGTTTACTTCTATTTTGTACTTAAGATGATAAAAAATCAAAATACATGTCTTAAAATCTCTCCCTTATACCTATTTAATAAAATCAAAGTCTTTCAGTTTTAAATGTCAGGTTTATTAAAGTAAACCACAGCAATTTATTTATAATAAAAAACAAACAATTCTATCGTTTTGCATAAATTATTATTATTAAGTAATGCTATTAACATCATCAAACTACTCTAGCAATTGTTTACCTTATTGGTCACGATAATAAAATTATTATTGTGATATCAGCCGACGCAAGATTGCGACAAAAAATTATGAAACATTTATTTTCACAACAATTAGTTTCCATAACCACATGAACCAATAGTGAAAACTATATCTACAGCTTTTTTAATCCGTATAATTAAATAACATTGCCTGAACCTATATGACCTACACTTAAGGTAAAGAATTACTTATAACATAATATTTTAGTAGCCGTACCCTTCACACGTAACGACTGCTGCAAAGTATCCGAAGCGTTGGACCTTAGTTAAAATTAATTGTAAATAAGATAACTAATCCACTGCCCTTTTTTATTTATTTATTTATTCGTCTATCGTATCGTATATAATTCATACATTTATATACATTCAAATAGTGCATGACAAATGCATTTAGCATTTATTGGCAAACAGATCGCTTACACAAGCAAAATTAAAATAAAAGTCTATAACTTAAACGTAATTGGTAATAAGGAAAAATAAAGCGATAGAAATGTTTCATTTAAATGTATACTACTCGCGTAAACTACAGACAATACATAATTCATAAATTTATGCTAATAAAACCAAATACCGAGTACCTACTCATTAAAATACTCTAAGTAATTAATAAAGCCCTTATTGCGTTGAAAGGCCTTAATTAATTATTTAATAGCCCTCAAGTCTCAAAATACTGTATTCAATGTTATGATTGCTTACGTAACGCGTAAAAATAATTGCTTCATTAAAGATAGAACAATTCGTCGAAAGGTGAGAAAATAAAGTCGCTTTTGAGATCACGGGCAATTATAATTCTTATTACTTTTAAATAAAACCCTTTTAACGGTTTAAAACACCAAATATATTAGTAAACTTATCTACAATGTGTTGTAACTATGGCCAGAAGTTTCGGTTGCTTTGCAGTAGCCGTGGTCACGGGGAGACTAAAGAATAAAAATGACAGGTGTCCCTAATAAAAATGTAAAACTGCTGGCGCTAGCGTAGGAGTTTTTCTTCGGCCGTGACCATGGCTGCTGCAAAACATCTGAAGACCTAAGTTGGTCGTAGTTAAACTAAATTGCAATAAGTTAACTAACATATTTCGCGTTTTAAACCGATAAAAGTGTTTTATTTAAATGTGTACTGCCCGCGTTGACTACAGACAGTATCCTATTCTTATAACTTTTAATTATTTCTATAATCCATAGTTCGAATAAGCAAATGCCCTGGTTCAGTAGGTTACTAAAGGCGTCGGGTCTGCAACATCCGAGAAAGGTTCATACGAAACTTAGCGAACGAAGGGTCTGTAGAGAATTTCACATTTGTTTTATGAAAGCTTCTTGAATGTTACTCTCTTGTTATTTGTTGTTATATGTATAGAGATATACATAATCTCTGATATTACTTATCATATTTTTATAGTTTAGAAGATATAAAAGGACGTCTTAGAAATAGTCGCATTTAACCCTAACGGATCATAACGATACGGCATTTTCAAAAATTGTTTACCTATATATTCAATTACACTTATGGTAATATTTTGTAGTATTACGTTATAAAGTTAATATGCGTTTTGTTTAGACGAGCACAGACATGGGGTTGATTTAATTGAAAGTCGAATAGCCCCGCCATAACCTAAGCCTATATTTGTATTAAATACAATGTCTAAAGAAAGTAATTATTTTAACCGTTCTGGAGGGAACAGATGGTATTTTCTATCGGACTGGCTCCTTTTTAAAAATGATGAACGGTTTATTTGTATCAAAGATGATTTATATTGTATACGTAGTTAAAATAACAGCATAAGTCAA